>PVKA01000415.1:8911-99519 GCA_004027165.1 Ctenomys sociabilis
TCATCCTGGGCTGGGGCCACAGTTACAATGTTTTCTGTCTTGTCCCTCTATGCTCTTATAGCTTGGAGTTTGGTTTATCTCAGAATGTACAGAATCATTTTCTATATATTGGTATTATTTTCACATTCTGATGATTCCAGCAGTATACTGAACATATCAGTCACTGATAAAAGGGATACATAAATTAATACTGTAATTTCTTCAGAACGGGGCCTGGAACTCCAGAGAGTTAGCTCAAAGTCATGTACCTAAGGACTTTGTGGGCTAATTTATTCAGAAGCTGAGAATTTTCATGGAGCCAAATTACCACTAGTGAAAACAGGCAGCTGGTGAGATAGAGTTGCACTCTGCTGGCCACAAGGACAGAGGGCTGGAGGGAGGGCCACGGAGGAAGGAGGCCCATCTGAGCACAGGGACAGGTGTATGTGGGGGAGTAGGACAGAGGGGAAGGACTCAGTACAGGACTCATGTTCAAGGACCGGCCTCTACTTGGAATGGGAAGTTTTCATCCATATTGATAAGATGGGGGGGATAGAGAATGAACATATGCTAAGGCATGCTGCATATGCTATACCGTGGAGCCCTATCTCAAGCCCTTTAAAAAATTTATTTTAAGATGGAGTCTCATTTAATTGTCTATCTTGGCCTTCAATCTGTGATCCTCCTGCCTCAGCTTCCCAGAAGTAGCTGGGGTTACAGATGTGCTGCCTGATCTGTTTCCAATGCACTATTTAGATGGGTAATGTTCCATCTCAAGAAAACTCCCTCAAACACAAACAACAAAAGATGTTCCTAGATTCTAGTAGCATTTCCCTCACCAACATAGTCTGAACACCTGGGTCAACATGCTGGAGTTCCCAGGGTTGCAAACATGAAAGAGTTAAGCAGTAGCGACCCCAAGAAGCAGCACTTTGTAGAAAGTACTTGAAATTCAGCTGCTGGAGTGGGAGAGGAAGTTGGAGACAGGAAACCATCTCAGAACAGCGAGCATTTAAATAAGGAGCGACTGGCTTGTGTTTCTCAGCCTTCCCGGCAGTATTTTTTTTTTTTTTTTCTGTCCCTATCCAGGGAAGAGTACAGGGTCCCACTCCCAGCCTCTAAAGACATTTGCATAACACATTTACATTTGAAGGGAGCCCAGAGATTGGCAACTCCCGAAGCTTCAGCTAGGCACGGATTTTTATAATAGCAATTAGGAACAGAAATAGAATAACAATAGCTGTAGAAATACAGTTGCTGAGCTGTGGGTAGATGAAGCAGAAAAATCTCTGCGTTTTAAAGACTGAACTTGGAGTAATTGCAGAGTTAGAGACTAACTGGCCTTTGTTCTTTGTTTACTGGCTGGGGGGCCTGGAAGGACCAGACCAATCTGAACCAATGTAGGGGCTGAGAGCTCTGGGAGGGCACAGGAAATGAAGCCGTTGGATGGCAAAGACCCGGCCATGACCCAGCTAGACGGAGGCGGAGCCAGACCAAGGAAGCACTGGGCAAAGAATCCACAGGCTTCGGGTGGTGACCAGGATGGCGGCCAGCAGGGCCTGGGAAGTGTTATGGACGGGACAGTGCTACAGTCGAACTAGAGAAGGAGAGATGTGGTCTAAAATTCATTTTTCTTTTCCTTTTCATTAATTTTATTGGTTGTCTTTTGATGTGTATAATGATCGCATTCATCATAGGGAATTTGCATCTGTACATAACACATCTTGTTTCTTCTTTTTCTAAACCATTCTCCTTCTCCTCCCTTCAACCCTTCTTTTTACCAAAGCTTCATTTCCAATTTGTCCCTTCTATTTTTTTTTTCTTTTCCCTTGCTTCCATTCCTGATCTTTCCCTTGTTTCCCTTCATGTTTGAATATTTTTTTCCTACATTCCAATGTCTATCACCCATTTTGATCCTAATTTATACTTTTGATTTATTACACAAGAGAAACAAGGTGATAGTTAAACATGTGTGTCTGATTTATTTCATTTAAAAGTACAGTCTTTTGGTGCATCCATTTACCTAAGAGTGTTTTAAGTCTATCCTTCTTGATGGTAGAGTAGTACTCCATTGTAGACAAGAACCACATTTTCTTTATCCATTCATCTGATGGTGGGCATTTGGATTGTTTCTAAGGTTTTGCTATTACAAATTGTGTTGCTGTAAACATGGGTGTGCATAGATTGCTGTGGTATGCCTTTTACTCTTTCAAGAAGGGGAACACGAGTGAAACGGAACCTCTACTTATAGTTTTTCTGAGGAATTACTGATTTCCATAGTGGTGTACAAATTTACACGCCCACCAACAGAGGAGAAGGGTTTCTTTTTCCTCACAGCCCCATCAGCATTTGTTATTGGTTTTATTTCTTTTTGGAATGAGATAGAATTTCAGAATTGTTTTAATTTGCATTTCCCAAATGACAATTGATATTGAACTTTTTTCATGTATTTATTTGCTGTTTGTACTTCTTTACTTGAGAAACACCTATTAGTTTCAGATGGGGCCATCCAGATAGCTCAGTGGAATAAAGCGCCTGCTTAAGCAGATCGCAGATACCAGGGTTCAATCCTTAGCTGCCATGCTGATCCCATCCCTGGGGAGCACTCAGATGGCAGTGGCTCAGACTGGGCTTGGTGGCACACGCCTGTAATCTCAGCACTTGGGAGGCTGAAATCAGAATCACTACGAGTCTGATCTATGTAGTGACACCCTGTAGACCCTGTCCTAAACAAAATTTAAAATAAATTAATTTCAGATTGTGTTTTTTGGATTGAGTCTTTGAATTTGTGGGTCTGGTTTTTTGTTTTTTTTTTTTTTAGTTTTCTATATATTTTAGGTATTTGTCCTCTTCATTCAATAGAATGAAGGTTTTCTCTTCATTCTATTGATAGCTTATTTTTTCTGTGGAAATGCTTTTTAATATGGTGAGATCCTAGTTGTTGATTTTTGTGACATTTCCTATGTGATCAGGCTTTTGTTTATAAAATCTTCAACTACACCGGTATCTTCAAGAGTTTTACTTGTTCACCTTCAAGCAGATGAAGTGTTTCTGTGTTTACACTTAGATCTTTGATCCATTTTGTTTTTGTTTTTTTTTTCAAGCCCATGACCATTTAATTCAGATCACAAAACTTGAGATGCACACCTAACACACAACCTTTTTATATTATTTTTATTTATTTATTAATTAATTTTTTTTTCCTTCTTATATTATTGAACTGCAAATAAAAGTTTCTTTTTAGGGCATTAGTGCAACCAAGCTGGAATTATCTAAAACTTCTAATTCCGTTCTTAAAGTATTACAGACTATATTGTGAATAAACTTAAATATTACCTTTGTTTTTAGAAATAATGACAAATGATGAGGTAGAATAGCTTCAGCAGATTCTAGCTCTAGACCCCTAAATTAAGTTTGCACTGACTTTAAATACTGGGGAATGAGATGTCTGTGTTGCTGAGTATCCACTCCTTAATGCAAAGACTTATGTTTACTTTTTCAAATGGTTCAATCTCACTAACACGTAAGCCCTTAGCAGACCCCTAATAAAAGACCAATTTGTAAAACTGGCCCATTTTAATGTTTTTATAATTTAATAAATAGTTTTCTTGATGAATGTAGTCGTGAGAGTTGTTCCGCAGTATTCAAGTTATGGCTTTCCTGATTTGTCTGTAGTCTTCAATAAGTGTAAGAAGTTACTGTATGAAACATCTGTCAAACTAGTAAGACTGCATTGATGCATCCATCATTTTCAGGATTGTTGGTTACCTGTGCATATTTACCCCAAATAACCTTGCCTCCTTGTGTCACAAGGCCCAGCTTGCTCACGTTCACCTCAATCACTGTTCCTTTGGTAATAACACCCAAAGTTGTATACAGTGGCGATGAAGGATTCTTTTTCACACTGAGTATTGGCAGGCAAAAGGTGGATTTCAGTTCAGGATGTGTTACATGGGCCTTCTTAAAATGTAAGCCCATTGGCCTAATGAATCTTTCATATTTAGGTGGTTTTCTTGTAAAGCCATCTCCAACAAAGCAGGCTTTAGTAACCATCCTCTTCCATGCCTTCTTTTTTCTCTTTCCAGTTCAAATAACTTTTAATACTTCTGTTTCTCCTTGGGCACGCACTTTGGGCAGAGGGACTTCCCATTTTCCCGCCTTTTCTTTTCGTTTCTGTTTAATCATGTTGGAAAGTACTTTTGCATGAGACTGTCCTTCTCTGCCCAGCAGATGGACAGGTACTGCTCCTTGTGGAGTCTTTTTATCATTATTTTGTTTGGTGTTTCTCTTTTCATGCATCTTGATAGTCTTCTTCATTTGTGTTTTTTCTGCATGGGGCTGTTTATGGTAGAGCTTAGCTTTCAGGCCAATCTTTTTTTTTTTTTTTTTTTTGCCTTCTTTGAACGTTCATGAGCCTCTCAACTTTCTTCCTTTCTCTTTTTCTCATGGTAATCCAAGAGGTACCCATGGTGTTTACGATGTACTTCTATGTATTCATTCTGTGGCATGATGACAGCTGCAGAGCCACTGCGGGCGGCCTCAGGTGTGCAAATGAAAGTCCTAACTTTGCCCTTTGATCCATTTTGATTTTACTTTAGTATGGTGAAAGCTATAGGTCTAGGTTCAAACTTCAGCATGTGGAAAGCCAGTGTTCCCACATAATTTGTGAAAGGGGCAGTCTTTCCTCCAGTGAAGATGCTTGGCATTTCTGTCAAAGATAAGGTGGTTGAGTGTGTGTGGAGTTGTTTCTGCATCTTCTATTCTGTCCCATTGATCCTTGGTCTTTTTTTTTGCCAATACCATGCTGTTTTTATCATGGCAGCTTTGTAGTATAATTTCAAGTGGGAGATTGTGATACCCAGTGCATTGCCTTTGTTATCCAGAATTCTTTTTGCCCTCCTTGGTCTCTTCGGGTTCCAAATGAATTTTAGGATTATTTTCTTTAGTTTTTTGAGATATGCTATTTTAATCATAATTGCATTAAGTCTGTAAACAGTGTTGGAAGTATAACAATTTTCACAATATTGGTTCTGCCTATCCCAAAACAAGAGATATCTTTCTTCTTTCTGATGTCTTTTTTGATTCTCTTCTTCAGAGTACTATAGTTTTCAATATAAAGATCTTTTAGTTCCTTCATTAGACTTGTTCCTAAATAATTCATTGTTTAATGCTACTGTGATTATGCTCTAATTTCGAAGGAGTTTGTTATTGTGAAAAGGAATGCTATTGATTTTTGTGTTGGCAGTATATCCTGATATGCTACTTAATTTTGTTATTAAACCTACTAGTCTTTGGTGGAATTTTAGGGGTCTTCTACAGATAGTATCATGCCATCTACAAAGGATTTAACTCCTTCCTTTACTATCCTTATTCTTTTTATGTCTTTCTCTTGTCTAATTGCTTTGGTTAATGCTTATAGGACTATTTCAAATAGGAGTGGCAATAGTGGACATCCTTGTCTTTTCCTGATTTTACAGTGAAAGCTTTCATTTTTTGACCAGTTAGTCTGTTGGTTGGTTATAGATGGCTTTTATGAGATTGAAATAAAAACCTTCTATATTGATTTCCTATAAGGCTTTTATCATGAATGGGTGTCAAATGCAGCAATTGAGACGATCCTGTGATTTTTGTCCTTGTCTATTAATGCAGCATATTAATTTATAGATTTGGGTATGTTGGACTGACCCTGCATCCCTAGGATGCATCCTACTTGGTCATGTTGTATATTCTTCTGACAATTTGATGCACTCTGTTTGCCGGTATATTATTGAAGGTTTTTGCCTCTCTGCTCATTAAGAAAATTGGCCTGTAGTTCTCTTTGTTGGTTGGCACCTTCCATGATTTTGGTATCAGGGTAATTTGCTTCCTCTAGAAATAACTTTGGCAGTATTGCTTCTCTTTCCATTTCATTAAAGAGCTTTAGAAGTAGTGGCACAAGGTCTTCACTAAATTTCTTGTAGAATTCAGCACTGAATCTGTCAGGACCTAGGCTTTTTTATCATTATGGTTCTTTACTTCTTCAGCTTCATTGATTAACATTAGGTTATTTAGAATTTTATTTCCTCTTGATTTAACTTTAGTAATTCATATGTATCTAGAAATCTGTCAATTTCTTCTGTATTTCTTCCTTTTAAGAATACAAGTTCTTGAAGTAGGTGTTGATGATCTTCTTGTTTTCTGCAGAATCCATTGGGAATTTACCCTTTTCATTCCTAATTGTATGGATTTGGATTTAAGTCTTTCCTTTCATTTTTTGATAAGGCTAGATAAGAGTCAGTTTTAATTTTTCGAAGAAACTACTTTTTAATTCATTGATTCCTTGTATTGTTTTCTTAGTCTCAATTGCATTAATTTCTGCTCTAGTCTTTATAATTTCCTTCCTCATATGTGTTTTGGGTTTAACTTGCTCTTATTTTTCTAGAGGTTTGAGGTTCAACATTAGATTGCTTATTTGTACTTGTTTTGTTTTTCTGATGTAAGAATTCTTTTCAATAAATTTTTCTCGTAGGATTGCTTCCATTGCATCCCATCAATTCTGGTATGTTGTACTGGGATTATCATTTAATTTTAGAAACTAATTTCTTCTTTAATTTCATCTGTGACCTATTAGTTATTTAGGAGAGTGGTGCTATTTAATTTCCTTGTATTTATAAAATTTTTGTGTTTCTTTTACTATTGATTTCTAATTCTATTATACTGTGATAATATGCATGGGATAATTTCAACTCCTTTGCACTTATTGAAGCTGGTATGTGTCCTGCTTAGGAGAAAGTTTCATTTGCAGCAGAGAAGAGTGGAACACTCTCAAGGTATCTACTAAGTCTATTTGCTCAAAGGTTTATTCATCTCTGAAATTTATTTGTTGATTTTTTTCCCAGTAGGTATATCTATCTGTGACAGTGGGAGTATTGAGGTCCTCCATTATAATTATATTAGTTCTTATATTATCTTATGTCATTACTGCTTGTTGTATATAATTGGGTATGCTGGTGTATGGTGTATATGTATTTATTGTTGTTATCTGTTCTTCTCAGATTATTCCCTTAACAAATACGCAGTGACCATCTTTGCCTCTTCTCATCAGGTTCTACTTGAAGTTTCCTTTTTCTACAAATAGAACCTCTATTCCTAATTTTTTCCAGTTTCCTGTCACAGAGAATATTATTTTCCATCCTTTGAATTTCAGTCTATGAATTTCTTTTTGAGTTAAATGCATTTCTTGTTTGTAACATATTGTTGGATCTTGTTTCTTGTTCTAGTCTGCCAGTCTGTTTCTTTTGATTGATGAAATGAGACAATTTACATTGATAATCACAACCATTGTCCATTGACTTTTCCTTGTCATATTATTTTCCTGTTGTTGGTTACCATTCTTCCTTATTTATTTATTTATTGGCAGAACTGGGGATTGAACTCAGGCCCTTGTGCTTGCTAGGGAAGCACTTATTCTACTGAGTTATCTTCTTGTTCCTTTCCCCATCTATTTAATTGCTTTCCTTGCCTGGTGGATTCATTCTACCAGGATTCATGGAATTACTGTCTTTGTTGTCATTTTCTAGAATATCCTTCAGAATATTATGGGTGCTAGTTAGGGGATCATGAATTATTTGAGGTGTTCTTTATCATGGAAGTATTTCATTTCTCCATATATTTCGAAAGATAATTTTGTAGAATAAATTAATCTGGGCAGGAGGGGTTCTTTATTTTCTGGGCTTGAAATACTTAGCTCCAACCTCTTCTTAAGTGTTCATATTAAAATTTGGTTGTGATTCTCATGACTTTTTAGGTGGTTTATTTCTTTTTCCTATCAGTTTTTAATATTCTGCTCTTCTGGCGAATTCCTGGAATCTTGACTATTATGTGCCATGGTGTAGTTTTCTGATTGTGGCTAATTGGAGATCCATACATCTCACTTTTATACATGTCAAATTCTTTTTTCATGCTTGAGATGTCTTCCCCTATTACTTCTGTCAACAGTTTTTTATATCCTTTGTGTCATCTTCTGATATTTCATCAATTCTAATCAATCTTATGTCATTCTTCTTTGTATTTGTCTAGCAAATTTTGATTGATTTTTCAAGTCCATTGCTATTTCTACAAAGTCTTTCATTTGATGATATCTAACCACAAGCCTATCTTCTCAGTCTGATATTTTGTCCTCACAGTGGTTGATTTGCCTATGTATAATTTCAACAGAAATTTTATCTCCTGAGTATCTGCTTGAATCTATTTCATGCAATCTATGTTTTTCCTATGTTGGGCATTCATGGTTTCCATCACTATTCTAAGCTTCTCCATATATATAGATATGTTTATTTATTCTAGAGTCACTAAACAAATCCTTCATTATGGTCATTGTCTTTTTAGTCATCTTTGAAATATTTCTGATTTTTTTTTTCTAGGGCCTAATTCATCTACTTTGCTAGTTTCACTGTTAACATTTCAGAAAGCTCATCTGGATGCTTTTGATTTCTTCAACCTCAATGTACCCTGAATTTTCCTTGGGTGAGCTGGAGGTCTGGGATCGCATCTAGCTTCTGTACCTTTTCATCTTCTATTTTTTAAAAAAATTTGTTTTTTTGCACTGATGCTTGTGAATTGCTTGTGGTATGTAGCTTTATTACTAGTTTTGAGACCTTCTTTTTTTTTTTTTTTTTTTTTTCCGGAACCAGGGATTGAACTCAGGCCCTTGCACTTGCCAGGGAAGCACTTACTCCATTGAGCCATCTCCCCAGCCCCTTGAGACCTTCTTAGAAAATGACTACCTTTCAGAAATGTCTTCTAGGTTTAGCTGGGGTTTGGTTTTTGAGTCTTTCTCTTCAGTTTATTAGGGATAGGAAATTTTTTCCTGTTTGGCCTTCCACCCAGTTCTCTGGTATCTTCTGATGTTTACAGTTTTGCTTTAGTGTCCATTTCAGGGTGTGTCTCTGCTGTTACTCGCAGACAGTGGAGGTGCACAGAGTCCAAATTTTGCTGGATGGTCCTTGGAAGACTGTGGCAGGATTATGTGGGATACTGTGTAATCCTACAATCCTACAGTGAGAAGGGGGCAGGATACTGATTCTGCTGCTTTCAACTCCACAGTTCAGGTTGATCCTGACCTGTGGCTATGGGGTTGTGGCCTGAGCTGTTCAGCCTACAACACTCTGTGGCAGTGTTTCCTGCCAACCTGGCCCTGGCTTCTTGGCTTTGGACATCTCCCATGGCTGTGTCTTGCACAGTCCCTGGAAGTGCTGAGAGGAAGCCTACCCAGGGCTGCCCCAAGACCCAAGTTCAGCTGGCTTCCTCCTTAACTTGGCATCTGGCCAAGCATTGTCTTCAGGGCACGTGTAGTCTGGAGTCACTCACTAGCTGTTGTAGCTGATAGCATCCATTGGCAAGTTTTTTGTGGAGACTTCTGGAGTCTTCTGACCTCACTGTCTCTGTAAACTCGATGCCCCTCTTGCACTTTCATTCAGGAGTCAGAGACAAAGTGCAGTTTGCCACCTTCTCTTTTTGCATTGAAGTCTGTCTCTTTACTTTCTCTCTGGGCTCCACTTCTCCTTTCAGATCCTTCTTTTTTTTTGGTGGCGGGGAAGGGTCTACAGGGTGTTCGGGGTCTTACTACTAGCCTGGACTTGTATTAATCCACCTGTTTACAGCTTCCCAAGAGCCGGGATTACAGGTGTGTGCCACTACACCCAGTCTCAATTGTCTTCTCAGCACACCCTGGGAGTAAGACTGACATGACAGGCCTGGGGATTGAACCCCCGGCCCTTGCAAATTCAGATTCTTCTTGAGTCCCAGGAATCCATCTCCCTCTTTTTCTTCCCTAAGCTATCATATTTCAGTGTCTAGATTCTGAATCTTGGAAAGGCTGATTTCCTGCTGCTGTTACTCTGCTATCTTTTTCTTCATTTTTCCATACTGAGGATTGGAACCAGGGCCTTCATGCCAAATTGCAAAGAGAGACAGGGTCTCTCTAAATGGCTGAATTACCCAAGCTGGGCTCCTATTTGTAATTCTCCAGCTTAGGCTCACCAGAGTCTCAGTAGGAGTTCTTTGACTAGCTTCCAGTCCCAGCACTGCTAAGTAAGTTAAATTAAATAGAGGATGCCCTAGAGGCACCCAGCCAAGCCTGGAGTTATGGATTGACTCTCCTGTGTACCAAGGGAACATCTCTGTCAGAAAGCCACAGGCGCACATCCCTGGCCCTCTGAACAGCCCTGCTTATTTCTCAGAAGGCTTCAGCATGAAAAGGATACTTAGAGAACTGGTGCTCCTTCCATGCCCAGCATCACTGGTCCTATAGCTCCTCCCTCTTTGAGGATTGCTGGAGAGGCGAACAGGGAGCTCAGAAAGGGGCTTGTAGAGCTTCAGTGGTGAAATATATATAGCCAGCCAGTGTGGGTATGGCAGAGGACACAGGGGAAAGGGTGAACAGAAGGGAACAGGTGAGAGGACATAATACAAATAGAAATGTAAGGAACTGTGATCAGTGAGAGGGATATGGGAGTTTAAATTTTCAGAGGTGATGCCTTCTCCAAGCCCAGGATGAAGCCATGGGCTAGGATGGTTGAAGAGATATGGAAAGGGTTAGCAGAGCTAGACAGGAAAGGGGGTAGGTGGAGAATAAGGAGGTGAGAGGATCCCTCTTGATACAGGAAGGGCGTGGCTAAAATTAGATGGGAAAGGAGGCATGGCAAGATCCTGCAACACTAGTGAACAACAATGCTCAGAACCCTGCATGTGGGCTTCTTGTAAGAATTTGAGCAAGTTTTTGATAGCACAGCCTAGACCTGACATCAGCCTGAGGAGTGGTTGACAGTAAAAGGATGTCCACATTGAATTTCACCCACTGTATTCGCTCTTGCATGGTGTCCTGCTCTCACTTGGATGTCTTTTCCCCCGCTACTTTTACTTGGCTCACTCTCACTCTACAGAGCTTATTTCTTTTCATACACCTTTAATAAGACTTTGCTACTCAGGACAGAAAGAACCTAGAAACAACTTCCAAAAGGAGACTCTAGCACCCCAACCCTGGTAATACTTCTCCTTTCTAGATGCTGAGGGTACTTTTGGGCCCTGGGAACCTATGGTGTAGAAGCATCTTTGGGGCAAGGTGGAAATGTCAGTATTGTTCAGGAAGGCAGCAGGTGACCCGGACCCAAAAGAACACAGGATGACACAGAGATTATGTTTTGTGTCTAGGTGTCCCGCAAAGACTCATGCAGTCATAGACCAGCTTCAAATTTTGTGGTTAATTCATGATCCAATGCTGGGATTGTGGGTGTGAGTGCCTACAATACCCATCTTGGGGTGGGTAATCTGCATGCAATATAAGGAAGGGCCAACTGCTGCCCCTCCCTTTGCTTTTTGCTGTTTTCCGCCATCATGGATTCCTGCTCTCTGCCATGTGCCACTCTTCCGTGGAGCCAGGCGAGTATGGACAGAAACCTCCACTAACTGTGAGCTAAATAAACCTTTCCTTCCTTCATTTTGAGTGGTGGGTATTTTGTCCCAGCAATGATAGAAAAGTAACTGAGACAGTGGGGAATACAACTGTTCCAGGAGCAGGAGCTTTGTAACAGGGAGTGTGGCAATAGATAGTATTTGGGAAACAGCCCTGGGGAGAATGAAACTTGCAGAAGAACCTTTGCCGGTCTCTTTGCAATAAATTATTGCTCTAGTCTTACAACAGGAGATGTAGTCATCAACTACTTTTGTGTTATAGTGAAAGTTTTTATGTGGTGAGTTACTCTGGAATATTGAGGAGAGCTCTGGGTAGGATCACAGCTCCTGAGTTTAGGGTTTGCCTCTACTCGTTAGGTGACTGAATGTAAATTACTAATCACTTTGGTTTTAAATTTTTCACTGGTGAAAATAACCTACTGATGCTTTTTGGTGATCATCTATGCAGACAATTCATAAACTGCAGAATATGGTGCCATCTACCAGTTTGAGATGTTCTTAGTGGTAATTCCTAGAAGACAAGCATTCTGCTGTATCACACCAAAGCAGTAGTGATTTCACAAATGTATTTTATCACAGTGACGTTGATACAGAAATCTAGTGCTATTTCTAGAAGTGTTAATAAGAATTATAGGCAGGCAGCTCTCCAAGAGCTTCTTCCAAGGCTTCAGAATTATCATGAATATTGTAATGTGAGAAGATACCGATTTTTAATAAGGATGCTCCCGACATAAAACAGATCCCTAATTACAAAAAAAAAAAAAAAAAAAAAAAAGAAATGCAAAAAGTAACACCCAGAAATCTTCCTTTAAGCCAATTTCAAGGACTCTGTTGAAAGATGTACCCACACTAATTCAACATAAGAGCATTTACTAATGAAATACACAACAACAATAGATTAAGTTAAAGCAAAGGACATCTTCATAAGATAGTTGGTAAGATTTAATGAGGTTCTTAAAATATTAAAATATTAGAAATGGACTATTTTTTATCATGATGAAAACTTGTGGAAAATAACAGCTTATAATAAGGGCTTATATAATGGGTAGATGAATTAAATTCTATTTAATGATTGGAACAAAAATGATTTCTTAATAGTGTTCTGAAAACTGGTTAATGCAATGAGACATGAAAAAATAAAGAGGTCTGACAATGGGAAGAGAGAAAAGATAATTATTTGTAGTTAAAATAATGAAAGCCAGATTATACAGAAGAATCAGCAAAACATGGTCATATTTAATAAAATGATTCCATAAAATACTACATTTAAAATAAAAGCACCAAAAATAATA
This sequence comes from Ctenomys sociabilis, assembly GCA_004027165.1. Classification (NCBI taxonomy): domain Eukaryota; kingdom Metazoa; phylum Chordata; class Mammalia; order Rodentia; family Ctenomyidae; genus Ctenomys; species Ctenomys sociabilis. Next base: position 21,634 of record PVKA01000415.1, read on the forward strand.
GACTTGCTAATTGTTGGCAGTGAGCAGTCTACTTAATGAAAGCGTAGCTCCTGATCCCAATTTCAACTCTTTCCAAAGAAGCCCTTGAGGAGAGAACTTCTGAGGCATATATTGTTGCTATAAGGAAAAAAGTTTTAAAACTTTAAAAGAATATTCAAATATATTGACTTCATCAGTCCATCTATCTATCAACTCGAGTATATATACTATTCTTGAATGAGACAAAATAGTATCTCATACAAATTAATTAGTAAATTTATATCATCCAAATAGATAAAGAAAAAAGGGAAGATTTAGCTTATCAGATACTTAAAAAATAGAGGAAGCTCATATAGGTTGTTTTGTTTTTGTATTGGAGATCAAACTCAGGGCGTTGCACTTGCCAGGCTGGCACTTATACTGCTGATTAGCCCAGCCAACTGTCATCCTTTGCCTGGAAAACCAGGCCTGCCTATCTCCTAACTTCTCTCTTGTCCCTTTACCCAGATCCACATGGCAGCCTGAGCCAGCATCCACCTGAAATGGATCAGGCCATTGCGTTCTGGTGTGCAAAGACCCAGATAACTCACCACCTGTAGGCTATCAATCTGTGTCTCTTCAATTTTGACTAAGTCCAAGCCCCCACTGCGTGTGTGTGACCTTATCCAGAGAGGGCCTCTGCAGAAGCAAAGAAGCTATACAATCACTTAGACAAGGAAATCACTGAGGAGACACATATACAAAGAGCAAATAGATAGAAGGAGAGACCAGAGCCAGGTGTCTGTAAGAAAAGGCACCCAGAACAGCTAACACCTTGATTATGGACTTTTGGCCTCTGGAGCTTTGAGAGAGGATAAATTTTTGATACTAAGAGCCAAAGGGTTGTAGTGAGTTTTACAGGCCCCTAGGAAGTTAGCCAGTACACTACCTCACTCTAAGTAGCCATTAGTGTCCATATAGTTCATTCTGTACCTGAAGCTGCAACCACCTCACTTCTCATCTATCACCAGCCTCTCTGAATACAGACAGGAAACCCCCTCGAGGCGTTTACAGGTGCTTTTCATTCCCTGAAGTACACTGTCCTTATGTATCTATCATCCTATGATTCTTTTGTTCAAGTTTTCCCCTTGGCAAGGTTGTCCCTAACCACCTAATTTTAAATTGCAACTCACCCACCCTGGCTGGATTCTCTGTATTTTTGTTCTATTTTTCTTCATAAAACTTTTCACCACTGGACAGATTATAATGTTATTTATACCTCTGTTTGTCCTGTCTTCTCCAGCTAGAACTGCACTGCAGGGCAGATGCTTAGACAGGCTGCTCACTGCCCAACCTCCAGCACCCAGAACAGTGCTGAGTGAGAGGGGTGGATTCTGTGGGAGTTTCATGAATGAATGCAACTAGGCTGAACAATGAGACAAAATTTAACTGATAACAACACAGGCATTAGAAAATAATGGGGAGGGTTAAGTGATACATAATTTTGAAATGCATCATGTTAGAAAAAAATTATCTTAGAGGCACATTCTACCTGTGTATTAAAAGATGAAGTCAGACAAATCAGCAGAAAATAGAATAGTACAGGAGTCTCTGGCAATGTAACGTTGAAAGAATGGAAACCAGGAAAGTTTTAAAGCTGCTGGTCATAGATTCTGCTATTTAAAAAGTAAAATGTTTGCAGAATACCTCATTTCTAGTCTCTTGGGGCCAGATGGCATCACAGAACCAGACCTCTTCCGTTTCCTGGACCACCTTAGGCTTGACCTTAGGTCCAACCCGTCATCTTTGATGCTCCATTGATGGAGACTGTGTTCCTGCTCTGATCTCCTCTTGGTCTGGAGGACCATGTTCAGTTGCCTGGAGACTGCCCATCAGCCTCTTCCCGTTATGGAGAGTGCCTGGATGTGGGTCACCTGCTCACCCAGAAACCCTTACACTGTCCTTTGACATCATATTGGGCACAAGGGTTTCCCAAGGCCTGACTTTTGCTTTGGGTACAGGCTGATAGCCCCTTCTTCTTCTGTCTCTCAGCTTTTCCTCCCTGCCTCCCAAGTCTCTGGGGCTGACCCTAATCACACAGCAATCTAGGTTGCTGCCAGGTAGATCTGGTCTTTGGGACCAGCACTGTTTCAATTGGATGTTGCTATGGATAGTGTACCCTGTATCCTGGTGGATGAAGGGCCTAAGTCTACATTAACTTATTAACTTCTCAGCATGACAGGTTCTTTCTCATGTGCTACCTAAGCCCCAGTCTCAGGCAAACTGGAGATCCTACCTTCAGAAGCCTATAGCTTGCATAATTACATAGCTGATTAGTAAAGAAGGTATTAAGATAAAGAGGAGCCCTGGAAAAGCAGAAGGCTAAAGTTCCTCTCTGCTGTGATAGGTAATTCACACTTTCACAGCACTGAGTGGTATGGGCTGAGGAGCTCAGTGGTGCAGTAGGAACTTCTTTTCTTCCTAAGACCCCATTGGCCGGCAGGTGGGGTTAAGAAACAGGGCCTGGTCCACAGGGGCCATTGGGTCCTGCTGCTGTGATCTCCAGGCTAACCCTGGTGGCTACTTAGGAACCTGCAGCTCACTTGGAGTCCTTGTTTTCTCTCCTTTGTCCTGGGTGATGCTGTTGAACAAGAGGGCAAGCACATTTCCTGAGCCCTTCAGAGTCCATTCCTCAACTGAGGAACCTAGACTATGTGCTGATAGGACAACTCTGGCCCTGGGTAACAACTGCTTTGTCTATTAATTGTAGCAAAACAACAAGTAACAATGGACTCACTTGTTGGGTATTTTTAGGGTGGAATTTAAAGTTCCACTTAAATAGGGCTCTGCATTTTATAGCTGTGTCTTTTTCTATAGTGAGAAACAATTTCAGAGTCTCTCCTTTCCTCTTCTGCCCCCTTTCTGCCCTCTTTGAGCACAGTCTTGAGAATGCTGAAGCTTCAGGCTCTTTGGCGACCCATAGAATTATTTTTCTGAAGCAGCCACCTAAAAAGTCAGAGGTCATCTTAAAGATCAGAAATGTTACATGAAGAGATTTTTTTAAAAAAGTTTTTACATTTCAAGTTAATGGTGGGGATGTCATCAGGACACACATGACGCAGAGACATCACCAAGCTCCTTTCAAGCTCCATACCCTTTCCCTTCTTTTGGGTCTGTCTTTGGTAGCTTGTCAACTCATGGTACTCCTCAGCCCCTCACTGGGTCTCTGTGGGGGCTCCTGGATCCAGGGATCCTGCACTCCTTTCTCTCAGCCCATAGTTTGGCTCCAGCCACACATAGCTCTTGCTAGACTGCTAAGCCTTTTCCATTGGAGGAGCAGACCAATGGTGAAATATGTAAACCCAAAGAATGATTATCTACTAGTAGAATTTCTGGATTAGGAAGGCCCCTGGTGAGGGAAGATAGTTTTGTGAGTCGTTATCTCTTCTGATATTACTCTGGCACTGATAAAGTGCATTATATTTATAAATAGTGCAGTTGAGAGTGCTGGGCCTGAAGAGCATTAATTCTGGGTTGGATTTGACTACTATTCTGCAGTGACTTATGACTGGGTGGGTATGCTTACTGGACCTCTGCTTCCTGTCCTGGAAAATGAAAGGGCTTAGAGAAACAATATCTGACTTCATTCCTACCCCAAAATCTTCTAACTTCTAGACAGAGACATTTAGACATTTATCATGAAATTTTACAAATTTCCATTTGTTCTGAAACTCTGAAATGCTTTTGGATTCCAACAATTTTGCTTTTATTTGTAGAAGTACATTTCTTAGAAATATCACAAGGGTCAATTATTTTTTTACATTTTCTTATTCCTTTAGCATTTTGTTTCTTTGACACTCTTAAAATCTAAGTCGGTCAAATCAGTGCTGGAGAAGAAACACACACATACATACATACTAACCCTTCTTAGCACATTCACTCCTAGTTTCATGGCTCACCCGCCATTCCTCTCTGACCCAGGCTGGCATCTGAAGCGCCTGCTCAGGATGATAATGCAGCAATCATACATCATATATTTTTGTCTACTGTTCGGTTTATTCTTATCTTTTTTTTTTTCCAGTACCGGGGATCAAACTCGGGACCTTGTGTTTCACAAGCAGGTGTTTATACCACTGAACTATATCCCCAGCTCTACTGTTCTGTTTGGAATCAGACCCATTTCTGATTATGTGGGCTTCTTGCAAACAGGTTTAACATGTGTGTGCGAATGTGTGAAGAAAGCATTGGTGGTGTGGCCCTTAGGAGATGAATTAGTGTATAGTTTAAAAAATAGGATACCAAGGTGGTGACAGCTATGCCCAAACCAGGAGCAGGAAGACAACAGCTGTGCAAGTCACATAGGGGGCTTATTTTGGACATGGCTCCTGGAGCCATTCTGGCTGCATTATACAAATACTGTTTGGTGATTGCCCATTCTTTTTGCTCCTTCTGTCACTAACTTATAAAAGAATAGATAGTGGGACATGCTGTAATCCCAGCACTCAGAAAAGTCGAGGCAGGAGGACCTCAGTTTCAAGCCCACTCTGGTTAGTTTATTTAAGATTTACTAAGACTCTTTCTCAAAATAAGTGAAAAGGGCTGGAGAATTACCACTGGTTTGAACTGTCGTGCTGCAAAACCAAATAAAACAACAATAACAAGCAAACAACAAAACAAAGATAAAACATGCAAAAAGTTGATTTAGTACTCTTCTAAGTAATTCTCATATTCTTTACACTTTGGAACACTAAGCAATTGCTGAATTATTACACAGCCACAGGCCCACCAGAATCTTTACATAATAAACTTATGAGAGAAAGATAAAGAAGACCAACACCTTAGCTACATGGTTCACCAGGTCCACTTAAGGCAAATAAAGTACAAAGTTATGGAAATTGATGAGAAGGTAGATCAGCGTGACCATCGTGTAAAACATTTAAAGAAATTCGTGATAGAACCACCATATGTCCTGGCAGTCTCTATTCTGAGTAAACACCCTCCAAAAATAAAACCAACACCTCATAGATTTGTGAATCCTGTGCTTACCACAGCACTATTCACCATAGCTGAAATGTGATGACAACTTTTGATGGATGAAGGGAAAAAGAAATTGTGGTTTACATGCAGTGCAAAATAAAATATTACTCAGTCCTAAACAAGAACTTTCCTTTGCTACAACATTGATGAGCCTGGGGGATAGAATGATAGTGAAATCAGTCACAGAAAGAAAAATACTGTCTGATCCCCATTATTTGTGGAGTCAGATACAGAGAAATACAGAACACATGGTTGTGACAGTTAAACTCAATTGGCAACTTGATAGACATGGTAGATCTCCAGGGGATTAGTAAACCACACTCTTTGGTGTGGTTAAGTGTGTCATAGAGTTATGATTTTGGAATCTATCTGGTCCCTCTTCCCTTTCTCAGTGGCACTGCTCCTGGTCACCATGAACTTAACATCTCTGCTCCACCACACCCTTCTGTCATGATGCTCCTGACTTTGAGCCAGCAGACCATGGACTGAATCTCCTCAAACCCTGATCAAGGTAAACCTTTTCTTTAAGTATTTGGCATTATCTCCCAGAATCAGAAATCTGATCATAACCATAATGACCATGGGTCTGCAGGGGAAGAAATGGGTAGGGAAACATGATACAGAGTGATTGGTAGGGTAGATACCTAATAGGTAAGTAGCTCTGGGCTCACACTCCCAAACACAAGATCAACCTTTTAGCCTGCAATAACCCTGACATTGATCTCTGAGCCCTTTCATGTGTGTGTCCTCCAATCCAGAGCCTCTCTCCCACACTCCTCCTTGCATCCAGTCATCTACCTAGACAATTCTCATTTTTTCTGTAGGGCGCAGTTGTGTGTGTACCTGACCTTTCCCAGCATTTTCTGCCCATAACTCTCTGGCTTCCAAAGCTTTAGGCGGAGTTGACTGTCACTAAGTCACCCCAAATGTCACCTCCTTATGCTGATTCTATCCACACTGTCACTTTCCAAGCCATGCCTGTGTTTACTGTCTTTGTGATTGTTACCATGCTCTGAATTCACCCACTGAACATTCATTTTCTTGCTTACCATCTCCCTCCTATCACTCATCTAGATCCTAGACAGATAGGGTCTCGAGAAGCTTTCTGCCTCCTTCAGTGACTCTTACCTCAGAACAAGCACTATCACATGCCCCTGGGGACTGAGTGATATAGGGCATGTCTGCTGATGACAACAAGTTTTACTGGCTCTTGCAGTCAAGGTGTCCACCATACTGGTGGCTGCTGACACCTGGACTCAGGCTCTTCCTCTGTGGAATGGACCATGTTGTCCCCTGGGGTCACGGTCACGTGGTGGAAAGACTTTGTGATTGACAGAAGGCTGAGCAGGGCCTTAGGTACTACCGCAGTCATGGCGTTGCCTGGTTGGGCTGCACCAGGTAAAAACAATGTCAATTTAGTCATACTAAAATAATAATGATGCTGGGCATGGTGGCGCAGGCCTGTAATCCCAGCACTTGGGAGGCTGAGGCAGGAGGATTGTTGTGAGTTTGAGACCAGCCTGAGCTACAAAGTGAGCTTAAGGCCAGCCTCAACTGCATAGTGAGACCCTGTCTCAAAAAGACAAAAAAATAAATAAATAAAATAAAATAATAATGAGTATTGTCATTTCATTTTAAAGCACTGAAAGGTTAAATGAGGGGGCCAGGGAGATAGCTCAGTAGAATAACTTTGTTGGCAAGTGCAAGGGCCTGAGTTCAATCCCCAGTTCCACCACAAAAAAAAAAAAAAGTTAAATAATTTACTCAAGGTCACTCAGGGAGGAAATTATAAAGGTTCCAACTCAAGTATCATGGCTTTCAGCAGTAATAACTATTTGACAGTACATGGTTGAATCTCAGATGTCCTAGAAGTCTGAGTCCTACGGAACAGTTATGCACTTTGCAGTGCATAACAGCATAATTCTAAGAACTGTATCATCATTAGGCAATTCCACCTTGCCCAAATACCAGAACGGACTTACACAAACTCTGTGGCATCTATGGCTATGGCATCTCTAGATGATATAATCCTACTAGACTACTGTAGTACATTTCATCCATCTTTGACAGATAGCCCAATGTGTCATTTGAGTGTTAACATATTGCATGCCAGTGACAAGCGGACATTAGAATTTGGTTCTTTAATTCCCATGATAGAGGTTCTATGCTTGACTGTACAGAATGGACCAATAGTGGGGTCCAGTAACATCAGGCACTGTGGTCAAGAGCATTGAGGAGGACAATGTAAGAATATAAGCAAGATGCTGTGCCTACCAAACACACACTTGTAATCCCAGAGTCCTGGGAAACTGAGGCACGAGAATTGCAAGTTCAAGCCCAGCCTGGGCAATTTAGTAACTCACTCTGTCTAAAAAATTAGGAAAAGAAAAACAGAACAAAAATGGGCTTGGGGGAAGTAGCTCGGGTCCAATCCTAATACCTTTAAGAAAGCGAGGTGTTTCCTCTACTTTGAGTGTGTTTGGACTGTATATAGCAAACTAGCTGAGGACCTGCTAAATTACAGAAGCATAGTGACTGCTGAAGGCTGATGTTTTCTCTGTAGGTTATACACTTGAAACAAGCTTAGAAGTACAGAGGTAGAGATTCAGAGCTCCTAACAAAGCTTTCATTATTCCAGTTTGTTTCTAATATGCAGAATTGTAATGTGGTAAAATGCAATGCTTTCCCCAACTAAGAAGAGGTGGCAGAGGCTAAGGGCAGAGGAGAAGATTTCACTATGTCTGAGACCCTTGAGCATGGGAGTTGCTAGTTTATTTATAGCCAGACGCTGTTACATTCCAGTCTGTGTCATTACGGAGCCATCAGTGGGCAAAAATTCATTGTTTTGATTTCCAGTTTTTCAAGGTTATGATGCAAACTCAGTGTCATTGTGCACTTTGGTGGAGCCATTAAGTGGACAGTCTGTTGTTTTGCTGGCTCTCTGTTCTTATTTATCAGAATTTTGTCTTGCTTCATTAGCTACCATTTGATTGTATATAATGGATAGATTCATCATCATCAAATAAAAATGATGTAACTGTGGCTTACTGAGATGGACAACACAGGCTTGGAAAACTGTCTCTGTTGCCTTATGGCCTCATGGAAATACTCCACCAATTATGTAGGCGGGGGCTGGTCCTAGGACGTGCCCTAGGGCTCTTTCAAGGTGGTTCCAGAGTGCAAACTTCATTTTGGGAAGGAGAGTGTCATTTCTAAGAATGCCAGGCAGACACTTTCCTTTTGAGAGAAAGAAAAGGGAATCCATATTGACTTGCACAAAAAGGTGGTTAGTCATTCTGGAGTGAATGAAGGCCCTTCCGATTGAGGCTCTGGGCTGCACTGCGGAGCCATCTCCGAGGTGAGTCAGCACGAATTGGGCACCCTATCCCGTGAGCATGCTCAACTTCACAGTCAAGTGGAGCTGCCCACAGACACCCGTGCTGCGCAGCTAAGCCAGTGCCCTGTCACCAGCACATGGAGCCCAGGGAGTGAGGGCCACACAAAGTCATAGTGTGCATAAAACCAGTAAAGTAAACAGGCCCAGGCATGTTCTGGAGCTCTGCATGAAGAGGGAGCTACTTTGTTTTCCAAGCCCTCCATCCTCCTTTTAAAGGGCTTACATTCACAGTCCAGACTAATTTGGAAATTTGTAGTCCTGACAATGACTTAAAATTCATATAGGGGGCTAGGGAGATAGCTCAGTGGTGTAAGCACCTGCCTGGAAACATAATGTCCTGAGTTTGATCCCCAATAGAAAAAAAATCATATCAGTCATATAAGTTTATCAGGCAGCAATCTTTGCTCCCAAACAAGTGGAATAAACATAATGAAGTGGTTTAACAATTCCAATAGATATTGGGCACAAATATTAAAAAAAAAAAAAAAAAAAAGGAAAGTCTCTACATTTAAAAAAGAACTAAAAGTGTTTTAAATCTTGTGAAACTATTAGCCATGTTATTTGCATAATGTTGAAATGGAGTGAGAAATTGAAGCTTAAATTCCCCTTCTGAAGGTGAAATGTTACTAAGTGGACCACTGGTTTTGTGTTTGGTCTGCTAGTCATTATTAAAACATATTTCTTCCTTCTCTTGTGTCTAAAGGAGAACCACTTGCTGAAAAATGATTTCCTCTATATTGTCCTCTTTAAAAACAGCCAGATCCTTAAGATTTGTTTTATGTTGGCAGCAGACCATGCCCTTCCTTGAGAAGTGAGTATGTGACACAGCTCAGTCAGTACTATCAAGAGAATGTAAGTCTTTAGGTATCACATAGAATTTTGGAAAACCTTTGGATCTGTGGCTTTAATAGGACAGAGAAAACAATGATGGAGACAGCAGCACAATGCTCAGACAAACCATCAATCAACTTATCATAAGGAAAGTGTTTTAATATTATGTGTGACTACTTCTGTCTGTGGTAAAAACTAGAAATTGAGGAGTATGGTACAGAAAGCCACCCTGAAAACAAAAAAATAAAACCAAATACAAGGCCACTAGATACCATGACAGGGTCCTGAGCAAACCCAGCACAATAGGCTTTTCAGCCAAGGATGGTCATCTGGCTGTGAACCACAAGGAATTTTGCAAACAATAGCCATTACTAATGCATTCTCTGATTCTCCGTGACAGCTGAATGAAACATGAAAGGGTGCATTTTGCTTGCGGGGCATGTGACCGTGGCAGGCTCCTCACCCCATCCACGCAACGCTGGGCCACTTCTCGGCCTGGCACCATGTTTGCCTTTCTTGCTCCCTTTGCTGTGCAGTACGGATGCAGCTTTTTTTTTTTTTTTATTAAATTTTTGTTTTATTGAAGTACAAATATCAATGAGACAGTTTTAAGATACCTTGACAAGATGGATTTGATAAATTAATACATTGCAAACTGTTTTCATAATGTTTTGGTTTCATAGAAGGTGCATACATGGTATTATACTTACAGACATTATTATACTGTATGTCTCTTATCAGTAAATTAAGAGAGTGTAGCTGTTTGCGTATCTTATTTTTTATACTTGGATTACATCAAAGATTGAATAATTAATACTTTCTATCTTGTTATTTTCCTAGTGGTTGTCCATACTACTAGAAGCCGACATAATATCCTGTCCCATCACCATTAGTGCAAATCTTGCCTCTCATAGAATTATGTAGAAGCACAGCGTTATCTATCCTAACTGTACTGTCCACACACAAATCATGATTCTTCCTTTCTATACCCCTTCCTTTGTCTACACCTGTCAAAGGTGGGCATTCCATTGTCATTCAAGCAACTTACGTGCTTGAACTTGACAACACAATCCAACAGAGTCCAGCATTCCATAACAATGGTGAGTTATCTGAAGAAGTTGTCAACCATAGCCATTTACAGCTCAGCTTAATATTATGGCCCCGTGGTGTACACTTCATTTTTATACTTTTCTGCTGGATGGTTAAGACCTAGATAGAGCAAGACTTATATACCAACACATGTACTTTATGTTTCTTATGCGGTCTGTGAAGTCCTCTCAGGGTTTATCTTGTAGTCCTGTACATCATTCTGTAGATCCTTTGTCTGTGTCATCCATGTGGATGAGTCACGGCTAATGCTTGACCAGTTTGCTCTCCGGATGCAGCTTTATTTTGGACAGGGTTTGCAGCACAAGATACATAGTCGGGGCCTTTACTGGGATGTCTGTGGTATTACAGGACAGAGGGATGACAGATTTTGGAGATACTCAAATGTGCCACTCTCATACAAGTGTATTTTTTTTTAAAGAATGCAAAACAGTGATAGATGAAAAACAGTATTAGAAATAATACAGAATTTCACTAAGCAAAGGGAGTGTTTTTTTTTTTTTTTTTTTTTTTTTTAGTTTTTGACATGTGAGACAAAAGTATGATTTCAGGGGGAAAATAAAGTTTCTTAGTGTGTTTGGAGATGGGAATGAAGCCAAGTCTTTGCGAGTTTGCTGATCAGATGGGACCATGCAGATCCTCGATGAAACAGTGCTGGAACCACATCTTTGACACCTATTAAAGACTGTTAATTACGGGGTGGTGGATCTTAATAGGTACAGCCACACCTTTAACCCTGAGGCCCTGAAGGCTTTCTCGAGGGCTCCTACAATTATGTAGCACTCAGGGGCAGGGCAGAGCAACCGGCTCTCCCAAGAATTCTGGTTCCATTCTATGTCAACTCTTGAACTTTGTAGTATACATGGACAGCATATCCATAATCATTATGGTTTACCATTTTATTCTTTAACAGCTATAGTCCATAAAGTATATTCTGCTAAAGACACTGGATTTCCTGATTTTTAAAATTATTTTTATAATAATTCTTTTTAAAAAATCTCACTGGTAAGGGCCAGTGAGATAGTTCAGCAGATTAAGTGCCTGCTTAGCCAAGCACAGGGACCAGGGTTCAATCCCCAGCACCACATGCCTCCTCCCCTTCCCTGACCATGCCCCTGGATGCACTGAGCTGGCCACCAAGACCTGGCAGGGTGGCACATGTCTATAATCCCGGCACAGGGGAGGCTAAAAACAAGAGGCTCACTAGGAATCTGAGCTGCTCAGTGACACACTATATAAAAATTAAAAAAAAAAAAAATCTTACTGGTGAGTAAACTAAGTCTGAAGATAAATCTTATACAAAGTGTAAATAGAGGGCTTGATGCAAACAAAACTATCTTGGCCTTAAACGTTAATAAGGAATAGAAAACACATAGAAGAACATTTGAAAGAAGGAAACGAGTGCTCCCTGGGGTGCGGCTCATGCAAGGTAACAGCCACCTGGGCTGGTGAGGTGTTCCACCTGGAGCCTGTGTGCAGACATGTCTACACTGCCATTTCTTGAAACGTGATTTTTTACTGAATTACTGAGTCACCTTAACAATCAACAATGCTGGTTGTATTGTGAGGTGAATCCTCTAGGATAAAAGGCATTTCTTGGCTTCAAGAAGAGTGCCAGAATATTCTCAGAGCATATTAACTCAGCCCTTAATGACTCCCCTTCATTATACTGCATTTTAATTTAGGCCCTGGGCCATTATCAAAGAAACAGCCATTTGAAAAGGCCCATTGCATTTGCTTTACAAATATTGCTGAGGACACTGCCTGTCACCTCGTGAAAGCTCGCTGGAGACATTCATTTAGATTTAATCTCAGGGAATTTGTATTCTCATTAAGCACAGCCCACTTCCTGCTTCACACATCCTCATGGTGCTGTTGTCACTCACCATTGCTGTTTGCTTGTTTTGTCCATATTGTTTTCTTTGGTGATAGGTTTCTAGTTTTACTTTGATTGTGTATGCTTTTGCTTGAAGTTATTCCAGATTTTTTGTGAAAACGGGTAGAAAGATAAATGTATGTTACTAATGAATGAGGGTTGAGAGAATGTTTTTATGTAGGAAGCTGCTGTCAATGTTTCACCTAACCATTCAAAAGCATTTGTGGAGCATCCTTCATCCTTCGGGCAGAAGGACCCAATGCAGAGCAAGACAAGGTCCCTATTCTCCCAATGCTACCTTTGCAATTGATTGAATCTGGCCATTGTCAAGGAAGCAGCTGTAGAAACATTATCTGTTTCAGATAGTTGTGAATACTCTCAGGCTAAGGGGATGGTGTGTGGGATCTTGGAATCTGGAGCCCACAGGAGGGTGGTCAAAGAAAGCCCTTAGGGAGAAATACCGATTCATTGGATGATTTCAAGCAAGCAAGTGACAAAATCTCATTGAACTTTGAGAAAGACAGTTCTGGCTACTGAATGGAGAGTGAGCTATAGGGCAAACAGAAGAGCTTGGTAGAAGCCGTTGAAGCAATCCAAGAGAGAGGTTATGGTGGAAATCTGAGGGGGGATCAGAGTTACCAAGGTGCTGATGCAGATTGCTGTACTGTTATCATGGGACTTGGATGTAGGTGGACAAGGCAAAAGAATTGAGGTCAGCTGGCCAGGTGTGGTGGTGCATGCCTATAATCCAAGCACTCGTTAGGCTGAGGCAGGAGGATTGTTGTGAGTTCGAGACCAGCCTGAGCTACAAAGTGAGCTTAAGGCCAGCCTGAACTGCATAGTGAGACCCTGTCTCAAAAAGACAAAAAAAAAAAGGAAGAAAGAAAGAAAAAAGAAATGAGGTCAGCAATGGTGCTCTCCTAATCTGACCCAGAGGAAGCCTGAGGTAGAGGCAGAAAGTGCCCAGGGACCACATCAAGAGTTGCCTTGAATACTTGAGGTATCAAAGGTTACTGGGCATCTGAGCACAGCTGTGATTAGGACATCAGACACAGGAGTTAAGAGCTCTGAGCAGAGAGTGGAGCTGGAGGGGCTATGCACATATTAAATGCGGGGTCTTCAGTGTTAAGAGTCTGGAAGTTGTGAGACTGAATGACACAGCCAGGGGAAAGAACACAGATCAAGAGCAGAGCAGGGCTGAGACTGGACCTCTGCTAAGGTCTTGGCCTCAGCCCGTGTTCCTTAATGACAGAGCCTGCCACTATCTAGCGTAACAAGTGGCTGTGCAGATCTCTTGTGGGGCCTGGCCACAGCAGACTATTTTTGGAATGAATGAAGCCAAACTTAGCAAAGGTTCTTTTTGATTAATATTAAACTACCTTACACCTGATAATCTACTAAATTATATTTAGCTTTAGGCTACAATTATAATTCAGACAGAACTGCATATTTCTGAAAAAGCAATGGGTTATAGAATTAATAGCTTGCACAAGAAGTTTATAGAATTAAGTTGAAAGGTGATTCCAAAGTAGACTTTTGAAGACAAGGCCATGGTAATATTTTGCTAGCATCTTCAGGTAAAATAACTACTTTTTACTTAGCTTAATTATATATGTCAATGGGGCCAGTAAGATAGCTCAGCAGTGTAAAGCACCTGTTGAGGCAAACTTAGGCAGGTGCAGGGAACCACAGTTTGATCCCTGGCACCACATGCTGCACTAGCCCTCCCCTCAGGGTGGGCTGAGTGGACAAAAAAAAAAAAATATATATATATATATATACATATATATATATATATATATATATATGACAAAAATGCAAAATTAGCATTTTTTTACTGGAAAATTTAGTCTGAGAACTATAAAGTGAGTTATCAGACTTCTAAAAAAAATGGTACTGATAGAAAATGGCAGAACGAACTCTCTCCTTACCTCCCTCCCATATAGGGGACAATTAGTTTCTTCCTAGATGGGTTACTAAAAAAGGCACATAACAGAGAATTTATTTTCTTCTATTAAAGTCTCAGCAATTTTTTATAGCCCTGTGATTTCTTAGTGGCTAAAATACTTTGTTTGCCAACATTAAAATTGCACGTTCTGGCATCATTATTGCTTGAAAAACACTTTCATTTCAGCAGTATTTACTTTTATTCTCCCAAAAGATTACATCAAAATGAAGAATTAGTTTGGCAGCTGAGTGAGCTGGCACCTTTAGAGGATAGATGTATTGAGAAATGAAGCAATATTTCAGGTACTCCCAAATTGGACACTTAAAGCTACAATAGTCTGTTGGACTTCTAATTTCCGGGGCTTGGACTCAGCCTTGCGAGCTCCTGAACTGCTCAGATGGGGACTTGGGAGATGAGATATTGTCAGTGTTGGGCATCATTTTCTAAAATACTGACCATAAAATATAAGGAATCTTTTTTGTTAATGGAAACACATGACAAACACGGCATCTTATGCTTAGGACACAGGGCTCTTAAATTATTTGTACAATAGCAAGGCATTACACATATTTTCAGTATCCAAAATGTGCACCTAAAGAATACATTTTATGTCTCTTCAGCCCAGCAGCAGGGAAAATACTGGATAATTCAAGGACAGATCACTGGTTAACCTCATATTGAAAAATCTCATAAATCCACTCTATGCTAAAGCCACTGGGAAAATTAAGGAAGCAATCTAAGAAAGAAAATTCCTTTCCACAAAGGAAAAATATGAAGAAACATGGTGAAAACAATTTAAATGAATGGTTTTAAATGAGCTACCTATCGTGTTCTATATAATGACATGGAGAATATGTTTAGAGTAGAACACGCTGGTTTTGTTTGAAATACAATCACTCAAGACACTGAAATCATTCATCTTTGTGAATCACTGAATAAACACAGAAAAGTGGTCAAAGACATTACAGGAAAACCCACTATGTCAAATGAAAGAATATAAATGTGAGAATGTTTTGGTGATACGCCATACTAGTAGATGCTAACTTACACTCTGCTTACTGTCTGGCCACATTTTTTTCCCTGTGCAGTGTCATTACAGACTTACTTTGTCTCATCAGGGTGAGACAGATTCTGCATCTTTACTTACTGATCCTCGGGAGCTGGGTTTTGGGAACTCAGGATAAGTGTCTTTGAGCAGCTAAAAATATCAATCGTTAAGATAGTTGTTTTAGTCATTTGTATGCTTCATAGACAGGGTCACAACCAGAGTTCAGAGGAGACCATTAGGCAGGCTAAGCGGACCCTGCATATCCTCAATACTCCTATGCAGTACTAGAAACAAAAAGATATGCTTCTTCTGACAGGCACAGAGGCATGAGAGTATAAAAACATACTTTTAAAAAGGTACCCTAGAAAGTACCTTGGAGCTGAGGTACACCTGTGAGTACCTCCACTCAAGGCAGATCCAAAATCTACAGGAAAATCCACACACAATGCATTCTTGCTCCAGACATGACTTAGCACCAGGCATCCCTTCTCCCTTTGTGTATGGCAAAGGTAGCAGGGGTCAGGTGGGGAGTGAGGGAGATACTGATGTTAGTTACAGCTTCAAAACTCAAGATGACACCAACCAGGAATGTGAATACCTCCTCCCTTGCTCCTGGATCACACCAAGGTTATAGAGAAAAGTCAAAGGTGAACAGGACCATAGCTGGTCTCACTACATACTTGCATAATTAATTCATGCAAACAGATATTGCTTTGTTATGGAGAAAAAACCCAATTGATCCAATATGCAATGTATATATTGGTAGGCAAAACATAGCTGCTTTAGACTAAACTATCAGCAAAAACAAGGCTCATTTCAACTGTAATTTGCAATTCACAATAGAAGCCCATTTAAATGTTGGTTTAGGTCTGAACTCATTTGGACACAAAAGAAACAATTCCCTGTAATATATGTAGGCATCTTCTTTTTATTTTAGGGCAAAATGAAAAATAAATTTTTGCCTGCAGTCTGAAAACAATGCTTGCGACACAACTTGATAATCGGTTAAATATTCCGAAGGTACTATGGCTTATCCATATTTAATTTTTCTATAGTTGCTTTATTAGCTGGATCCATTGAGGCCAAAACATACTGAATAAACAGTTCTAATTTTCCCTAATTGAGAATGTCTCCCAAACCGAAGGAAAATTTGGTAGCGTTGTATCTTCTTTCTGTGGCTGATGCACAAAATGCTTTCTCTCACTCTTTGACCTTTTATTAGAAAAGACATTTGATAGAACTGGAGAAAGATAACTGAGCTCTGTCAATCAAGAGGAAAATGCTACAATGATTACGATCTACCAATCAACAGGTGGCGCTTTTCAAAATGCATTTCAACTGCACAAGGAATGCCAACATGGAAACAAAAATTCCATGTTGCTGCTAGTTAATTTGCATTTTAATGTACACGCGCAGTGGCATTAATTAGTAGAATAATGGTGCTGATATATCTGTTAGTGATTAGCTTTTAGTGCAACGCATCAGATGATTATCATTTACCTAAAAATGCTGCAAGAGGAGGGAAAATAGAATTTCCACCCAGCAGGTCCCATAGAGCAGGAGAAAACACCTTTGGCTGTGAATGAACCTAATCTAATTTTCTGACTTTTGGTCCTGCATCTCTTCTTGCATGGATGAAATGGTCACAAATTACAGCTCAGTGAAAAGTCAGTGTCTTAAGCGCTTTTCTTTGGCTAACATTAGTAGCTAAAAACCAAAAAAAAAACCTCTTTAACTTAGATAAAAGCAATTGGGCAGTCAAACTATAATTTTTGAGTCAAAAACCACCTCTACCTCTTCTCCTTTCACTTCTTTTCCTACTAGACTGATTCACAAACTATTATGAGTGTTACGAATTCTGACGGGGCTGAATTTTGCTCCCACCATCTTTATCCTCTGGGTGTCTAATTTGCCTAGTTTTGTTGTTAATGCTGTTGTTTTGTAACCTCATAGAGACCCACTTTCTCTGGCTTTATAGCTGCCAACTGTTTGCTGCAAATCTTTCTCTCTCTGACTGAATAACATAAGTGTGTGCCTTATGTCCTAGTATCTGCTTGTGCTTGCCCATCCACCAGGCCATACTTCACGGCTCCTACCGACTTCCACAGACCTGGCACACTCTGGGTGGACACTGGGGTTGTCTTACCTCTCTAACTGTGGGCTCTTCTCTTCCCCTTACCCAGATACCCAAGAGTTACCATGTCCACATCCTTCCTGGAGGAGAGTCGTGAACAGATCTCTTGGAGCACTGGCTACATTATCCTGATATGGGACAGATTTAATCATTAGGGCGCACAGTATATCACCCACGTACACACTCATATCTGTTAAAAGTTGGAATAATCATAAATGTTAATAGTTTTCTTTGTAGTCTATCCTGTCTTCTTTTCCATTTTTGATATATAAACTAATAAAGCTTGAGAAGAAAAAGTGAGATTTTGTTAAAAATATGTTAAGAAAATGGATGTTTTATTGATTTTTTTCCCCAATGAGAGCACATCATAAATATAAATTAAGCTTCTGCAGTGTATTGGCACAACAATAGTTTTCATCTTTTTTCCCCCTCTGAGTTAATGAATTTACATGATATATAGATCCTTTGTCTGTGTCAGCCATGTGGATGAGTCATGGCCAATGCCTGACCAGTTTGCTCTCTGTGAGAGCCTGAGAGAAAGTTTTCTCTCCATGTGACTCTCCCCAGGCACACTATACATCATCAATCTCTTTCCTCTGTGGCTCCATAATCTCCTTGATCAGAAAATTTGGGGCACAACTGAGTTTCATGATGTTACAGTACAGGTTCTTCTATGTCTTGAGTCTTTGCTGACCTTGAAAGGCTAGGGCCAAACTGTTGGTTGTCCTTGCGGCTCTTCTATTTCTCCAATTTTGATCTGTGCACTTAGGTTGTTAACCATCCAGAAGAAAAGCTGATTAGTACCCTGCAGCATACACCGTTCACTTTGCCCTATCTGACTCAATTGTTTTTAGTTGTTGTTGTACGTTTCTATTTGTATTTCTACTTTTCACTTCTTATACTAGGGAGACTATACGATATTTGCACATGTGTGTCTGGTTTATTTTACTTATGAGCATATGTTCAAGTGGCATCCACTTCAATATAAATGCTTCAAGTTTATCATTCTTTATAGCTGAGTAATCTCCATTATATAGAAATACCACATGTTTTTCAACCACTCCTCATGTGACGGACATCTTGGTTGTTTCCAAGATTTTGCTATCACAAATTGTGCTGCTATAACATAGGTACACATATATCACTATGATATAATGTTTTCAGTTTCTCTGGGAAAATTCCCAGTAGGGGGATAGCTGGCTTGTACATGGTATATAAAATCTTATCTTTCCCTAAAAGGCAAGCATAAAACATCAAACATCAATGCTATATGTAATTTAAGAATTGAAGAAAAATTAGCCGAAAAATATATCAAATAAAGTAAGAAAAATTCACTTTTCCTTTCTCTCTTTCTTTCTTTTACAAAATTTCAAGCAGATGTCATGAGAAATGTTTCTAAATGGCAAATATCCCACAGTAAAGGAACAACAGAAAATCCAAATTTTCAGTCTATGAAGAAAGTCTGTTAGGGAAACAGCTCAATCCAGAGCAGAAACTGTCTGCAAGTCACTCATAGAGTTAAGGGTAGTGGAGCTGGCACTGGGGACATGGCTCTCTGTAGCATATGCCCAATGTAAGCCTGTTAGATACTTAGAAATAAGTTTTGATAGTTTTCTTTAGTGGCAGGGTAGAAAAAGAATTGTATCTTGCCTACTATGAATCTCTCAATCACATTTTATTTTTTTGTCACAAAAATCCACAAAATGGGTCATAGTAGCCTCATAAGAAGGAATGATACTGAGCAACAGTGGTGGTGAATCTATGGCACACATATTGTTTCTTTTAAGACAAAAGATGCTAGTGTATGAACTGTTTTTTTTTTTTTTTTTTTTTTTTTTCTAAACTAAAGCTCCAGTATTCAGGCTTAATTACAGCATTGGGACTTTGCAATAAATACATGGATTCTGGGGTGCAGTTTGGGTGCTCAGTCTCTAAAAGGTTCACTATCACTGCAGAGAAAGAATGAGTGCCTTGGTTAAGGTAATTTATCTGGATGATGATATTTGGACTTAAAATTTAAAAAATCTTTCTTTCAGTTTATTTAATAAATATTTATTTATTATTTGGAAAGTGCTGGCCATTAGGTCAGCTGGGAATACAGGCACAGACAAATACCATTTTGCTTCTACCAAACTGGCAGTTATGAGCAGAGACAACGAAAGCAACATTTGCTGGGAAGGTGATGCTGAAGGACCAGATGGATTAACTCAAGTGTGAAGGTCGAAGTAGAAAGAGTGACTGACAGGAATGCGGAAGTGATGATTCTGGGGTTACATGGAGCAAAATTTTCTGGGAAATATAAGTATTCTCTGTTATAATGTGGAGACAAATTAAAGTTAAAGTCAGTAGAATTCAAGAGCTTCCCATGGCTCAAGAGTAAAGCTTGCGCACATCCTTGGTAGGGGGATAAAAATGCTGCTTCTCTGGCTTGTACCCCAGAAGGCACCTGGCTGGATGGGGCGGGTGGCTGTCAATATCAGGGGGTGCCATCGATATGAGAGAGGACGTCCGAGCAGTCATTCCTTCCTGCATTATTCTTGTTATTTAGGAAGAACCTCCCAACTGCTCCAAATTTTGTTTGCCCTGCTAGCCAAATTCTCTCCCTAAATGTAACACTTTAAAAAATGATAGAGCCAAGGTCCCATCAAGAGTTGTCACAGATTCAAACTAAAACCAGTATCTGTCCCTGTACATGAAGTGAACTGTGAGTCTTGAAGTCCCCTGGACTTAATTCTTCACTATTGCATGTAAAAGTCGCTAGTGGAAATAGAGGTTCTCCATTACTCCCTCTTTCCTTTCACATACAAATGCTCATTAATTTTTGGGAAATATTTCAATTAAGGTATAATAAAATACATTCTCAGATAGTAGAAATATGAAGTTTTGATCACAAATTGAATCGTGGAGAAAAATTAATTCTGATACATGTCCACACCATCAGCAGTCATTTTATTTTTCAGTTAACCAAGAGGGAAATATAATTTCAGTTTTTTATAGAAAATCAGGTGAAATTATCTTCCCCAGCAATTTCTTAACGTATGCTCTGTATTTGGGTGATCAGTGACAGGCCCTGAGGAGTTTATCTGCATGGTCGATGCATATGTGTTGTGATGGGAATAAATAGTACTTGAAAAGATAAATAAAGCATCCTCTCACTGACATCCAACAGGACAATGGCATCTGGCAGCTATGAGCCTTTGCTAATGACTTGGCTCACAATGCTGAGCCAAACATGCAGTAATAACCTATTACGTTCCATAGTGTAAGCTACTTTGTGTCAGCATTTTTGGAAAGAAAGAGTTTTCAAGAGGAAACAGGTTATAAAGTGATTAATTTGTGACCTTACACTGGTGTAATTTATGGCACTTCAATTTCTTTTCATACCACCTATCTTGGAAGAACAGAAATGTGGCTTTAGAGACAGCAACTGGGATGACAAAGAGGACAGTCCCACTCAGTTTATCTTTGAAAGGAATTATTATATTTTGAATGGAGTTACTGTTTGCCTTACAGTCATTCTAAACAAAAGCAGAGCATTTTTATTTTGCTCAGGCAAAAGAAAACAAAAAAGAAAACTAGGCCTAGATTTTTCCCTACTTAATTTCTAGTCAAACTAAAATGTAGAAAAGAAGATAAAATATAAAAGATTATGTGTACCAAGGAATTAAATTTAATAGAAATGAGGATATATGCCATTTCAACATAATTTTATAAAATGACCATAGAATGCAAAATTGTAGAGTCAGACTAAAGAGTTGAAGGTTGAACCTACCCCAATCCCCCCAAATCCCTACCAACCAGAGGGTGGATGTCATGCATACAGGGTTGAGGAAATTCACCATGATGGCTAATTAAAAGAGATGCCTACATAGTATGTATTTTCACAAATCTTAGATTTGTGAATCCATTGATTTTTAATATCTTCTTGAAGAGATGATAAATATCTGGCCATTCTCTTACCTGCTCTCAACACCATTTCTGTTTTGACAGCAGACAAAGCTAACGAATCCCAGCCCTTTCTTTGTAGGCATGTGTAGAGACTGAGCTCCCGAGCCACACAACCATCTCCCTTCAGCCAGCCCCAGCAATGGAGTTGCAGTTTATTTGTAACAGTATAAAGCAGGATCTTCTTTAATTGGGCAGCACTTAAACACTTAGACAGTATTTGAAGAATTTCTATGTTTTGTGACATATATGAAAGGTTCAACTTCTGTCACAAAGATTAATTTTCTGACAAGGAGAAGCAACAAGAAAAGGGTGAATAGGCAGAAATGAATCACTGTTGTAAGTAAATGAAATTGAACCTGGAGGTAGGTCAGCTCAAGACGGCACTAGAAAGAATGGAGAAGGCAGTGTTATTTAGGAAACCCACTTGTAGGTAAAACTAGAGTTTGGTTTGAGGAAAACTAGATGTGGGGGTGGCAGGAGGTCAGCTGTTCTGCTCTGACATTATTATAGCCCTGTACAAGACTCTATGTAGTAGATCCCATCATAATTTCAAAGTTTGTTGCAGCCATTGTTGCTCTGATACAGACAGATAAGTCATGCTTTGATCTTCCTGTCTCAGATTCCCCAGCACTGCGATTACAGGTGCACACCACCATGCCTGCTTTCAGTGGCCAGCTCAGTGCGTGACCAGCAGGGTGTGCGGTACCATAGATAGAACCTGAGTCCTTGCTCTTGCTGGGCAGAAGTTTAGACCCCTGAGCTAACTTCCCGGCCCTCAAAGCCTCTATTTATAGATGACATTTGACAATAATAAGAACATTAAATCAAACTATATGTTGGCTTGCCCAGGGCAGAATTTTAAAAGGAAACTTGAATTTTAAAGATTCCCTTGGAGCTACTAAGAAAATTCTGGAAAATTAAAAACAAATCTCTGTAATATACATGCTAAAACCTTTTGAGAATGAGAATATTTCCAAAGAAATATTCAAAGAGGAAGTGGATGTCAATTCGAATTATCTTTCTTAGGCTCTATCTAGCAAACTTGAATTTAAGGCACGCCATTTAAACCAGCCTTCTTGGTTTCTGTACACCAAGACGGATGGATGGAAGAGATGGAAATGGAAAATATCCTTCATGAGGGAAGACCTTGAGGAATTTGGAAGCAGATATTTCCTATTCATTTGTCATTTTATTTTTACTGTAGGTGAAAGGCCAGTGTGGGTTGACATTGACTTTATGTATTTGGTAAGCAGCTCGGACTCAAAGTGATCCTTCTGTTTTCAGCCTCTGCAGCACTGGGATTACAAGCATGTGCCACCGTGCCTGGCCTCAGGGACAGGTTCAGCACACCTCGAGGTGGGGCCGGGAATGGAACCTTGGCCCCTGAGCTTGTCTAAGGTGGCACTTAGTCTGCTGAGTTATCTTGCCGACAATATTTCTTATTCTAGAAGTCCAACGAAACCCTACTTGTGAGACATACACTTCCTAGCCACCTTCTGTTCATCATTTTAGTGGCTGTGATGTCTCCTCCTGGTTGGTGGCCATCAATGAGGGAAACAGAGGTCTGAGGATAGTATAGAACAGCAAGAAACGTGGCAGGAAATGCCTCCACTGTGCCAGAAACACCCTTCCTACCCCATGCCTCCTTGCAGGACCAGCTGAGGAGTCCTTTCTGATTTCAGGCACGTCCTTTCAACTGCATTTTAACCAACAAATGATTCCCTTTTCCTTTTGATTTTTCAATGTGAAACTGAAGTTTAATCTTTCTTCATATAAATATGGTCATGTTTTTAAAATTTTAAACAAAAAATCAAAGCTCTACCAAAATCTGCCTTCATTTCCCCCTTCCCAATGAAATTGCTACAAAGAGTTACCAATATCTGGCTTTTCCTTAACTTTTACTTATTTGTTTTCTCCATTTTAGTATGGCTTCTGCTTTGCCTCTGTATGAAAATCGCTTTCCTCAAGAGCAAGGTTTGGTGCTTGCTCAGTGGCCACTGCTAGGCCTTTGTCTTACACTGTTTCTCAGAGATGTTTTTGATGGTACTATCTTTCTTCAAACACCTTCTTCTTTAGGCATCTAGGGAAATAAACCCTCCTGGTTCCTCTCCTACATTGCTGTCTCCTTGCTTTCCTTTGGGAGCTGATTGTCCCTTGAATGTAGGTGAATATTGGAACTTATCCCGCTAGATAGTCTTCCACCTTCCTTGTGTGCGGCTTTCTATGGACCTTTCCCAGTGACTCCAGATCAATCCTTTCTAGTTTTAAATATTTCTATATCTCTCCATTCCTGATACTCTTCCATTACTATGAAAGCCACAGCCATATTATTGGACTGCTGCATTCAGACTCCCCAGTAGTCTTCTTAGTTGTCCTTATTCCTTGCGATCTCTACTTTAATATTTTCCTTCTTTTTTCTTAACTTGCATCTTAGTCATTTTCTTGTTGTGGTAGCAAATACCGGACAACAACAACTTAAGAGAAGGGGAGATTTAGTTGGCCTTACAGTTTTAGTACATAGTTGGAAGGAATGGTGGAAGGACCTGAGCAGAGGACAACTGCTGATGCCACAGCAGCCATGAAGCACAGCGAGGGCAGTGAGGAGCCAGAGAGGGACAAACCCTTCTAGGTCCTACGCCCAGTGGTCACCTTTTCTGACCAAACACTGCCTCCTCACAGCAAGTTAACTATAGCACCCCATGGTACAATCACCATCCCAGGGACCTGCCTCTGAGCACATGGGACTCTTGGGGGACATCTAAATATAAATTAAACAACTGTCCCTTTTTTTCTTATACAATGAAATGCATGGTAGGTTAGTGTACAAATTATTTAATCTATACCAAGTCATTTACAAACAGTGCATCTCAAGGTCAGTACCACTGTCATATTCCACTCTCTGCTTACTTGTTTGTTTTGTGACTTTGGAATGAAACTCGAGGCCTCCAACATGATAGGCAAGTACTCTAGCACTACACCCCTAGCTCTGCTCCTCCCTTTAAAGTAACTTCTAAGTAAACTATAAGTGGTGCCTCCTACTCCTTCCCTTTCTAGTTTCCTTTTCATTGGAATGTCAATTTATGGCTCACCAATCAGTTTTCTCATCCAGACATTCAAACATCTTCAGTTTTGTTAAGTTGTTCCAATCTCCTAATCAGGATGGGTATGATATGAGAGTAGGTAAGAAAAGATACACAAAGGATAGTGAGCAGGTAATTCCTATTAAAAGTCAGTGAGTATGACTTGTAACAGAAATCTCTGCTGATGGTGTCATGTAATATCACTTCACTATATCAAGTGTACCAGGAAAATGGGTTCCAAGTTTCATCTTAAGAACTGAGGGCATTTGTTCTCCTAAGACGTCTTTTTGGCTACCTGAGCAGGGATACCCCAGCCATGCCCCCAGAGGGATGTGAGGGTGTGGCTTAGGCAGGAAGCACAGAGGAGAAGAGGCTCGTGGGCTGATTTGGAGAACAGAGGGTCCTGGAAGCAAGGTAGAGGGGCTGCTTGGTGGAGTTCGAGGCCTACTGCTGGCTTAGCTACAGAGGTTGCTTCATGTCTTGTCTGTTCCCAGGAGCTATGCCAGAACATGAGGGTTTTCTTCTGAGCCATTTCTTTCCTGCCTTGCTCATCTCTTTTCTTTCTTCCTTTTTTTTTTTCATTTATGTATTTGGTACAGGATCTCACTACAAAAATCAGATTTGTAGTGATCCTCCTTTTATAGCCTCTCCAGTGCTGGGATTACAGGTATGTGCCGTCACTCTCTTTTTACCAGGCCCAGGACATTTGATTGAGACATGGAATACCTTTGATTGGCAGGCATTGTTAAAGGAAGTACCCTGATAACAATCACGGAGGGCTGGGGCTGGACTGGAGCAAAGTGGCCTTGGAGAGCCCAGCCCTGCAGCTTCCCACCTTGTCAGCACACTAGCCCAGCTCCTGGCTCCTCCACCTCCATCACTGGCCTCCAGAGCCTAGGACACTGCCTCACAGTCCCCGCAGGTGCTGCTTTTTCTTCTGATCTGCGCCTGCTACACCCTTCCTGCTCTCTGAGTTGGATTCCTATTACCAAAAAACAAGCCTTTGTGTCCAAGCATGCTCTGGTGACCCGATATCCTTTCTAACTCCCACTGTGCTTACACCCCACATCTTCCCTGGCCGTAGGGCTTGGGATAGTGAAGGTTCCCCAGTGGACTCAAAAGCAAGCAGGAAGCACCTTGCAAACCCTGATGACTGATGGACTGTAGGGATCACAAGCTGAAGGCCCAATTTCCTTTCATAAAAGGTACATCTATTTGTATGGCTGGAGAGTAAAAACTGATTATTAAATGCTGTCCTGAAGGAGTACAGTGTAGTAAAGAAAATTCATATTTACAAAATTCCTCTAAAAATGAAACATCGCAGAATTACATAAATTGTTTGCAGAGACCTTTAGTCTAGGACAACTCACTTGTGAAGATAGATCTGGAAGGAGAAGGGATTTCAGGAATTCTTTTTATTTTTTGGACAGGATTTCACTACGTAGTTTGGGTTAGCCTCAAACTTACTATGTTCCCCAAGCTGCCCCTCAACTCATATTGGTTTTCCTGCTTCAGCCTCTGGAGTGCTGGGATTAAGGGAATGTGACACCAGGCCCACCCCAGGACTCCTTTCTGACCCAGCTGCAGAAGGTGTCAACCACATCAGGTTTGCATTTGCATTTTTATTATTTACTCTAATGCCCAAGGCAAACTGTTGAGTAGTTTCACTACTGGGTCACAATGGAATTTGGTTCTAAATTATAGGTACATGGTGGAAAACTCTGGACCTGCAACTAGCCTCTCAGATCACCTGGGGAAGGTTTGAAGAAGCAAAAGCGCTGTGGAAGCCCCTGATCCTCAGAGGGAAATTTAATCACCTACCTTGTTTCTTACAAGATGCTGTGCCTAATGTCTTTGGAGAGAAATTTTCTCTTAAAACTATGCATGATTCTCTTCTAATACTATGTGACAGCTATGAGGTTAATGTTAATAGTTATGTGGGGTGTGGTAGAGACACATTCCTATGATCCCAGCACTCTGGGAGGCTGAGGGGGAGGACTGAAAATCTGAACCCAGGCCAGGCAGACTGTCTCAAAACAAACAAACAGAAATCAACCAAGCTGAGGTGCTAATGACAGCCCTTGGCCATCTGCTGAGGCTGGACCTCTCTGACTCCTAGAGGCCATGGTGAATTTAAGCCAGTGAATGCTAATCTGTGGGCAGACTGGCAGGGCAGGCAGGGTAGAGAGACGAACGGAGAACGGGAGCCTTTTCAGGCAGGCTGTGGAACTCAGCACTTTTTAGTGCCATGAAATATCTACTCTTTGTATGAACACAATCAAGAGGAGGTTCACTTTCTTCAGAATCAGCTGTTCCTCTTTTATTATAAGTTTTAGGGCAAAGATAAACCAGTCATTTAGAAAACTTAATTTGTAGGGAGTTTTATGATTTTTGACTTTGAATAAACAGGAAATTTCCATTCATTTAGAATTTTAAAAGATGACTAGACTCATTCTATGACCTTTAATCCCTGCTAAGTCTAAGTATGGGCCCAATTGCTAGACAGTTACTCTAATCTTCATGTACTCTTAATTTATTACTCCAACTAAACATTTTTTAGTTTATGCTGAAATTTTTACTTTGAGGATTTTTAGAAAAATGATTGTTTGTTCATGTAATTTCCCAGTCTCACACAAGGACTATTAAGAAATTAATGCACTTTTTTCCATACAAAGGAGTCCTAAACATACCACAGTGTCAGTGAATTGATTCATTTTATTAATCCATTTGTCAAACACTAACCACTAACCTCAATGTTAAATTGATTGATTAATTAACAACAAATCTTGATCTTTTAGCCTGTGCTAGAGACCTTTCTATGGCTACATTTCTTACATTTTCTTTGCATTGAAGACAGGCCTTCTGGAAGTAGTTTCAGAATTTACCTGCCACTGTCAGCATCATCCTTTTGAATAATTTTCATATGTGCATTAGAAGCAATCTCTAGGCTCAGGGATTAGATTCTTAAAGTCTTCAAACTTGCTCTCACTCAAAGAATTCATTGCCTGGACTGCTAGCCAAGTCCTGGGTTAGCATGTTTTTTGTTTGTTTGTTGTTGTTTTTTTGTTAAGATGTTTAGCTTTGTCAGCTAAATTAACCATTAGCCATTAACCATTAGGAACAGTACTTTTTTTTAATTGAAAAAATTTTTTTGTTATAGTTTTAGGTAAGGGGGTATAGGGTATTCAGGCTCTTACTACTAGATCAGACTCAGTGATTCACCTGTTTACAGCCTTCCAAGAGCTGGGATTACAGTTGTGCACCACCATGCCCAGTCTCAACTGCTGCTCAGCGTGTCCTGGGAGCGGGGCAAGTACAGCAGGCCCAGGGATTGAATCCCTGGCCCCTGTGCCTGGGGGCCCTCAGTAAATGGTTCCTATTCCTCACTGTAGCCATTGTTTTTTACATCTCCAAAGTATGGATTCATGTTTGTTTTGATGTTCATTGTGTATTATTTTTTTTTTTGCAATCACTGCCTCTCTTCATCATTTTAATCACACGTTAATTTTCAAAAGCTTAATTAGTGTGTTATTTTTCTAAGCTACAATTATTCGTTTCAACTTAGGTAAATCTTATTGGCTGAGCTGCATCCACCTTGTTTTCCCAAGGCTGGGATCTATGGCTGGTTGTGCCACTCTGGAGGGAGGTTTGTGCAGACAGTGCTGAAGTCACGGGTTTCATTCCCCACCAGGCAGCAGTTCGCCCAGCTGGCTGACCCACCTTGGCCCGTCAGCTTGCAAAGGTGCAGGATGCGCTAGGTGTGAAGGCAAGTGTGTCTGAAGACCTGGTGCTAAAGCATGTGTTTCAGTACGGTGAAGCTGTTTCTCTGTTTCTGAGCACAGCTCAGGGCATGCCCTGCAGTGACGGGTGGGCTGATGGCATGTGCTCGCCTGTGCAGGATGGCACACCAGTGGGAATGGTGCCGTCTCCTCCTTATCCTGACACAGTGTACATCTTAACTCCTAGCTCATCTTAGCAGCAGGAAGTCATGGTTTTACTGCAAACACTTAGCATGAATCTTGCATGGCTCACCATAATTTTAATCCAGTCTGTTATTTAAATCACAGTGACCCCTTTCTAGTTAGAGTTGATTGCTACTCTATGGAGGATGCTGCCTGGTCCTGCCTGGATCCCTTCAGAACTGAGGCTCTAACCCTCCAGAGTTGGAGTGGAGCCTCCTGAAGACCGGACCCTCGCAGAGTGTTTCCCGCCATGTCAGATGGCAGGTACCTTGCTCCGTTTACCCTTTCTCCCCACAGTGGCATGGGCATGATGATCCACGGGCCACCTCTTCACCACTGTGAGATGCCACCTCACTTATGTAGCTCTTTTTTTCCCTACAGCTTTATTAAGGTATAATTGACAATAATGATATTCATTTATAGCAGATAAATGTATTTTAATAAATATATACGTTTTGAAATAATTAAATCAAGCTGGTCAATAGGTCTATCTCTATATGTTTGTGGTGAGAAAAATGTAAGTTCCACTCTTTTTTTTTTTTTTTTTTTTTTGCAGAACCAGGGATTGAACTCATGCCCTTGCACTTGCCAGGGAAGCGCTTATTCCACTGAGCCATCTCCCTGGCCCCTTAAGCTCTACTCTTTTAATGACTGTCAAGTAGACATTATTATTAACCATAGTCACCCTGCTGTTTAAGAGAGCTCTTGCTGGGTGTGGTGCATGCTTATAATTCCAGCACTTAGGAGGCTGAAACAGGAGGATTGCTGCAAGTTTGAGGCCAGTCTGGGCTACATGGTGACTGCAGGGGTAGCCTGAACTATGTAGCAAGACTCTGTTTCAAAACATCAAGAAAGAGAGAGAGAGAGAGAGAGAGAGAGAGAGAGAGCACTTCACAACCTATTCATCTTATCTAACTGAAATTTTGTACACTTAGAACATCTCAGTCAAAGGCCCTGAGTGGCCACTATTGAACTGTTTACTTTTAAAAATTATATTCTGAGATTCCACATATAAGTGAGATCATATAGTATCATTCCATTTCTGATTTATTTCACTTAACACTGTGTCCTTAAAGTTTCTTCATGCTGGGCCAGCCAGATAGGTCAGCAGACTAAAGCGCCTGCTTAAGCAGATGCAGAAACCAGGGTTCAATCCCTGTCATGCTGCGTGAGTCCTGTTCCTAGGGTGTGCTGAAATGGTGACTGAGATTGGGCATGGTGGCATGTGCCTATAATCCCAGTGCTTGGGAGGCTGAAAACAGGAGAATCAGTATGAGCCCAGTCTGTGTAGTGAGACCCTCTAGACCCTGTACTGAATATATTAAAAAAAAGTTTCTCCATGTTGTTACAAAGAGGTTTCCCCTCTTTTTCACAGCCAAATAGTATCCCCTATATATATATATATATCTCCATCATCTGTCCATGGACATGTATGTTAATTTCATGTTTAGGATACTGTGAATAGTTCTGCAATGCACAGGAGTGTAGGGAAATCTCTTTGATATCCTGACTTCATTTCCTTTGTTATATATATGACCCTCAAAAAGGATTGCTGGACCATACGGTAGTCCTACTCTTAATTTTCTGAGAAACCGCAATACAATTTTTCCATAATGGCTATTCTTCCCCACGAAAGGGAACCACTAACCAAGCTTCTCTTTTCCCCACATCCTCTCCACAGTTATCTTTCACCTTTCTAATAAGGCTATTTTAACAAGTGAGAGGTGACAATGGTGGTTTTAGTTTGTACCCTGGTAATTCATGAAGTTGAATGATGTTCACATGCCTCTTGATCAATGGCGTGCCTTTTTTGAGATATGCTGATTCAGAGCTTCCATACAGTTTTAGTTTTTGTGTTCTATTGAGTTGTTTGAATTCTTTATGCATTCTTAGCATTAGCTCCTTATCACATATATGATTTATAAACAAATTTTGTCCCGTCCTACAGCACATCTCTTTACTCTGCTGATTATCTTATTTGTTGTGCAGAAGCTGTTTAGTGAGGTGAAATCCTTTCCATCTATTTTTACTTGTGTTGCCCCTACTTTGGAGGTTCT
Organism: Ctenomys sociabilis; assembly: GCA_004027165.1. NCBI lineage: Eukaryota > Metazoa > Chordata > Mammalia > Rodentia > Ctenomyidae > Ctenomys > Ctenomys sociabilis. The sequence continues at coordinate 52,017 of PVKA01000415.1, forward strand.
CTTTTCCCCACATCCTCTCCACAGTTATCTTTCACCTTTCTAATAAGGCTTTAGGAAGCTTTCTTCTACATTTTCTTCTAGTAGTTTTACAGTTTTTGGTCTTATGTCTATGTCTTTTGAATTTATCTTTATATGTGGTATAACAGCATCCAGCTTCATTCTACATGGGATGTCCAGTTTTCCAAATAACTTACGGAAGAAACTGTCCCTTTTTCCACTGTATATTTTTGATAGTTTTTTGAAGGTCTTCTGCCCACAGTGTTCAGGCTTATTTCTGGGCTCCTTTTTCAGTCTCACTGGTCTGTGACTGTTTTCGTGCCATGCTCTTTGGGAGCCTATATCTCTGTGACACATGTTCAAGTTAGGAAATATAATGCCTGCAGCATTGTTTCTTTTGCTCAAGAGTTCCTTCACTGCTTTTCTATTTCTGAGAAGAACATCATTGGAACTTTGATAAGGTTTCCGTCCTCGTCCTCTTAGAGGTGCTGGTTTTGCACAAAAGTCTCCAACTCACAGCCCATTTCTAAGAACCTATCACAACCACCCTGTTTCTGTTTTATTTTTCATCTTCTGTCTAGAAAGCCAATTTAGTTATAAAAACATGTTTCTTACAGTGCACACCTCCCCTTTCTCCTTGAAAAATCTCTCTCTGTTGTTCTCATCCAGTTCAAAGCCCACCGGAAACAAAAGCGAGCAAAAAAACAGTCCTCCTCCCACAACTCCCCAAGGCTTTTCCAATCACATCCTTTTCTCTGATCCTGATGCTAAAATTAAGTTGCTTCCTAACCCGTTATTTAGGCTTCTTCTCCTACAGTGTTTATGTTTCCCCTGTGTTCCGCAGTTGGAGCCATCCACCTGCACCAGGCTGCAAGCTTGGGTAGGTGGGACACATTATTTTCCCTTTTTGTTTTTTGCAGTGCTGCGGGTTGATCCTAGAGCCTTTGCCTGAACCTATATCATCAGCCCCTTTTCATTTATTTTGAGACAGGGTCTTGCTGAATCCCTAAGTGGCTCAGGCTGGGCTTGAACTCTCAACCCTTTTGCCTCAGCCTTCTAGCACGTTAGGATTATGTGCACATGCCAATGTGCTCAGCAATCCTTTAACTCCATAGTGTTCTATGCTGGGCCTCGTACTCAGTCTGGAGCTCTGCAGGCACGCAGACTATTTCTTCTGAATGGAGCACTCATGTTTTTATTTTTAATTTCTTTTATTTTACCTCTTTACCCTCATGCATGATATACACACACCATACATGCTAAATGTTTTACTAGTAGTTATCTAGTGCAAGATTATTCTACACATGAAGTCAAATAGTATTACAGTCTCATTTACTTTCCCTTTTTTGAGCTGAGTCATCATTAACGTTATGGATTCTGACATTATTTCCCCTCTAGAAAAGTTTTTAAAAAGTAGCATGTTTATTGTTGTAGTTAATTCTCTTGCATGGTTTGGGCCTAGCAGTTTATAAATGTTAATATTTATAAATATTTTCTCATTTATCTTATGCCAATGTCTGTTTCTGCAGAGTCTGGATTATTTCTCACTGGTTCAAATTTCTTAGATTTTTTTCATCCTATGGCCAACTGGACAAATGCCCCGGCTCTTGGAGGATGGCTGTCGGGTTCATCTCCCACAGTTGTTATCGGTGAAATTGTACAAAAAGGTGCTTGTGGGGGTGTTTTCTGTGTAATGCCTTTTGTTCACACATTCTTCTGCTATGTGTTCCTGGCTTGTATCCTGGTTCAGTGACATGGTTGACTGCCTGTGATTATTGAGGAATGTTAAGCCCTGAGAATTCCCACCTGTTTCTTTAAAATAAACACTTACTTACTAAAATAATTTTTATGCTGGGTCAGTTTTCTTGACTTTTCAATTAATACTGCATGTATTTAATTTACAGTGAAAATTAAAAAAAAATTAACAGTTTACAGTCCTAATTTGACCAGTGCAGTAACTTGATTTATTCAAGGAAAATGTTTCCCCAGCTTCTGGATTCATTATGAATGGCATCCAAATGCTACTGCATGACCATGATGTAGCTTGTCTGGATTTTTATGTCTAAAAGCAGATTTGGCAGATTCCAGAGTTACTGATTAGAAAATATTCTTCCAATTCTTGATGGCTTTGCCATGTGGACCGCTAGATGAGAGTCCTCAGCTCTTCTTTCTGATACACTCATGCCTGGAGGTGAGGCAAAGGCCCCTCAGTCATCATTGAGCAACATTGGGTCTTCAGCCAACATTCCACATTCTTTTTGTAGCATATAACAATAATCATCAACATTTGACTTCTACAGATATTATTAAGCAATATCTCTGAAAGTATGAACATTCCCAAGTAACAGATACCTAGAAATTTCAAAAATTGAACTTTTATTTCTAAGTATTAGGCTGTCATTTTCTTATTCAATTCAATTTACAATATATTCTGCAAAAACCTCTGGCACTCTGTGTGTTTTCATAAACATCATCTTTTCCTGGACTTTCAATCCTACATCCCACTCTGTTCTTGTCTACCACTGGGTGGAGGAGGCATGGCATAAGTCTATTCTTAGCCCCATCTGTGCCAACTTGGCATAAAGTGCTCCTCCTGAAGTCCCAGGCTGCCAAGATGCATGAGGACTGGGTACCGACAGCCTGGAAAGAGGAGGCAGCATGCGTAAAGGCTCACTATCATACGCCTCTGTAGATGTGACACTGTTTCTGCCTTCCCCTCCATTTCTGTCCCCCTTGCTGGCTCAGACTGTAGCAGAAGATACATAATTGACTCCACCTACTCTGTGAGTCTGGGCAATTGTGTTCTGGATCCTGGGCATCTGGGTAGCAAAGAAAGCACAGCATTCTGCCCTAGAATGGAACTCACTTTGCAAAGGGCAGAGTAAGGAGCTCATTGTAGATACCTTGAATCCAAATAGGGTTGTGTTTTGGAAAGCCAAAGAAAGGTAACACATTGAGTGCCTGGGGAGGAGGAGATGAATCATTTGATCAGGTTGATCAGGAAAGGCCTCTGTGGGGAAGGGTGTGGATAGACCCTATGAAGGCATGCTGGCATGCTCCAGGCAGGGAACAGACTTATGAAGGCCTTGGACATGAAGTCACCTTGGTGCTTCCAAGGCACAGTCAGTGTGGGAAGGAGCTATTGGGTGATGTGAGAGCAAAGGTAGCACAGCTGGGACGGGGTACAGAGGCAGACACCACTGTGCAGGATGTAATGGAGTTTTTATTCTTTGTGCAGTAAGAAGCTATTGGAGGTGTTTAAGAAGAAAACAGCATAATGTGACTTATTGACTTAAAAGGTCACTCTGGATGTTGTATAGGGAATATGTATCCATTAATATTGAAGCAGAAGAAGCAAGAGGAATTAGAAGGACATGACAGATACAAGATTGAGGGAGGGATGAAAAGAGGACATGGGACTAGGAGAAGAAGAGGGAGGCATAGATGGAGATGGATGCAGACAGGGACATGGACACAGAGACAGAGACAACAGAGAAATTCATGCTCTAGGACATGTAAACAGGGTGAAAAGCCTTCAGTTTCTCAATCTCTATTTCTGGGCAGAGAAGAGGGGCATGGGAAGATACACTCTGGATTAATGGGACATGACGAGCATGAAGTTATGTTTTAAAATTAGGGCCAGTAAAATTTGCTGATGAATGGGCTCTATCCTATAAGGATTAAAGAAGGATATAAAATGACCTTTAGGTTTTGGCCTGAGTTACTGGTAGCACTGGCTGAGTTGGAAATGATCAAAGAGTCAACTTCAGGGAGAAATGAAGGATTTGTGTAGGTCACTTTACGTGACTCACACACATGCGTGTATTGGGCAGAGCAGATGGTTGGACATGGAAATTAGAAAGGTGGCTAAGTCTGAGTGTACAAATCTGGAGGTCAGCAGTGTATTGAATGGATTAATATCTTGAACAAGAATGAAGTTCCTGCACAGGGCAGGTAGGGTGTGAATTATGTGGTGGCATGGGATTTTGTCATGGGCTAGCTATGCACTGTAGGACACAAGTAGTGTCCCTTACCTTCCCACACCAATGCCTGCACACCATTTCCAAGCTGGGACAAAAGTGTCTTTAGATATTTCCAGTGACCTGGCCAGGCAAAAGTTGGCCCCAGTGAGAACCACAGGCTGTAGAAACGTTGGAAGATTGCAACTGGAGGAGAAATGGTCTGTGCCTTGACCTTGCAGGCACCAAGAGGCAAAGAGGACGAGGAAGAACACCTGATAATTTTTGTATTTTTAATATTTTTTATGGCAAGATGTAGTGGCCCAATGAGAATTTCTATCTTCTTGGGAAAGGAGAAATGGATTTATTAGTAAAAATTGAGTGGAGCTCACTTAAGAGAATGTATATATGAAGTCCCTAGGTGTTTATATGGATTAATGAAGGCTTTATTTATTTATTTTGCAGGACCAGGGATTGAACTCAGGCCCTTGTGCTTGCTAGGGAAGCACTTATTCCACTGAGCCATCTCCCTGGCCCCTATTTTATTTATTTATTTATTTTTTCACAGAGCCGTGGGTTGAACTCAGGTCATTGCGCTTGCCAGGCAAGCACTTAATTCTACTGAGCCATCTCCCTGGACCTGAATGAAGGCTTTAAACTAACAATGCAAGCTGAAAGCAAGCAAACTGGCTATCATAAAGGTATAATGGTAATTAATGACAGCAGAACCTTAAATAATAGGTGGTTTTGTTTTTGGAAGATGGTTTCCTACCTATGAGTAATTAATCTAAATTGGGCTGTGAATGGAGGGAAAATGTAGTAATGTTTCCATGTATTATAAAATTGTGTCTCTCTGTCACCTACCCTGTGTGTGTGTGTGTGTGTGTGTGTGTGTGTGTGTGTGTGCGTGTTGGTCTAGACCATTGGTAGATGGTGTTTGTTGAAGGATCCTTGAAGTATCCAGGCACTATTTTCCTAATCCATCAAACTCCAATTTGCATTTAAATTTTTTTTCTGTATTTCTCAGCTACCCCAGCTCTATATTCTGTGGTTTTCAGCATTTGACTCCTGCCTTGAGATTTTCTCTGAGTTTTTCTTCCCCTTTTGTCTCATCAGCAGTCTCAGGCATTCATGGTCCCTCCCTGCTTCTTCTTCCTGCGTTTCCTGATTCAGCCTCCCCCATGCCGTGAAAGCCTGTCAGGCTACAGCTCTGCTATGCATCTGTCTTGCTCTCCCCTGGCAGGAGGTATCTGCCATTGGTCTCCACTTGTCCTGTTGTCCTTGTCCTTTAAACACTCTGGTAAAGAGGCTGTTCCAGGTGTTCTAGGACATGTAAACAGGGTGAAAAGCCTTCAGTTTCTCAAGCTCTATTTCTGGGCACAGAGAAGAAGGGAAAGAATGGTCTACATGTGATGTCTTCAGTTGAGAACTAGATTAGAAAATTCCTCAAACTCCTGGAAACCTTTTCTGTCAGGTGTTTGATAAGCACATCCTGTTCTTGCCACTTAAGATCTTCACCCTGCATTCGCTTCACAGGCATCCGAGGTTTGTCTCCAGCACCCACTGAAGTCGCCTCTGTGAAGGCCCCTGATGGTGGCTCCTCTTTGGGTGCGTCCATTCACTGTTTCTGAAGGATGGTGAATCCAGATCCCTGCCCCTTGCATGCTCTCCTGCCTCTGCACCGCCTGTGGGCCTGCTGGCCTCTCCCCGCTCTCCTAGATGTGAGTCTCCCAGGCTCCATCAGTGGTGATTTCTCTTCCTTTCTTTGTTTGCCCTGGGTTAGCTTCATAAGCAACACAGCCATGCAGGGCCTCCTTTCAACCCAGAGCGCTCATAAATATCTCTAAGATCTATTTTCTGTTTTCTTATTGGACATTTGTTTCCACTTTAATGTCCCATAAGCATCTTAAACTCAACACACCTAAAACAAAAATCATCATATTTCCCTGGGGCATCATCTTTCCTGAATTTAGCATTAGGTTAATGGCATCAATATGTACTTAGTCAAGGAAAATGCAATCTACTCCACTGACTCCATGAGACAGTAAACACAGCAAAGTAACAATGAATAATGCAGCCAAAGCTATTAATAAATTAACTGAAAGTATGCCATACCAAAATGATTTTAGAAGTGAATTAATTTAACTTTCTACAAAAACATTATTTTCTTATTCACTCCAGCTTAAATCCTAATAAAGAAGGAAGCCTCCTAAATCCCTTTCCTTTTCTGAGACAGGGTCTTGCTAGGCAGTTCAGGCTGGGCTTGAGCTTACTTTGTAGCCCAGACTGACCTCAAACTCACAAAGATCTTCCTGCCTCAGCCTCATGAGTGTTGGGATTACAGGCCTGCACCATCATGCCCAGCTCCCTTTTTCTTTTTTCTTTTAAAGAAAAGAAAAGTGGTGATAACATACAGTGGCCCAAAATTTCATAGAATAATTCCAGGCTAGATAATTAGTTCCAAGCTAGATAATTATTGTGAATATTACAAAATCTTCAAATAAATATTAAAGAAATAGTATACTGCAAGGAAAAATATCATTATTAAATAAAAATATATCACTTATGTCCCAAATACATGCAATTATCAATAAAAAATTACCAAAGGGTCAAATTAATATTTACTAAAAATATGTAAGTTAGAAGGAAACCAAGTTATGTAACTTTTATACAAGATAGCATAAGAAGCATTTTGATAAAAATTAACATTTATTTTGATGCTTAAAACTACTCATGAGGGACCAGCGATATAGCTCAATGGACTAAGTGCCTGCTTAGGCAAGCTGAGGGACTGGGGTTTGATTCCCAGCATCACATGCTGCATTAGCCCTGCCCTCAAGTGTACTAAACTGGCCACCAATACTAGGCATGGTGGTGCATGCCTGTAATCCCAGCACTGGGAAGGCTGAAAACAGGAGAATTACTATGAGTTCCACCTGCATAGTGAGAGCTGGCACCAAATACATAAAAAAAAAGAAAAACAAAAAATAAAAACCACTGGTAATGTGAACACTTTCCCTAAGCTATCATCAGACTTAGTGACAGAATTTTCTCTCTTCCTTCTTTTTTCTTTCTTTCTCTCTCTTCTCCTCTCTTCTCCTCTCCTCTCCTTTCTCTCCTCTCCTCTCTCTCTTTCTCTCTCTTCCTCCCCCACCTCTTTATTGCAGTATTAGTGATTGAACCCAGAGCCTGCACATTGAGGCAAATCCCAAGCACTTTTACATTTTTTAAATTTTGAGACAAGAGTCTCCTAAATTAGCCCAGTTGGGCTTAAACTCATGATGCTCCTGCCTCAGATTTCCAGGGGCAATGACCATGGGGCCTCATTAGAATGCCAAAATAGTTCTACTAAAGTCTAGAATAAAACAAGCATGTTAACTTTTAAAATTATTCAAACTATCATTGATAAGGTAGTTTTTTAATTTTATGCATTTAGTATAGGGTCTGCAGGGTTTTACTACACAGATCAGACTCATAGTGATTCTGTTTTCAGCCTCCCAAGTGCTGAGATTACAGGCATGTGCCCCCAGGGCCCAGCCAGCATGGCACACGAGGGATCTAATGCTGGTCCTTGTGCCTGCCTAAGCAGGTGCTTTATTCTGCTGAGCTATCTGGCTGGCCCTCAGCTGATGTGGTATTTTAAAGTGTTTTTCATGGAAGTAAAGTATAGAATGGTAGTTACCAGAGGCTGAGAATTTTGTAGAGGTGTTTGAGGAGGCCTTGTCAAAGGATGCAAAATTTCAATGACATATAGAAGGAATAAATTCAAAAGATCTACTGTATAATATACATGATAATTTAATTAATAATATATTTTAATAATATTAACTGTGCATGTAAATTTCTCATCACAGAATAACCATGTAAAGTGCAATATTTTTAATGAGCTATATTTAGTCAGATATACATGTTGAAAATACAATCTTTTTATTTTTTGAGACAAGGTCTCACTATGTACTCTAAGCCAGCCTTATGTAGCTCATGCTGGGCTTGAAGTCACAGTGATACACCTGCCTCAGCTTCCCAAGTGCCACGATTACAGTCATACACCATTGTAATTGAGCTTCAAAACATAATCTTGTACATGGTATATACACAAATTTGGTCTTTGATTTAAGGAAAATTATTACTGAAATAGGAATGATATGAAATCACAAAAATAAATAAAAGTCATAAACACTAAAAAATGATTGGTACGCTTTGGAGATTTTATGGTTAATAACCAAAGTCTATTGTAAATAAGAGAGCTCAATAAGTTTACACAACGTATGAGACATAGCTGTAGTACATGGAAATAACAGCAAAGAAAATATAGCAGATATAATGGACATAATCATACCAATTACAGCAACAAAACAAGTAAAATAAAACAAAACAAAAAGGCAAAATATCTATGAATAAGCTTAAAAGGAAATGTAAAAATTATATAAAAAAGCTTTAAAACTATCCTGAGGGAATTTAAAAGAAGACTTTATGTAATACTCTAGTAATTCTACCTGAAGTGTCTTGTAAATTCTATGAGATTTTTTTCTTCTGGGAAACCAGGAAATCTAGTTTTTTCTTAAACAGAAAAAGTAAAGAAAACCAACCTGGCATCTGCCCCTTGAAATGTCACCCTTGCTCTGAGGCATTTTCTCTCTTTTTCATAAGACAGTTCCAGGCTCACTGTGGACATCCCAGCCTCAGCCCTGGTGTCAGCCATTTCTCCAAGGATGGGGAAAATGTTATTGGAAAGACAAGGTGGGTACTGATGTGTTCATTATCTTAGCGCATCACTGCAACCTGGGCTTCTCTATTGGCACACACATACACACAGAGTTACAACCATTTATAATTTATTCATTATAGATAATTAATCAAATTATCTCTTTTTCCCCCCTTCCCCTCCCTCTCACTTTTCCTCCCTTCCTCTCCTTCCTTCTTTCCCCTGCCCCTCTTCTGTCTTAGAAACCATGAGTCCACAACAATATCTCTCATTCTAATTCTGCACTCTGGGATACGTCCTAATTTTATGTCTTTCTGTATTTGTAACTGGCTCCCACTGTCCTTTTTATATTTCTTTTCTTGATCTATCCTTGTACATAGCCAGTTTTCTATTGCTGCCGCCTCCTTTGCCCATCTCAGCCTGGACACAGAACCTTCTGGTTTCCCTGGTGGAGCTCAGCTTCACGGGCACTGCTTTCCCACCGTGCAGACGCCCTCTCCTCTCCTGCAGGCTGGGCAACTCCTCCAGGTTGCCACTCCTCCTCCCTGCAGGGGATGACAGTTGTGCAGCCCCCACTTGGTGGTTCCAGCTCAATCTCTGAGGAAGAGGACAAGCAAGAGACCACACAAATTGCCTCCCCCAGGCCCGCCTCCACCACCTGTGCACTTATTTCCCTACTTCCTGACCATACTCTGAAGGAAAACCAAGCAGCCCAGCCACTTCACGGGTGGGGAGGAGCCAGGAGCCAGCGTTAATCTGAAGACAGACTCTATTAAGCAGAATGTTCTCGTGAGCCATCTTACTACATGGGACTGCTTTAGATACTAAGAATTACATCAGATTTGATGTTACAAAAAACAACAGTTATTTGTTCTTTTCTTAAAAAATAGCATATAGATGTGTGAATGGATTTTTAAGTTAGAAAAATATTTGATCAAATATGGTAAGGGCGTACATTGTCATGAAAAATCTACCTGTAAGCTTTATATATCCATGTTATTGGTGTAGAAAGTAAGGAGAACAGTTTACTCACTACTGGAAGTTTTAAAACAATTACCTATATTGACCTCAGGTTTCTGTTCCTTTACTCTATGTAAAACAGCAACTCTCAACCTGGGTGTGGTACCTCTGGCACTCTCAGAGGCTGAAGCAAAATTACTGCAAGTTTGAGGCCAGGCTGGGAACTTAGTGACTTAAGGAGACCCAATCTCAAAATAAAAGATGGAAAAGGGTCAGGGATGGAGCTCAGAGGGCCTGGGTTCAATCTCTAGTGCTACAAAAGCAAAACAAAACAACAAAAATCCTAGGCTTGTGGAGAGCATAGCTGAAACTTTCGCTAAGTGTTTCTGTCAAACCAGTGGTGGGATGGCGCACAGGGTTATGAAATGTTCCTGCGAGATGTGAGGCAGTTGATAATTTGCACATCAGCATTAAAGAATCACTACACTGCCTGGAGGAGAATTTCTAAGTCTGTTTAAAAAAAAAAAAGAAAGGTCAGCTTTAAGTGTTGCTGTCATAGTGGTTGTGTGGAGCCAAAGGGTATTTAAAAAAAAAAAAAAGGAGAAGGAATCAGTGACTAGAACCTATCATGTAAGCCTAGGAGAAGAATTTTAGTATCACGAAAGAAGGTTCCAGTGCAGTAATGAAGACTTTTATTAAGTCAATCTTACTGGAAGGAAGACATTTTTACATTTTAGGTTTGTTTAAAGTCTGATTAAATGCAGCATAAAACTGACTAGGATTATAACAGTTGACAAGGTCATATCTGGATGTCTTGAAATGAACTAAAATGAACTATGAACTGCCTTCCGCACCCCCTTAGGAGGGCTGTTCATTGATTTAAACATCTTGCTGCTTCTTATTTAATATCTCCTATATTTTTCATTGGATGGAGGAGGAAATTCCTTTTTGAAAATTCAGAATTGTAATACATCCTCAGTACAAACTGGGCACAACACAGAATAGATATGCTATTTCATTTCTTTGTGTGTGTGTGTGTGTTTTCATCACCTTCATTTTCTGTGTCTGTCTGTCTATCTATCTATCTATCTATCTATCTATCTATCTATCTATCTATCTGTCTAATCTATGATGGGCAGTTCACCCCTAGGATCTGGACATGTGGTGGGTGCTTTACTGTGCCAGTGTAACCCCTTCCATGTATTTCAGCAGTAGATGCTATCCACGTATTTTGGAACAAGGAAGTACTCTGAAGTTACGGTCTTTGATCAACCAGTGACTGCATTTTCTCAGTCAATAGCTCATATTCTGTCTACCCTAGTGACCTCTGCTGCATTCCAGGGGGTGGAGGCTGTTTTCACAATGAGGACTTTCTGGTGGATTGTCTTTGTCCTCATGCCCAAGAATTATTGTAGACCACTGAATCCTTGGAACTACATTACATTCCAGGAGGATATTGTGCATTGTGGGTTGGATAAGACCTTGGTATAAAACTATATTTCTTTGATTGTCCTTTTATTAATACTTCAGGAGGAATGAATTTGGGTCACAGGTAGGGACAATTAGGGAGCACTGAATTACTACAGTATGCTGGCCTTCCACCTCTGTTCTCATATAATTGTCAACTCATCTGACTGCTTTTCTGTCTTTAATACATTTTTTAAAATATGTACAAGAATAAATTATGCCTTTTAGGAACATAGCTAACATGTTTCATAGTGACCATGATGCTAATGGAGACCTCGGCCAACAATGAAATGCAGAGCATTTGGTGGTGGGTGGGGATCCTCTCATGGGCATAGTGCACTGTTCTCAGGGGTGGGGGGAAGCTAACTTCTGCAGGCTTCATTCAGGCTGTCTGCATGTTACTGTGGAACGAAGGGTTGATTTTTAGTGATTGTTGCTTCCTTGCTTACTGCTTGTAGTATCTGTTCCCTTAAAAACATATGAAGGTATATGTTTGTGCATGCCAGAGAGATGGAACAATATTGGCCACTTTACAATTATTAATTTAGTATATGATATTTCCTTTGTCTTATATGCTTCATATCAAATTATGGTTTGAATGTGTTTGGGCCTTGTGCAGTATTAATTGGGTTGATATATGCTTATCTCACACATTAGGGAAAAATCAATATGAAGGAAATTAAGAAACTCATTAAAATCATAATATTCCTTTAGAATAAACATTCTGTACTAGTTGTCTCATTTTGTGCTACCCTCAGCTGTGAAATTAGGTAACGCTTGTAGCATAACCTATCAATATTAACAATTATTTGTTGTTTGTATCACTCAATCTCTATACCTGACCATTCACTACAGCATTTGTTTGAAAAAATAGACTTGGAAATTGATTAATGGAATGTAAAATGCTAAATAAACTTGCAACCGTTTTCGACCTTATCCACCCAAATCCATCTTCTGGCCTCTTTGCAAAGTTCCTCTTTCATAGTGAGGTGGGTTGTCACATTAATTATGGTTAGATCCACTCCAAGTACTCTTTATGGGGGTTACTGAGAAATTCGGACGATAAGATGCACTATTTCAGGGCCACTCATCGCGTTTCCTGACAAATGCTAACAATAGCTCTCTGTGCTTTCCTCACTGAAGGCACCCAGCTCCTTGTCAACCGGGAAAGGCGTCAGAAGAATGGACCTTATACTGCTCGCCACCTTATTTAGTAAATGAATCAGAGTGCCAGGCTATAGGTTACTTTGACTTGTGCTTCTATTTGTAGCTACCAGCACACCAGCTCGCCCAGCCACTCCTGCTAAGATTGCCTTTTAAAGAAGCCCAATATAAAGGACAAAATGAAGTAATTAGGAGAAAAAAAAAATCTGCTCAACACTGGTAAATGCTTAATTTGCTTCATCACTTATCATTAGGCATTAGAAAAAAAACTTTGGTAGAAAGGTATGTCCCTTTTCTCTTGCAAACACTGCGACATCCATTCTAAGAGAAGCTAATTCATACGGTACAATGAGATTATTTACTTTAATGAAATGCATGCGTGGAACTGTTCCTTTCTCCAAATTAGTGCACATTTCCTTCCACACAAAGCAGCCATACATTGGAAAATCATAAGCAATATTTTACCATTATTTGTGAGAGCCATTTTACTAAAATTCTAGGACATTACACCAAACAGACTGAAATCCAAAACTGTGATCAGTTTCACCAGCTTAAAGCTGCTAGCATATTAAAATAGCTAGCTAAAGAAGATGCGTACTTGTTATCTTATTTCTGAAAATTTCTTGACAAAACTGAATAACTACTAGGGAGAAGATGCTAATTTTAAAAATGGCAATCCCACCATTCTCTTTTTCTACAAAAGCAACATTTTGTAGAAAGGTCGATTTTGCTGTCTGCCATTTTCCTTGTTCTGGTGTGTATGCCAGGCTGTCATTGTCATTTTCATTCTGTTGATGGAATGTACCATATTCGGTCTTAGGAGAAAAAAAATAGAGAAGAAAAGCTCTGGAGTAATCTGTGAATATAAATTGTTTCCTTTCTTCACAGTGTATTTTCTTTGTGTAGAAAATACAACAGAAATAATCTTGGGACTGGATTATGTGATACAAACTAGTTTACTAACAGGATAACATCAGTTTAGCTACAATAGAATTCAAATGGGCTATTAAGTTATGCTCGTGTAGACAGTGGCAATATGTCAGGCAACTGTGAAAAGAAGAGGAAGTGCTGCCGACAGTCTGTGGCCCCGAACAGGCCACTTCCATATGCTCTCACCGCCTGACAGCTTCGCAGCCCAAGTCCCCACTCCCTCTCAGTGACACCCATATGGCACCACAGATTGAGAGCTTGCCTTGCCTTACACAACCACATTCTCTCTGAGTTCTACAGTGATGGGTGTTTGTGAACAGTGATTCTTCCTTTTATTGCAAGAGTAAGCGTATGGATGCTAATTATTCCACTCGCTTCTACGGAGACATTTGTGAATCCTGATAGTCTTATATTAATTTTGCAAGAAGGAGTTAGAGGCATACATTTTAATTTAATATCAAATGGACGAGTCTCCCGTCTATGCCCCTCTCTTCTTTCTGGGCAGTGCCAAGTGGTGTACCACTCTTAAACATCTCGTCCTATAAGTGCTGGTGAGACAGCTCAATGGACTACACTTGCTTAGGCAAGCTCAGGGGTCAGGATTCGACTCCTGCACTGGCCCCGCCCCTGGGCACACTGAGCAGGCAATGCAAGCTGGGTGTGATGGCACATGCCTATAATCCCAGCTCTGGGGAGGCTGAAAATAAGAGGATCACTTAAAGTTCGAGCTGCATAGTAAGACCCTGCACAAACAAACAAACATCTCATCCTATAATGGGGAATCAGAAAATGACTTCACTTCTGAACAGTGCTACACCAGGCAGTGTTGTGCACCTGTAATCCCAGCACTCAGGAAGCTGAGGCAGGAGGATTATTGCAAGTTGGAGACCAGTCTGGGCTATGAAGTGAGCTCAAGGCCAGCCTGAACTGCACAGCAAGACCCTGTCTCAAAAAGACAATAAATAAATAAATAAATAAATAAATAAACAAACAAACAGTATTTAATGTAATGGAAATGTCATATATATATATATATATATATATATATATATATATATATATATAATGAACTAAGGATTCTTCTTGGAATGATAATTGATTTCAGTATTGTTGGAAGCTGCGTGTAAGTTTTAGGTTCTACACATTCTTTGAGACTCTTGAAACACTGGATGTCACCTGTCATTTCAGCGGGAAGAGACTAACCAACCTCTAAATTATATATATAATGAGGAGAGCACAGAACACCTTCAACAAGAAGGCTGTTCTTCCTCAGTAAGAGGCAAGCACCATGGGATAGTATTGTTTCAAAGTAATCTGAGCTCTCCTGTTACTAAAACAATCATTTTAAGAAAGTTCTCACTTTCAATAGATTTCTTTAAAAAAAAAGCCAGAAAACTGATACAGTAATGAATATCTACAATTTATGAAAGAAAAGAAAATCCTTATGAAAGAAAAAAGAAATGTCCAACATCAACCAAACTTAACAAATAGAAAATACATGTAAAGGATGGTTAAAAAACAAAACCCAGATTACTGTATTTCAAGACTCAGAAAAAAAAGAACATGAATATTAGAATGTTTTTCAACTAAATTTCCTGAGGTGTTTTTTTTTTTTTTTTTTTTCTTTGCAGACCCAGGGTTTGAACTCAGGCCCTTGCACTTACCAGGCAAGTGCTTTTTGTACTGAACTATCTCCCCAGCCTGCCTGAGTTACTAATTTATTTTGCATTTCTTTCACTATGAAAATTTAGTCTGATCTGGATTTGAAATTATTTGTAACATAGCTTTTCTGGGGAAAGCTTAGGAGATAGCAAAGACAGATGCTCTTCTCTTTTCCTGTCTCTCTCTCTCTCTGTCTGTCTGTCTCTGTCTCTCTCACCTTCCTCTCTTCTCTCTCTCTCTCTCTCTCTCTCTGTCTCTCCTTCACCTTCCACCTCTTACCCCATGGGGTACAGGCTTAACCATCTTTTGTTTTTCTCTTTTCTCACTCCTGGGGAGCCTACAGGGATGTTCTAGCCACAGGCTCACTCCATTGCCTGCATTTCCCAGTTTCTAGGTCTTCGATGCACATGGCCCAGAACTCTACCATGACTGGGAGAAGCGAGGAAAAGACAAGGGGCAGGAACAGACCAGGTGGGTGGTCCATCTCTGCTAATGCTTTCCACATAAAAATCTGCATGGTACTGAATGTCTGTGCTCGGGAGGCTGAGGCAAGAGAGGGTAAGTTCAAGCACAGCTTAGTCAATTTAATGATTCAGTAAGAGCCTGTCTCAAATGCAAAACAAACAAGGGCTGGAAATGTAGCTCAGTGTAAAGTTCCTGAGTTCAATCTCTAGTATTGCAAAAAAGAAAAAATAATTTAAATTTAAGATATTCAAATACAAAAAAATCCTACTAATCTGAGGGGGAAAGTGAGAGTTTTTATATTGACTCATATAATATTTTAGAGGGAACTAAATACAACAATGACCTAACGGAGAGTTAGAATTTATAATGAAAGGCCTTGGGACTCCAATAGACGATCAGTTGCTTATTAAAACATATATACTCTGATAGGAAAACTATTCTAGAGACTGAGCTAATGGTAACAATCCCATCTCACACTTCTTGGTAAATATCTGCAAATGCTGTTACCCGTGCTCCTGAATGAAATGACAAAGATTTATCCCTTTAGAGCTAAGAAACTCCCAGACCCTATCACAGAATTCAAGTTGGACATCATTCCATGTTTTTGCTTTATTTCAGAGTTGCTCATGACTTTTCTTAGAAGTTACTATTTATCATGGAAATATACCCTGGTCCTTACTATTTGTGTGCACCATCTATTTTCTCTTGTAGAAGACTAATTAAAACCGGATCACACCTCCCTCAGGTATCAAATGCTGCGAACAACTACACCCGACATGATTTGTGAAGCACAGTGTAGAGCGTGCATGGAATCATTTGTCGTAACTTCTGTTGCCTGTGAAGAGCTCTCACATGCATCACCTAAATGACAGGTAACTCCTCATTTTCTCTTAAAAGTAATTAGTCTTATAAAGCCACAAGACCAGAGCAGTGTTGGTGCACTGCCTGCGGCTCTTCTTGATGAGCTGGTGACACTGTGCTTTTCATTCAGTCCAGAATTTGCCATCATTGTCCCAGCAACTCAAAAAGAGCAGAGTGATCTTCTCCCCAGGGCATTTGCAAGTGTGATGTGCACTGAAGCAGTTGTTATGCCAGTTAATGAACTGGGAGAGGAGAAACACCATCAGCCAGAGGCCTGGGGCAAGCAAAGCTTCCTCTCACATCAAAATAAATCTTCAAAAATGATGTGTTTGATCCACAGAGAGAGTGTTTCCTTCATCTCCAGGTACTGAAGGAAATGCTCTTGCATGAGTGGCCATGGCAGGTGCATAGGTAAGAATCCAATGGCCATGAGATACAGCACACTATGTGGCACCCACAGTCTCCTGTATCTCCCCCCAGGCACCTCTCACACCCAGCCAAGGGACTAGAGACATAAAAGGCACCCACAATGGAACCCCAAGGTTTAGTTGGAGGTTCTGGCCTTTCAACCACACCTTTAAGAGTTTTCATTTATCATCTTATGCAAAAGGATGGCGAGAAGCCCAGATAACCTGCTCTTTTTGCAGTTCCCAGGAGATTAAGGCAAAAAAATACATATATTTATTTAAATTTCTGATATGAATTGCTTAGATAAATCTCAAGCAAGGAAGCTATCCAAGATCTGTTTGCTGGAGGCCTGTCTAGGTTAGCTTAGCTTACAATTTCTCATTTCATTATAAAAACCTTCATTGCAACTACTTTTCTTTGAACTCTGAGAATTGAGAATCTTGAAAATTTGACAGTTGCTGGAAATTTGTGTAACTTGTTCTATTACTGTTGGCAGAATGTGGGAAAATACAGGGATAAAAAGTTGAATCTATAATGTACACACATATACATATATACATACATGGATATTTATATCTCTACATATTTAATAACAGTGAAGACCAGAAATGGTAGAGCGCTGGAACCAGAGAAGGTCTCGGAAAGCATTTACTACATGAAACTTTCCACTAAGATTTAATCCTAAATTTTATTCCTCAGTTACGATTTCATTAACTCTCAGGCAGTGGACACATACACTGCCTCCCTCTGCATCTCCCCTTCTCCCTGACACTGGCCTCAGTGAGGACCCCCTCCTCTGTTCTGTCCATCTCTGCTTCTGTCCATCTCCAGTGCCCCTGTCCTCTGAGCTCTCCCTCCAGCAACCTCCCCTTAGGCTATTAACTCAGACACTCCTGAGACGCCTCAGCCCCTGCCCACTACTCTAACTTCTTGCCCTTCCAAGTCCAGCTCCAAGCCCCATCTGGGCACCTTGGAGTCACAGCTGCTCCTTGTTTTAGACTCCCTGCACCTGACTCCTGGCTGGGCCTCCTGCATATCTGGGAGGGCAGGTCCATCTCCCTGTAAGATGAATGCAACCAACATTTCCAAGTTTGCATTATGCGTTGGTGTCAAGAGGCCTTTGTATATCCTCCATCACTGTAGCTGCCCGTTTTGTACATGAAGAAACTAGGCCCCGTCACCTGTCCCATCACATAGGCCATTGGGTAGCCCGAGGAGGCTGAGCATTGTATCAACAGACTCAGGTTCCTACAGAGTAGTTCAAATCTCTGAGACACCCTTAAATATGAGACCCGTTGCTTGTTCCTTTCTGTCACCCCCAAGCACTGGTAGCCTGTAGTAAGGATCTGTTGGTTTGAATTGTGGCAGAAGGTGGATAACGAGGAGGTGGGTGAAGCAGAGGTCTCTGCTCAGCCTCACCTCATGGGACAGATTGTGAGAAGAACCTCATGCAGCTGGACATGAAGGACACCCCTGAGGGGAGTGACGTTCCTGGGGTCAGGCACCACCGTATCTTTTTACAAGTCTGTTTCCTAAATAAATTGGGACATAGATGTATACTACACCAGCAGGACTGAGAGAAACTGTGTATGAACTGACTTATACAGCTTCCTGGTTCTTTAAAAAGCTCTTTAGGATTGATCAGGATCAGATATGTGTACTAATAAACCGGAAATGGATTTGTGACAAACCACGTAAATTATAAGTTCTCTCTAATTCTGTTATTTACACTTTTTTCATAATTTCTCTTAAAAGAATATTTTCCCATATGTCACCTTCCCTTTAGCTTTCCATATAGTTGCTTAACACATTATAAAGTAAGAAACAATAATTGTCACATGAAAAACCATATTTTAGAGGCCATAAGAAGCATTGGCTGGAGGAAAACTTGGAATGAGAAAGGAAGAGAGAATGCACAGACACCGACCCTAGAGAGGGCTCCTGTCCTGCGCATTCAGCCCACTTGCAGGTTCCGAACCATCTCAGCACACGGCCTATGGCTGCACCCTCAGGCACACAGGACAAGCCATCCTTGACTAGCACTGGAAGTCCTGTGTTTGGGGAAGCTTTTCAGTCCCATGTAAACTGGGACAGTCGGTCACTCCATTAAAGAGACATCCAGAAGAAGGATCACACGAGGGTTAAAACCAGTAAGGATTTTCACTACTCACTGGCCTGGCTACAGTCATTACCTAGTGCACATGGAAAAGTTAAAATGCACAGTAGCTAAGAGAAAGGACTCCTGGTGCAGTTCTATCAATACATCTGGAATGTTGCTCATGAAATTCAATCTGTCCCTCTCCTACTCATGGCTGTGTGTTGTTCGGAAAGTATGCATGAACTGAGAAGTATGTGATGCGAGCCCACGTCCATACCCTTGGTGCTTAGAGTCCAAGGTTAACACTATTTGCCTGAGACTGGGGTCATGCAAGCTTTACAAATCACAGCATCAGCAGCCATGGGCACGTGGAGGTGTCATCTTGAGGAGGCTCCAGAGTCCCTGCTTCTGATTGTTGGAACAAACGTTCTAACAGGCCTAGGATTTTCCCTGTTTCACATTATAAAAATAGTTGGCTTTTCATTAGGTTATTTTAAAAAAATTTAAAAAAACATATTTTATATACAAAAATATATAAATCAGCATATATATTTAAAATAAAAAGATACACTCAGATCTGACAGTAGGTAAAGACAAATAATCCTCCAGTTGTCAGTCTTTATCAAAGTAAATTTCTACCCTTTTTGCCTTTCCAAGTACTATACTTCTGATTACATTTTTAAATTTTAAAAATGAACACTTGTCACTTTCTATTCTTTAATGATTAAATGTTTTATATCCTTAGGCAAGTCTTGGGAAATACACACGTACTGCAATGCTACTTAATAAGGTTTAAAATGCTTAGTACATCACTGAACACAGTGAGATGGATATATCTAATGCATATAATCCCGTGTGTGTGTGTGTGTGTGTGTGTGTGTGTGTGTGTGTGTGTACTGATACACATGCATATAACCACAGACCACACAGCAGAGAGGTTGCCTCTGGGACAAAGTTGGGTACTCAGTTCTGGGAAGGGTTGGAAGGAGAGCATTCTCCCCTCCTGCTCCCTCCCACAGTTACACTCAGTCTGACCAACACTTTATCCCCTTCCCTGCTACTTCTCTCCTCCAGGAAGCCATAGGCATCTGGCAGGAGGCCAGGCCTGATGGTTAAGGGTGTGTCCTTTCAAGCCACACAATTTAGGTTTGAATCTCTGATCTGCCTTTTTCCACGGGTTTGAACAAGACATTCAAGCCCTCTGAGCTCTGACCTCAGCTTCTACAGTGGAAAATGGGACAAAAGCTGTACCTCCGTCATAGGCGGTAACCAGTACTAAGCTGATGAACACATTGCTTGCCCTTAACAGAGGCAGATGTGAGCTCAAGAGAAGCTGTGATCCCACCAACAGCCTCTGGAGAAGCTAAACTAACATTGCTGGTTTATCCTGAATGAGTGCGAGCTGCACAAACCAGACTGCACCGGAGCTGAGAGCAGGAGGCCACTTGTCGGTGTGACCCTGAAGTGAGTGAGGCTGGCTTAGTCACTGAGTGCCACTGGTACTGATTTATCCTCTCACTCATGATCATTAAATCCAGTTATTACCAGTGCCTGGGGCAGATGCGGGGCCCTCTGTCATCAGAGTAGCCCAGCTCCTATAGCACAAAGCTCAGAAAGGCAGCTCAGGCGAGCCAGCCTGCCTCTGCATCTGAATGCCCTGGATTCCATGGTGCAGCCTTGGGCAAGGCTCTTAGCATCTCTGAGACCTTTTGTAGAGAACAGTAAGACCCAGTACCTCTTGCAGGTGTGAGTACAAAGACATGAACCCTCAAGCCGGCTGAGCATAGGTACCTGAAGGGTGCTAAGTGCTATGAAGGCAGCCATTATGTTTTTACTACAATCTAGATATTAGATACTTGTTTGTGAAAAAATAATGAATTCTTATGTTTGGAAATATTTTTCAGAAAATATTTGCAAAAAAAGATTTCTCTTATAATACAGGTAAAGTGAATTATGTTAAAATTTTGAAAAACACTTTAGTGAAAAATATAGTTCATCAGTTGGTTAAAATATGTCCTAGAGACTGGGCGTGGTAGTGTGCCCCTGTAATCCCAGCATTTCGGAGGTTGAAAACAGGGAGATCACTATAAGTCCAACTTATGTAGTAAGACGCTGTACTAAATACTTAATTAAAAAAATACGTCCAAGTCTAGGTAAGTGGTATTTCAAAAAAAAAAGTATATTAGTAGATAAAAGAGTAGATTAACTTCAGTTTTCACCAGGACATTAACATATAAAAGGGTGATTGAAAAATAAGGTGGGGCTGGGGATATAGCTCAGTAGCAAACTGCCTCCCTGGCAAGCATGAGGTCCTTGGTTCAATTCCTGGTGAAAGCAAGCAAGCAATTATTTTTTTAAATTAATTAATTAATTTATTTATGATAGTAAAAGACATCTGGCCACTAACTCCCCTCAAAATACTCTCTAACTTCAAATACTAGGATCCCATCTTCTTGCCATTTTATGAAGCAGTTATGGAAATCCTCTTTCCTGAGTATCTTAACAATGAATGCCGCTGCGAGTGCCACTCGGCACTAAGGCAGGATCGTGAGGACATTGCGACTGACCCTCGTCCACCTCATTCACGCAGTCTGGAACTGTGCCGCTCTGTCTCTACCACAAAGTCAAGATGATCACGAAAGGTAGACAGTGCGAGTCAGTTCAGGACGTCCAGGCAGCCTGGCCAGTGCAACTAGGGATACCCAGGAAGGGCTTCCAGAACCGCTCCGGAGAGCAGCAAGAGCGGTGCGATGAGTGTGTTCAAAGGGAGGGTAAGTATGTCCAGGAGAAGTAATGGCAACGCGTCTTGCACTGTAGCAATTTTAATAAAAAGAAACACACTTATTCTATTTTTGGATCGCATCCCATATCAGCACAGTAGGGGGAGTCCGAAGAACCCATACATAGGAAACTCTTTCTTATAGTAATAGTAAAAGTCAAAATATCGTAACACGCTGCCCTGCAAGTTTCACATGCTTTGTATGACGTCACTCTTTGCTTTTTGGGGTTTTGTTTTCTGCCTCTGACATGAATGATTATTTTTAAAAGGAAAACTATTATTTTAAATTTCCATTTCAATGTGGCCAGTTCAATGTCCCTTTGAAACATAAGATAGTCCTTGCTCTAAATCACCACTCTGTCAATTCCCTTGAAAGCAAAGGTAAAGAGAAAATTTAAAATAAGAATAGAAAATACCCATCTGTTTCATGAGAACAGTGGGTGAATGGGATCCTATTTGGATGATAGACTTCTAGACAAAAGCATTTATAGATGCATTTTTTTTTCTTCTTTCATAGTTAAAGGCTTTTCAGAATAGATTTGTAGTATTCCTGGAATAGCTGAAAGCATTGAAAATGTCCACAGCAATGAGAATTGATTAGCACTGATGGGAAACCAGTTATAATGTTATTTGAAAGGAAAATTTCTTTTTGTAAAAATTAAATATCTATTAATCAAGTAGATATATTTTTCTAGTGGAAAAAAATTACATTGAACATTTTAAATTGAAGTTTTTAACTATCTTTCTATTTACCCACCTACCAACTTATTTTCTGTCTGTCTGACTGTTGGTCTTTTTTTGGGGGGTGGGGCGCATTACTGCCTATTTGTTGGTCTTTCAAATATTTTAATATCTTCTCATCCCAGGTCTTGTGTCATGTACAGGTACAATTATTTTTACCCATGTTTTGGCTTCTTTCATTGTAGAATAGGTGATTATTACATAATCTTTCATGAAATCTACCACAGAGTTATCCCACAGATTCTACCCCACACATTGACGTTAGATGATATTGGTAGAACCATTGTCACTGCCAAGTGATTGCCATTATTTACAGTTTTGACTTGAGTCACCCCCAATTTTGCCAATGTAGGCGGTCTCATTCCTGTGTCACTCTCCAGGGTATAGAGTGCACCTTGCCCAAAGGGCCAGGCTGCAAGGATAGTCCCGTGACTCTTAAGAAAACGGCCTTGGAGCAGACGAGTGTTGGGCAAGGGAGGACAGAGGGAAGGTCACTGTCAGATTTAGACCATAGGCTAGCAGGGAAAGGCAGCGTCCCTGGTAGGGACGAGGAAGGTGCCAAGCATGGCCAGTGAGAGCTGGTGACTCTGCTTTATTAAGCTCCTGAGGTACTTACTCATCACAGGCCAGACTCCATGCAGCTCCTGTTCCACTAAACATCATCATTTCATTCCTATACCAGTCCTAAGAGGATAATCATGATTTTGGTCACGGACATGTTGCTTTTGAAATGGCCCTGAGACAAGCCAGGAAAAATGGCCAGCAATGAGGAAGACAAGGTCTGAGCAGGAATAAAGCATGTGGCAGTCTTTCAGATCCATGCTCAGAATGGGGGCCTGGGGGAGAAGATCAAGAAGGGAGGAGCAGGCAAAGATGCCAGCTGCAAGGGGACCTCTCAGACATCTAAGCAGGTAGAAGGCCAGGGGAGAGTTGCCAGCAGGGCCAGAGGAAAGAGAAATAATGAAGGAAAGAGAGATCAGAGCTGATGAAACCAAAGCCTTAGCTCCCCAGGAGAGTGACATTAAAACAGTAGTAGGAAAGGAAAATAGTGGGGGTGTCTTTAGTCACAGAATCCCCATTTCTGAATGCAGAGAAAGAACATTGTGAGATGGGTAGGGAAGAAGTAAAGGAGAGGGAGGGCAGATCTTAAGGAGTCTGCTGGCCAGGCAGCTCTGAGAGTATTTATCCTTGATCATGGAGGTTACCAATCCCAGAATGGCTCTAAGTGTATTTCCAGGAAATGGGGGTGGGGAAGACCTTCTATGACTGGAAAAGGAAGTTACATTAGATTTGAAATCACTGAATTACAAGAACATGTGGAAAGGAGTCAGCTGTTCAGAGCTCTGCCCCTTATACATGTGCATTAATACATTTCAAGGTCAAATTCCTGATGTAAGTAAAATCAAAATCAAGACATAGTCCTGCAAACATGGTCAGAATGATATATATGTTATCACATTTTTCTTTAACAACACTCTCTTTGGATTCAGTCACCCCAAGATTAGATTGGGGTTTGAAGAATTACAAAGGAAATAAATAACTACCCTTATGACACATTTGTTAGGGTGTCATAAGGAAACAGGGAAACCATCCAATGTCAGTCCTCTCTCTGACGCTGAGGGCCAGCATATCCCCAAATGTTCCTGCTGATGTGAATAGACAAAGATCCTCTCAGCTGATCCTTTGGAAAGCATCATTTTATTCTGGTCACAGTGACAGTTCAGGGTCACCCAAAGTAGATCCTTCTGGAAGTCAACTCCAAACCAAGTTCAAACTGAAGAAGACCAAATCCAGGGAGCCAGAGAGCAGTGGGAATTCTGTACTAGAATCCACAGAAATCAATTTTGAGAGGAGTCACATGGAAGGGCCACCAAAATCTGATGCGGGCAACTATTCTGATGACCAAGAAAGTGGGCAGAGGGAGGGGAAGAAGGAGGGAGGATGTAAAGATGGGAGGAAGAAGGAGAAAGAACCTCCAGGGCACTGCAAGTAGACTAGAGTATGCCCACATCTCAGCAGCCAGGCTACTTTCCACTGGCCGAGAGGCCAGCACATCTAGTGTCTAGGACTAATTTTAGTAGCTCCAAATACTTGGACACTGATGTCTTCACAAATAGGCTGTTTGGATGAGTGAAGCAGCTACTGCCTAAAAAAGTAAAAGATATCTTCTGCAGTATAGGCCATGCCACTAAAACCACCAGACTCTGCAACCCGGGGCTGCCCGTCTAACCTGCGTTCTGCTTGATGGACAGAAAGCACAGAGCTCTGGGCATCCAGGAATCACCCCTGAGGTGCCTGAGAGTTTCCTCCTTTGGGAAAGACTGATGGAGATAAAGACATTCAGACACAACATATGAGAGGAAGGAAGAGGGAGGGAAAGAGGTTAAGGAGGACTGAAACTAAGTTCTGGGAGATCAAAAGTAAAGACCCAGGTCACAGGGACCCTGGGTATGAACTCTCTTCCAGAGAAAGGACAGCTGGTTCCCTGAACTGCAAGGGATGTGTAAATTTACATGTCAAATCTCTATCACAGATGGCCTTATTTGTTGTCAAAACTGATTCATGTTAAGAAATAGCTTCATAATCCAACATGGATTTGAGAAGTCTCTGGTTCTATACATTTTCAACATGTTGAAAATATGTACTACACTTAAAATATATTTTTATTTACAATTCCTGTAGGAATATTTCTAAAATACAACAAGCCTGTGAAGTTTTTACTTTGATTATAAAAACTTCAGAAATGATCATTGAAGAAAAGCCATCAGATTAAATACTATGAAGATTACACAAAAATGAAACTCCTCAGCTGAAAAGCCCAAGTGCCCAGAAAGAGCTCAGGCTGCCCAGCTTTCCTACATGTCTTTAGACTCATCTTCAGAACTTCCTGCCTCACTCCCCAGGAAAAACTGTCTTTTCCATGGCTTCACCGTTGATAGGAGAATTAGAGCAAGCTCAGGTGAATGCTGGTAAGAGTACTAATGCTCACGCTAATTCTTCACAGGTTGCCTCAGAAAGTCTAAATCAGTCTCGAAAATAAATTGAAAACAAAGGTAAACTTTTTCCCTCTAGGCATTTAGAAGTCTGATATTCACTGTCATCAACCCTCCAGTCTAATAAAAGTCTCATTAAAATGATTAAAACACAAATTATCCTTCTGGAAGTTGTATTTATAAAAATATAAACTGTCACATTAAAACTTTTTATAGCCTACTTCACCAAAATAAAAATAAACACTTTAAAATTTCTCTGAAGCTATATACCAATGTTTTACATTTATTTTACTTGTTTTTAATAAATATTCATTTTATTTAAAAGCTTCAAATGTCTGATTCAAACAACTTATAATCTTTAAACCATGAAAAAAGTTGCTTCTTATTAACTGTTTTTTTAAGGCTTTAATCTCCTACAGGCTTGGGGGTCAGGTTTATGAATTATAGAATAGTGAGGCACTTGGAAAAATGGTGATCCCAGGAGTGCCAAAGAGTGTCCAGCATTTTCTGTGCAGATCTTGTGACAGCTACTTTGCAGAGAGTGAGAGATGTCCACATCTGTCCAGGGCCTGACAAATGCCCTTCCTGCTGCCATGGGGGCCAGGTGGCATAACAACCCCCATGTACAAATGCGACTAATAAAACATATCTTCTTCAAGTCTAATTTGAGCTCCAAATAAATACACATGCTGGAAAAATCTAGCTTTGTACATGATAATAAAAATTATATTTAAAGTGAAACAAACCCCTCTATTCATGCTCATCTTGAGACGTATATCTCAAAGTTTAAATGTTTAAAAAGAAGGCAATTGACATTTTTATGGTTGATAACAAAATACAAATTTGTCTAGGGGACAAAATCACAAAACGTTTGACAAAAGAGCTGTGATAAGAGATAAAGAACAAAGTATTCACTGTCTAAAGACCCAGAGGGGGAGATACAGCTTGTCCCTGAGCCCACATTTCCAGCTATGTGTGCTATGATTACAGTTATAAACAATGGATACTGTGTCGGCTCACAGAAGAACAAACAATAGGTCTTTTTCTGAATGTATCTGTAGGAAGCACATACAAATTAGTCAACAAGGGAGCTGAAATGATCCTTGTATTCTTTGTAAAAATAATACTTTAAGGCTCCTTTGCAAGAATGTCAGTATTCTCTCCCACTGTGCATCTTATTTTCCTTCATTCACTATAGAATTTTTCCCAACTTGCACCTGGTTTGACCAGCAGTCATCTGGCTTCTGAGGATTCTCCTCATTTTATTCCCCTCAGCCCCTAGAGACTCTGGACAGCTGCACAATTGTGCTCTCTTTAGTTATAAATGCAAGTTTGTGACATCCTCTGCTTGATTCAGTTAAATACGGAATTAATTGAAATCAATTCAACTATTCCCCAGTGCTTAGCCTCTGAAGGCAGTCCTGGCAGGGAGGGAAAACAGAGAGAGAGAGAGAAAGGAGACAGAGAGAGAGAGAGACAGACAGACAGACAGAGACAGAGACAGACACAGAGAGTCAGAGACAGAGAGCAACAGAGAAACAGAGTCACAAAGAGACAGAGAGAGACAGAAAGAGACAGAGACAAACAGACAGAGACACAGAGAGATCTTCATGAAGCTTACAGTCTGCCCAGGGGCTATAAGATATAGGTAATATCAGCAAGGCAGACTGTGTGCTTCTTACCAAAGGAAATGACCATAGAAAATTACATTAGTTCATAGAAACAGAGACAACTGGAAACGTCATAGATTTAGAAAATCCTGAACAACTTTAAGGCAGCAGGATTTTGTGGCTGGAGGCGGGAGATGGATAGTACGAGCAAAGGTACAGGGTGAGTCCACAGATAAGTCGTCCAGATTGAATGGAGCCCAGAGTGCTCATCTGAGAGGAACCGGAGACTCAGTACAGAGAGAATCGGAGATTCTTCTAATAGACCTATGAAACCCAAAGATCAGAGAACCCTTACAAATGACCAAAATGAATGCTTTTACTGTGGAGAGGACAGCCCAGGCCACAGAAGACAGTGACACCTGCATACGGGCAGAAAGTGGCCCCCACTAAACTGACTTAGAGGTCCTGAGGGGAAGATGCAGAAGTCTAAGGAGGCACCATGACAGGGAGGGAAAATGTGAGGTCAGATGACAGGGAGATTTGATGCCGAGGTGACAAACTTGATTTAGAGGCTGGGAGAGCATTTGACTTACTGTCTTTTTTCCCCTTTAGTTTTGAAATACTGGTGTTACCTGCTATTTTAGGCAGCTGTCTTGCACTTTGCTCTAAGAATTAATTAATAATACTGCTTCTAACTGGAATTGGAGCAATATTTTTCCCAAGCTACTGAGGCAATAACGTGTAAATAATTTGACTTTCTGGGGAGGAGGGTTGTTTCTGAAAGTTGTTCTAGGTAATAAACAGTTCACAAGTGAAGGCATCCCAGGACCCCTAGAGAGGTGTCCACACTTAACAAAAACAAAATAAGAGAAAAAAATCAGTGAAGGTAGATTACATTGGGTTTTATAAAATCATTTGAGATAGGCTGGCAGAGCATTTGAGCCAAACTTTTAGCATAAAGAAAAGAACTCTGCTCTTTCACCCAATTTTAGTTCTGTTCTGGGCTATGCAACACATTTTACTGAGGTTCTAAACTGAAGGAATCAATTGTTCTCATTAACTTTGATTCTCACATATATTTTTGATCTTTGACATCCAATTAGAAGGAAGTAGAGAACGTGGTTTTTACTTTCTCTGAAAAAGAAATTCAAACGTCATAAGCAAGCATGTTCTTTAAAATCCCCTGGGCTATTTGGTAGCCCCTTCAGATCATTTCCAGGCAGACCTTTCACTTTCAGAGTTACTTCAGTGCATTGGCTCTTTGCTGTAAAGCCTGAGTCCCCTTCTGAGGGTCTATCCAAGCACTCCTATCTGGTACTGACCCCCAGCAGCAAGCCAGCTGTCCCCTAACTTGTGATTTCACTGCAGATTTCACTTACATCCAAGCATTTGGGCCAAGCTCTATGGTGCTGCGAAAACTCAACATTATGGAAGAACAGTCGTACATGCATGTAGGTATTGGGAAACTTCAAGCTTAACATAAGAATATTCTTTCTTTGGAAATTCTATTGATATTCTATGCAGGCAAGTTTCCTGCTCCTGGTCATCTACTAATGATTCACTGTGGGTAAGGCTCGCAGATCAAGAGCTTCCTCCTAGGATGGCCTCTTAGGATGGCTGGTTTTCTTCATTTGCCAATGATTCGGACGAGGATGTCAACATAACATATTGGACCAGTCACATTATTACAACCTATAGCAGAAATCCCCTTTCTTCTATTGGGTTGGCATTCTCTTCTTGAAATAATATTTCTTGTTTTTGTACTTGGTTACTTCTATTTCACATAGATGAATTATCTCACTTTGTAGTGTTACCACATATAACCTACAAAAATAAGTGACCGGCCACCCAGGAGCATGAACCAAGAAGCAGCAAAGAGCATGTCCTGAGGTGATCAGTGCATCAGCACTTACATAAATAGGGACAGTGAATGCAGACCCTAGTCAGTCATGGGCACTGGGATCATGGTCCTGGGAGTCACTGTCTATTGATCCTGAAGCCCGACGGCTGTGTAAACGCACTTCCACAAAGCTCACTTGTATCTCTCCCAAAGAAACCCAAATGCAGGTATATTGTGTAGGGGCTGTGATATAAAATCTCTTACTAGGAAATAAATAGAATGTGGTGCTATCTCAACAAGGGAGACACTGGCAATCTGTAAACTAAACATAGAAGAAAACATTTACCACAAGAAGAGCCAAGAATGACATTCAGCTTTTAAAGGTATTAGATAATAAATGAGCAGAGCATGAAATATCCAGCTCATTTCCATTTTTCTTTATTATGCTGTATAATAAATGTCCAGGAATCAGTGACAGATAACTGTCTTTTCTCCATTGCTCTGTCAGAGATTCTTACAACACTGTGTTAACAAACTAGCCAAATGTCCACTTATAGAATTGCGCTACTTAAAATGAGAATTAGTCAGTGCAGTTATTATGCATTTGTGAGCAAACCTCTTATCAGCTCATCTCATGCCTGACTTCTCTCCAACAAAATTATGTTAGACATGGAACTTAGCGGCATGGATGATGCTTCCTTTGATTGTACAAAGGAGCTTTGTACATGAGTTATAAATCTCCACTTGAATTTGTTTTGGCAAAATGTTTTCTGAACTATTATTCTATTTCACAATTACCCCAATCACTTGACATTTTTTGCAACTGTCATCTCATGTCTTATTAGGCTAAAAGGGTACGGTCTACTTTTGCAAGTAAAAATATATGGACTGCTTATAGGATGAATAAAAATGTAAAAAAGATGTTTTTCAGGTTCTAATATGTATTCCTTGATAGTTTTCAGTAGATACAAAGGAATAGCATTTGGAAAAATTCCTAAACTCGTGCTTTTCTGTAGTAGGGAATTGTTTTTCTTGGACACTGATGGCCATTTTTCAGATCTCAGACACAGTACAAAATCGGCATGTGTACAGAGCTAGACATGGACTAAATTGCAATTGCAAACACCAAGATAACTTTGGTACAGATGAGATAACAAAAATGAAGCCATACAAAGTGTAAGAGAGGTTACTTAAAGAAAATGGTTAGGCTGCCCTTTAGAAGTATAGAACCAAAGTCTCCTTGCACTTCTCACCTGAAAGGACCTTTGTGCCAATGCCAGTTCCATCCTAAGATTCCAGTTTACCAAGGGAGAAGCCTTCAGGTGTGAACAGTAGTGGCCTGGCTTTCATAAAGGACCAAGAATGGCATCAAATATGTATAAGATCACAACCAAGACCCCATCTTAGGTTTTATTCTGTAGCTTTAGGTATATTCCTGATTTAGAGCTAGTGATCAATTATTCTGACTAGGGACAGGTTTCGGACATCAACTGTTACCAATGCAATTTTTGCAGCTGCAAATCATTTCAATATGGATGAAACATTTGGTAAATGTCTACTCTGTATAAGCCAAAGAAAACAATTACTTGCGAGAGCTTTTTGTGTATAGAAAATGGTGATTTTAGCGCTCCTGTTGCTCTGTTATTATCTAATAAGCCAGGACTGTATTTGGACACTCTGTTTGTACAAATCACATAATTTTATTTAGGGAACCATGTTCATCTAAATGCATATAACACCAACATAAGCTGAAAGGTAATAATTAGAATAAAATAGCATTGCAAATTGTCTTTTAAAGTGACATAAACACTGTATGGCCTTCACGCATTCATCATTTATTTTCTACCTTATAGAAGAATGGACATTTAAAAAAATACCTGTGGTATGCAAGAGACTTGGGCTAGGCTCTACGGAGATGAAAATGAGCAGAAGAGAGCTCTGCCTCCACGGGGCTTTTCAGGCAGCAGTGGAGGCAGGGTGTGTAGTAGCCCTGTGATGGAATATGCCCGGTGCCCCAGCACAGGCTGTGTGTAGTGATGTGATGGTTACTGCCTGTGGTTCTGTGATTTCCTCCCAGAGAAAGTCCTTTGGGGAGAGCATAAACTTCGATAAGTGATAGAGGAGAAATCACAGCACAGGTGAGGAATAGAGTGGTAGTCGGTAAATATTTGCTGAGTTGAGAAACAGCAGGTTAAACTGATCCAAATGAACGTTGTCTGTGAGATAGGGCTGGGGGTGGAGTCAGCTGCAGCCCAGTCTTCATTGTGGCCCTGCTCAGAGCCATCTCCACTGGGCACTGAGACAGAATGGTATAACCAGGTGTGGGTTGCCAAAAATGGGCCAATGGAATCAACATCTCCAGTTTCTTTTTGGTACTAGGTATTGAACTTAGGACCTTGACTTCTTAGGCAGATGCTTACTCCATTGATCTATCTCCCTACCCTAAATTGTTAGGATATAAAACAGTAGTGATTTGACAGGGATTCAGACAGATAAGACTGGTCTTCACCCAGGCTAAGTACACACTGAGGAGAGAGAAGCACATGTGTGCAGGAAAAGGGGGACACTGGAGAATCGCCTCTGTCGCTGAGAGGAACCTCAGAATGGAGACAGTTTACTGCCTTCCATTTGTTTTTAGACCTGCAGCTCTACAGACAACAGCAGGCTGTGTGGCTGGGCTGTGTCAGCATCATCCCTGGGCTCCAGCCTGAGTTGAGCCAGAGCCAGCTGAAGGCCTGCCACAGAAGCGGGGAGCACAGTGAGCTCCAGGTTAGGAACTTGGACCAGAGAGTCCACAATTCTGTAGGCATATGTGTGCTTACTGGCATTCGGCAGCCGAGTAAGTAACAGAAAAAAGCTGCCCCTGAGTGCACTCTGTGTATGTTGGGCTGGACAGGAGAGGTAGGTGTTCCTTTCCAGAAGGCTGGGAATAAAGGCTGCTCTGTAGGACTTAGAACATGTGAGGTTGGGGTCAGAAAGGAAACATTAGGGAAGAACTTTAAAGCCAAACGCAAGCAAATTCTCTACTTCATTTGGCCAAGAGGCATATTGGCTGGACCTAGTTGAGTAGTCTGGGGGCTCTGAACCAGGAAATTAAATTAAGATATGCAAAACTCAAGAGTAGTTCTTTTGGCCCTCTGACTTGGTGGCTGTGAGCTCTAGTCTTATTCTAACTGCGACCAAGACTAGGTGGTCACTTAGAATTCCGGGCATATTGAAATGATGATCCAGTTATTTCTTGTAGTATCTTACTAAGTTTTTGTTTTGTTTTGTTTTGGTATTTTAGAGTAGGGTCTACAGGGTATTCAGGGTCTCACTACTAGGTCGGACTCATAGTAATCTGCCTGTTTACAGCCTCCCAAGAGCTGGGATTACAGGCACATGCCACCACACCCAGTCTCAATTGCCACCTCAGTGCACACTGGGGGCAGGGCCGGCACAGCAGGCCCACTTATCAAGTATTAATACAAGATTGGAACTAGGCCACTGGTTTAGATTGTGGACGCTCAATGTGTCCTTTTCCTGAAGGAATTCTGTGATCTCCTAATATTTTCCTAAAAATTGGCTCATGTTGCTACTGTGAAACGTGCTGACAATGAAAATGGCAGCGTTTAGCATCGTTAAGCCCCACGGATTGGTTTCCCATGCCACCACGACGCCACCCTGGCCCTCCACTCGAGCTGGGCCTGACTGAGGTCTGTGCTGCGTGTGGGTCTGTGCTGTGGGAATTATGTGAATTGTTTTATAATGAGGGCACCTGATCTTTCTTTTTCAGTTTCATTTTCTGTTACAGTCTGAGCCTCGTCTGGTCAATTAGTCCACTTTTTTTTTTTCAGTGAAAATCTATTGTGATAACTCTTAAAGCAGGACTCCACATGTCCTTTACCGTTCCCCTTCCTGTGCCAGCCACCCAGCTGCCTGCTGGTGGTGAAACGTGTCCTCCTCCTTCATCGGCCAGGGCCAGTGCCGTTTGCTTCTGCTGTGCAGACCCTGGCCTGCTAACTTAATCACTTAATTTTTAAAAAAAAATTTTAAATCACTTTTTTGGTCTGTACTCATTGCATTGATTTTTTGGTCTTAGTCTTTGTGGCCCTGGAGAGATTGTGGCATGGAAACAAAGCAAATCTTCCACGACATGGCCTCTTTTCCACTGCTACTCCCAGTTCTATTTGCCCAAATCCATGTCTCCAACTGCAACCAAAATGCCCTTCTCATTCCCTTGTGCTGGCACTTGTTTGTGGAGCTGCAGGAAAGTCTTTCCCAAGACTTGTCAGCTTTTTTGGTATGCGTGTTTGTCTGGTCACCTTTACGTGCTTTTCTTTATAGTCTTTTCTTGCAGACCATCTCCTCAGTGGGCAGGACAGTAAGCTACGTAAGCCTCTGGCTTAACTCCTTTCAAAGAGATGGGTAGTTTTTAGGAGCTCTTAATTATTATTATTTTTTTTTTCTAAGAAGAATTGATTAACTTGAAGCATCTGTACCACTTGGAACAATTAGTGGCATTAAACAAAGGGTAGCCAATGGAAATGGTATTTGTTTATACATGTGTATGTGTGTCTGTACATACTTCTTCCCACTTGTGGGTTCAAAACTCTTTGAAAATCTTAATGAAATGCAATATTTAAATAGATTGCATCATTAGTCAGGTACTATTCTTTCACAATAATTTTTATTATAATTTGATACTCAAAATTTCATCCTAATTTGTCATGGCCACAGGAACTGTACTGGGGACTGTTAAATGGAGCAAGCACAGAGGCCTGTATCTACAGTGGAAGCTGCAGTACTGAAGACACAGTTTATGTACGGGAATTAGTGGGCACTTAAATAGGCTCACATTAAATAAGAAATGCTACTTTAAGACTTTCAATTACTCTGTGTCCTATCATCTCTGAGTCCTGCATATGAGCAGCAAGGTAAATTTCCTAAGGAACCGAAGCGCAAGGAGCTAAATTTGCACATTGATTTTTGTCTTTTGTCTGCAGTTTAAGGCTAATTTAAAAGGATGGTGAGGAGATTCTACTTTCAACTGGCTGTAGTTCAATAAGAATATAATAAAACTCAGTAATAGCAGACTCTTTCACAGCAAAATTTTGGCAAAGCTAAATCTAATTCCTTTCAATGTGCTCCAATGCAGCCAGAATACTGTTCGTGTGAGTAACACACGCAGTACAGTGACAAGCGTCCCACAGTACAGGGACTTTTCTATATTTTATTTTCAATCAAATCAGCATTTTATTGCTCTGAATTAAGAATGCAAAAAGGAAACATGTTACAATAAAATCAATAAAGGGCATATAGTTTCATTATGGCTAATTTTTTGATCTAAGTCAGTATTTTCCTAATTCAAGAGACATATTTGGTCATTTTAGACATAAGAAATTACTTCATTTAATTAGTCTTGTAAGGAAAAATTTGAAGCTTCTTGGGAAAGACTGCTGATAAGTTTAATAGCCCTAATGAAGAGAGTGACCAATAACAGATCTCTGGGCCCCAGTCAAGGGTGAGGCGTTTTAAAAGTTCCTCTCTTTTTCTCTCTTCCTTCTTTTAACCCCCCTCTTTCCTCATCTCTTACTTTATTGTTTCTCTCTCCCCGCTTTCTCTCCTTTATCCCCACTCCTCCTTCTACTTCTCCTCCTTCCATTCCTTCTTTCCTTCCCTCCTTTCTTCCTTCTTTCCCTATCCCTTCTGACCTCACCAGTCTCTAAATCCTCTGTGGGGCAAGGTGCTTAGAATCAGGATCATCAAATACTCTCCATATTACTCTGTTTATCTTCTTAAAACCCTGGGCTTGTTCAAATCCTATTCTATAAGCTGCCACTGATCTTTCAAATTCTCATTGTGAGGATGAAATTCCTTGGTCAACAGCAAAGAAGTCCTGGCCTCATCTAGAAGGCACAGACAGTGTGCTTAAGCCTGGCCTTTGGTGCCCCTCATGCCCTACAGCCTCCCAGAGCACCCCAAGGTCTGGCCTGCTTGTCCCAGTGGAAGTCTCCTTAGATCCAGCGTGGATGTCCAGCTCTCATTGCCCCTGTACATACTCGGGGAATGTCTGCCTCCCCACCTTCTCAGGTGGCTCTCCTGATCTCAGATTGCTTCCATGCTTATTGATCCAGTCTTTACTTGCACAACAAATACCTGTTTGAAGTGCACCATGGGCCAGCCATATGGCCTCCTGGCTGCATCTTGAGCACTATGCATCCTCTCCAGTCTTCAGGCCTTGTTTCTTCCATTGAAACTTCCTTACCTATGCAGGATCAGCAGGACCTCTCCTCTTTGGTCTCGCAGCACTCTGTTTGCCACTATAGAGCTCAGCACAGTCAAAACTCTCAGACAAGAGCTGGCTTTGTCAACTACATCCTCGGTAGCCTTGAGCAAGTCAGTTTACATTGATTGGTTTTGCTATAAAATAGAGAACTAGTTATTTCTTCTGGTCACTTGTGAAATTTAAATGAGATAATATAAGCTAAGGCTCTCTATTTACATCAAGAGTTACCCTCATTTCTGTGTCAGTATTTAAACAAATTACATTCTTAATTTTGTTATTAATATTAATACTTGGAAATTCTCTTTGATGAAATCTGTTGACTATTAAAGAGGTTCGTGCTTAAAGTGGATATATTTTAAATGTACTCTTTCTGGGTAGAAGGCTCCCAGGATTGTGGTGAGATTGTCACTGTGGATAGATGGTGACTTTCACTGATAGATAGTCTTGTTTCGACTCATTCTGTGGATAAAAGAACATTCCAAAGACTGTTCTTGCAGTGTGTTTTTGTGGAGAACTAAAGTAGAAAGAACTATAGATTTACGGCTGAAATGTCAGAAATTTCTCCAGTAACAACTTGTATTCATCAGCTAGTTATGATCAGCCACTTTCAGAAACGAGCAAGTGCACTTACTTAACTCACCGGGGGCCACTGGGCCCTCTGAGGATAGAGCGGCAAGGGCTTCCAAGAGCAGCATGGGAGGAAAGAGTCTCTGAGAGCTGTCTCTTCCCAGTGGAACTCTGAGAGGAATTAAGTAGGTTAAATCTAAGAACATGCCAGTAGCCTGTCTGAGTTGAAATCTGACCAAGAATCCTTAAACCTTCCCCTAGAGCAATTAGGCTTTGCTTTAAGAGCTCATCCAAAAGGGGACTGTCCTGAACAAAGGTGCTCTGAATAGGAAGCCCTGCGCAGGGCACCTTTTGAGCCAGCAACCCGATCTGTGCTCTACCTTGAGGGCCTCAGGAACCTGTTCCACACTGACTGAGTAGAACTCAGGTGGTTATGGGATGCCAGGACATCTATTCAGTGAGTTAAAAAACATTGCTCTTGTAACTGTGTGGTTAGCAATGAGAAGAAAACAAACACAAATTGGAATTCACTATACTAATTACGAAATTCCTGTCTAGTTTGTAAGACAACAACAATAATGCGTCTATAAAAGCTGAAGATGTGTGCCTGCTTTTTTGCACTTCCAGCAAATAATCTCCAATTTTCTCTCCCACATGGGAGGATCCATTTCCAGGGACAAGGGAGGGGGTTGGGGTGGGGGTGGAGTGTTCTCAGAGAGGGAGGGAGAGGACAGCTGGCGTGAGACTCAGACTGGGAACAAGGTCATAGTGTTCATCTCTGGAGACTCACAGAAGAATGGAGAATTGGCTCTTTCATCTGCAGCTTCTGCTCTGCTTTTTGCTGCCCCTGAGGCTCTGCTGTCCCCAAGTGGCCATCTGGACCTCACAGTAGGTAGTGTGGAGAAGCTAGTGTGTAGGTAAAAGTTCTCTGAGGTTTCTTGTTTACAAGGCTCCAGCACACGGATTCTTTCTACTCTCATTTATGAAATGGCCCCAGTGTGGTGGTAAAATGGACAAGTGAGAAGCTGTCGCAGTGGCAGGCAGGCCTGAGTTCAAAGCCTGGCCCTGGCAGTATGGTGGCAACAGGCCCTGGACTGTAATTCTCTGGACCCAGGGTCACTCAGCTTATCCTCTTCCTCTCCATGGACCCGACCAGTTTCCAGCTTTAACTTAACTTGTGGTTTTTCAGCTTTGATTTAACTCATTAGAGATACTGATTTTTGTATTCAACATATCTGAGTTCACACTCTGGCTTTGTTATTTGCAATCTGGGTGACACTGGGTAAATATCTTAACTGCTTATAGACTCAACGTTCAAATATATAAGGTGAAAATTAAAATAATAGTCAGAAAAATACCTTCAGCATTTCACACATGTTTAACCCAGGAGAGGCTCAAATTGTTAATGATTTGTGGGCAAAAGTAAAAATCTGAGTTTTTGTACATTTTCAACCTAAAGAAAGAGTTTTTTTGGTCTTCCCATGCCTCTAAAGTTGCTGACAGCCAGATATGATGGTTTATGTCTGTAATTACAGAACCCTGGAGGCAGATGCAGGAGGATTGCTGTGAGTTTGAGGTTTGGTACCAGCCTGGGCTACATAGTGAGTTCAAAGCCAGATTGCACTACAAAGTGAAAGATCCTGTCTCAAAAACAAAAGAACCAGCTGCTGACAACAGTAAAAGAAAATGCTTTTTGGTGGCCATATAAAAATCTTCTCTTACAAACTGAATGAAACACGTTAGCAGAATCTCCCACAATCTGCTTATTGTAATTGTCTGATAATCAACATAACAATAGATGTGCATTCATTATTCAGTTTGAAGAATAAAAGTTATTGTGGCTAGTGTCAGAAGAAAACCTCGTGGAGGCTTTGTGATATTTGACGGGATATACTAGATGCAACCAAGGGCTGGCTTTGGGGACACATATACTACATGTAGCCAAAAGACACGGTGAACATTGAAATTAAAAACTAAAACATTATTACAGAAAAATAAACATTGCCAGGAATCTTCTCCAAAATACTTCCCTCTTCTCACACTTATTCAGTCATTCCTGCCACTTTCTGAAGTAGTTCCGGAGTCCTCTTCTGTGTCCTTTCTTTTTCTTTCTTTCTTCTTTCCTTCTTTCTTTCTTTTTCTTCTTTTTGTATTTTAGGGAAGGATCTACAAGGTGTTCAGGGTCTCACTGCTAGCTTGTACTCATAGTGATCCGCCTTTTTATGACCTCCCAAGAGCTGGGATTACAAGCGTGCACCACCATGCCCAGTCTGAGTCATAGTCTCAGACCTGGGCCAGCACGGCAGGCCTGGGAAACCCCGGGCCCTGCGCCTGCTTGCAGGTGCTTTAATCCACTGAGCTATTTGGCTGGTCCTTTCTATGTCTTTTCAAGGCACCTAGACACCCTGAATTGATTCAGAAGCTTTATGGCAATTTCTGTCAAATAAAATATTTTTGTCTCAGTTATTCTTCTGTCATTGCTGGGACAAAATACCTGACACACAAAGTGAAGGAAGGAAAGGTGTATTTGGCTCACTGTCAGTGGAGGTTTCAGTCCATACTCAGCTGGCTCCAG
Organism: Ctenomys sociabilis; assembly: GCA_004027165.1. NCBI lineage: Eukaryota > Metazoa > Chordata > Mammalia > Rodentia > Ctenomyidae > Ctenomys > Ctenomys sociabilis. The sequence goes on from PVKA01000415.1 coordinate 90,066, forward strand.
GGCAGAGCAGCACGTGGCAGAGGGCAGCCATTCATGGAGTGCCAAAGAGCAGAGAGCAAAGGGAGTGGCAGCAGCTCAGGCAGACACAGCTCCTTACACTGTATTGCAGATTACCTGCCCCAGGGCGGGTGCAGCCTCCACACCCACAAAAATCAATCACAAACTCCAGAAGCCAAGCCCTGACTGCATGACCCCTTGGGGGGACAACTAGATGCAAGCCATAAGGATCTTCATCCACCTTATTTGCCAGATCTTGAACTCTGTGCCTTCTGGATCTTCCCTAAAGTCAAAATGACCATCAGAAATAAATGTTTTGAATCAACTCAGGACAGCAAGGCAGATGTGATAGTACAACTAAAGACACACAAGGGGACTCCAAAACTGCTGTAGAATGTGACAAGAATGATGGGATAAATAGTTCTGAGAGCATGTTTGGAGGGGGATTTGTGGCAATTTAGCATTGACTATAGTGATTTTTTTTAACATTGAAACATTCACAGCAGGTTTTGATCATACTTCACACTCACCAATAAATTTAAACACAGCATTCTCTGAGTGAGAGAACTGTTTATTGTCATGGTTTTTCATTTCATAGAGCATATCAGTCTAGTGTTTCAGCCCCAATTCCTTTCTCCTGGGGAAGCCAATCTGCCAAGAAATGGGCTATAGAAAGCTAATCTTGAGCAGAAGACTTCATCTCTTAAGCAGAGACGCAGGTTAGATGAAAACAGGAGAAGCAGAAGAGGATGGAAAACAAAGGAAAATTATGGCACCATGAAAAGGCTTGTCGTGGCCAGAGCTGACAATGAGCTAATAAAAGTGATTTCAAAGTCAACACCATTGTCATCCTTTGGAAGACTCCCTGAACTACATGTCCCTGCTGGCTGAATAAGCAGTATCAGCTCTTCAGTTGTGTTCAAGAAAATTTCAGGAGAAACTAGACAGGAGGGTTAGAGTACAGCCCCTGGCCTGGTGCTTTTCATCTGTGTGAGACTGAGCAGAAGCCTTATTTGTCTGGCCTTGAAGTGGTTGGGGAAGACCTGTATCACCTTTTATGGCTGACACCATGGACTACCATGATCATTGGGAGTCCACATGGTCCCTGCCTTCCTGGTGGTCAGTCATACTGTGCTTGGGAGCTAGTCACAAACAGACTGTACGAGAACAGCTAATGATAGAGCAGACTTTTTGTTAAAAAAAAAAAAAAAAAGCTAAATAATTGGGTTCAATACAGATGGATTTGAGGATCTTGTGCCTCACCTTGTGAGGAAGGCTGTGCAGGGCTCAGTGCTATGGGATTAAAGACACGCATCACTGCCTCTTCCCTTTTCATCTCAGCTCACTGGGGCAGAACCTGTGGACACACTGAGGCTCCAAGGGGAAGTGCACGTGTGAAGAATACCAGAGTTTCAACGCATACCAAACTACAAAGCTTTTTACATAAAATTTTTTTCCATTCCTAAAAAAGAAACACCATTTAAAACTTAAGCTTTTTTTGTTGTAAAGTCCCAAGTGGTAAATTTCCATGATTTATTTCATCAACTTGAAAATTCAACTGGTAACAAATGAATAATAAAAACTTTAATTCTATAAGAACAGAAGAAAATTGGCCTTTTTAGAGAAAGAGCTCTATCAACTCAAATAGGAATTGTCACATGTAATTTTATCAAAATTCCCTTGTATTACATGAATGCCTTATTTTAGAATGGCAATTTAAGACACACCAGAGAGATTGAACTCCACAGGACCATCAGTGATTATACAATGTGGAAAACCATGGGCCTGCCTCTTCCTTTTGTCTGTGGATTTTGTCTGTGGGCTGCTGAGGGGAAGATCTAGAAGCTGGGTCTTGGTCATCCTGGAATGAAGCACATGGAACCTGGGGAGACTGCTTGCCCTGGTAATGCCTATATGTTTATTAATGTTTTCCACAGGGAAGATTACACTTGGCTACATAGAACAGAAAATCCAAAGTGATACCAGCTCAGGCAAGATTTCTTTTTCTATGTCAAAAACCCAACAAGACAAATCAGAGAAACTAAAACACGGCTGGAAGGAAGCAATCTGTATACCAGAAAGCCAAGTCTCTGTGAAGTTGTAGGAGAAGTGAATCTTGACTCGCTAATCTGCATTTCCTGCATGTGTCTTCTATCTCAGCATTAGCTCATAGCCAGTGGTGGTTACTGGGTCCTGGCCTTCTTACCTGAACTCAGGACTAAATGAAAAGAACAAAAGATCCTTCCCAGTGGAAGTCCACACAGTGAAACTCCTTCCACCCCACTGGTGAGAGCTCTCTGGCTCACCCACACCAACCTGTGAGGGTGACTAGGTATTGAGTGTCAGACCTTGAACCATAAAAGGCTGTGGCCTCCAGCAACTCAGCAGAAAAGATGCTTCCCAGTGGCTGAACAAGGTAGCTCTAAAAGGGTAAGGGCCTGATGCTGGGTAAGAGAACCATTCCTCACAAGCCCACTGTCCTCACCAGCCTCTGGCTCAGCCTCTGCCTCTTCTCAGATTGTCTGTCCCTCCTCTGGAATCTGGAAAGAGAAATAACCCTGCTCTGTGGAGCAGCCTCAGCAAGTGATCGTGGGAGCCACTCCTGTCAGTGCAAGCAGGATGGAGCTCTGTGACTGTGAGGAATGAATGGCCGAGCAGGCAATAGGTAATCCTTGCTGCACCAGGGATGGGCCCAGGCTAATGGGGATTGCTGAGGAGCAGCCAGAGCTGAGCTGGGGCAGGACCGAGGACTTCTCCCTGCTGGAAGAACATGCTTGGATTTCACCAGCAACAGAAGTCCCTCTCCTAATTTCTTCCCCAGCCCTCCTTCATGTTCTCCTTCTCTTAATCACTTTCTCAGAAGTGCGGTTTCCTGACCCCTGACTCTCCTTTGCCACTCCTCTCCCCTGTCAGTGGGCTTCTGCCCGCTGCTTCTTGAAACACCTCTCCTGAGCTCATAACTCTCCCAGGCCATCACATCTGGGGATTATACCAGCCTGGCCCACCCTTTCTTTCCTTGCTACCTCCTTTCATTGTGTCCAGACCTTGTCTCTTCCATGGTGAGTATCAGGTTTTCTCCTCCTTAATTTTTCAAATCAGTCTTGGTTTGTCTTTTGCTTCTTCTGTTCCTCAAATATTAATGTTGAGTAGCATGGTACTGTTCAAAGCTCACCTTCCTTCTTTTACCACAAGATTTCTGATAATTTTCTTTACTTTAATCCTTCCTTTTTAGCTTCAGCTACATACACTCCAGTTTCATTCAGCCTTACTTGTAATGCATTGCTAAATGACCCACAACACGTCCAAGTGTCTAACTGTCCTGTGTAGCCTGGGTGTGGTCTTTCTACTGCCACTCTCTTTGTTCCATCTCTTCTTGGGTTGGGATACATTGATAGCCTCTATGCTCAGCAACCCAACCCACTCTGGACTCCCTAAATGCCTTACAGGTAGCTGTCACTCGCTAGCCAAAGCACACTTGTGATGATGTCACTGACCTATTCACCAATACTCACTTCTTTTTTTGATACTATGGACTGAAATCAGGACCTTGCACTTGCCAGGCAGGCACATAAGCCACTAAGCTGTCTCCCCAGCCCCAATACTGATTTCTTGTTTTTGGCTTGTGGTTTGACATGCTTGGTTACTCCTCTGCTTTCTCTTTCCAGTCTTCTCCAAAACAAATTCAGCTAGGAGTGTTTTGTTCTAATTCCAAAATTTCATTTATACAAGTTCTTCCCAGTGTTTGAAGTCTAGGCAAGGTGTTTTACAAAACCTCCCTTCAGCTTCAAACCTAAGTTCAAAGACTTCCTTTTTTTTTTTTTTTTTTTTTTTTTTTTTTGTGGAACAGGGGATTGAACTCAGGCCCTTGTGCTTGACAGGAAAGCGCTTATTCCACTGAGCCATCTCCCCGGCCCCAAGGCCTTTCCTTTCCTTTAGGGCAGTCTTTCAGTTCTTACCTACATTATCTCTTGAGTGAGACTATAGTTTTCTGAAAGACAGAAATTGTACCTGAATCTCTCTCTTCACCTCCCTTCCTTTCATGTTTTTCTTCTCTCTCTCTCTCTCTCTTTCTTCCCTCTCTGACCTTCCTTCCTTCCTTCCTAATTCTTTCTTTCCTTTCTCTTTCTTTTCATTTATAGCTCTGCACACAGTGCATCTTAACCTGGTTGCTGTTCAGTAAATATTCACTAAATGAATGAACAAAAGAAAATCAAAACCATGACTAGACAAGTTCACCTCCTGAGCAGCTGCTTTCCTTTTCCATGACTGACATGTCCTGTATTCTCCAATAATATGGAAGATGTCACTGATTAAGTAATAAGAAAGTTTCACGCTTTGTGACGTAGACTAGAGTTCACACAACTTTTGTGAAAGCAAGTGCAACCGGGAAAAGAGAATGAGTGAAATGTTTCATATTTGTCCTGACCACCCCTGCACCCAAGTAAAGTTATGGCTACCTGAAAAAATTAAGGAGTTATTCAAATAAACTGACAAAGAAGCCTTTACAAACATGGAAACAAGATGCAGCAACTCCCATTTTACAATCACTTCTTAACTGACACATCTATGTTTTATTATTTCTTGGAAAATGTTATTTTGATTTAGAAGCCCAATTCTCCAAATTTGGTAAGTGTCCAGAAATCAAGAAAATAGACTTCTGCCTGGACCATGCACCAGAAAACAGCAGCACATACTGCTTTAAACCAGGAATGATTCTAGTATTTGAGATTGGAAGCTCAAACCTGAAAAGGACCATTTATCTTCTGATATACTATGACCCTCAAGCAAGGTGTTGGGTTATAAATGAAAAATGCTGGGATCTATCAGTGGAAATACTGCCCAAGGAGGTAGAGATATTCCTCTTCTGACAGTGTGTGTAGCTCAGCTCTCATCTGGCCCAAGGCTCTTTTATGTTTCTTGGTAAGTGGTTCAGGGCTCAGAAAATCCTGGTTCAGTGTGCAGCTTTTACTCTCTGTGGCATTTGGCCTTTCTCACTCCCCCTCATGGACCCCAGTGGTGCATTATTGGATGCCCCAGAACCTATAGCCTTTGTGCAGCTCTGGGGCTGCCAAAACCCATCTGAGCATTCTGCCAACATAGCTGTCAAAACAACTTCTTTTGAGTGGCTGGGGAAAGGGCTAGGCCAACTCCTTGCCCTCCATAGGTGACCCCTTCCCTATAAGCCAATGCAGAAACACACATGGGCTATACATAGACATCATGCCTGCTTTGTAAACATAGCTTCAAGAGAAGCCTGTCTTGTCAAATGGGGGATCCCCAAGAGGTCTGTAAGTAGACACTTCTCCCTAAGCTTTCATTCTCTTGTCCCTAGTTCAAACCCAATAATCCTAGGACAGCAGAAAATACTGGTCCAGCACCCTTTATTCCTAAGACGTCAGCCACTATTCCCAAGAGCTACACAGTTCTGGATAATAAAGTAGGGAGAGAGACCTGGACAATTTCACCTAAAGAAGGTTGAGAAAGGAGGAATATAAACTATTTTTCATTGTACAAACACAGGGGTTACAGCAACACAGCATTGTAGGAAAAATCCAGAAGACTTGGATTATTTCAGCTCTGGTACCAATCAACTATACTTTGGATAATATTTTAACTTTCAGAGCCTTAGCTTTTCCATGAACTCAAAGTAAAAATAAGTTCTCTCTCCAGTGTTTGCTGTGAGGATTAGGTGAGGCAACTGGTGGGGGCTGTCCTGTAGAAGATGCCCCCCAAAACACAGCAACATTGACAGCTGTAACAGAAGCGAAAATGACAATAAGGGAGGTGCTGCCCAGCTATTACCCACCGTGAATGAGAATGGAGAAGAAACTGACAAACTCTGATTAGAGATTTAAGCTGAACACATGAAATAATTCCTCAGAGTGATGACTGACAAGTCCTGGGGATGTCTGGGATTCTCCTGTCATAGTTGCTAAATTAGGAGTCCCTTTGTCTTTATTTAGCAATGGCTCTTGTACAACTATGCCTGCAGGAGATGAGATAGGTTGGTATACTTTCAAAGGTGCTTTTCTGCACTAATATAAAAGAATGACCTTATAGTTGTGCTCTCTGTCTCTGTCTGTCTTTATCTGTCTCTGTGTGTCTCTCTGTCTCTGTCTCTGTCTCTCCTCTCTCTCTATCTCTCTCACTTAGGACTTTGCATTTGTCAGGCAGGCACCATGCAGCTGAGCTGTATATCTAGTTCTGTAGTCATTCTCTTCATGGTGAAATACAAACAAACAAACAAGTAAGTGATATTCAATAAAGTGGCTATGATCCTATGATCAGACACTGGGAACCTGAACTTTGAAAAGTCCCATTCAGAATCTCAGAATTTCTCAGTTCCCTTTTGTATTTTAGACTAGAAATCAGCTTAACCCCCAATAGTAATCATGAATGGATATTTTACATAAAAACCCACCCCCGTGTGAATAGAACTATTTGAAAGAGGTTCTGTGAGTGGCCACACATCCCCATGTGTGAGATTTTTTGAGATTACTTTGGATTTTAAGTTTTTGAATCCTGTAGCAAGGTGGAATCATCCGTGTCCTCACCCAAGACATCCAGCCTGGGGATGTCCTAGAGAGCTATGCGACACAAATGTATTTAAAGATCTTGAACATCTGGAGCATAGAGAGAGAGAGGCCTCCAGATGTGGGGAGGAAAAGGCATCAGTGCTCTTTCTCTCCAAGTTCTTAGGGAGGAACACATGTCATGCTTTCAAAACAAATGAAAGCTGTGGTCTGGAAACAAATGCCCAGCAAACACTGTGCTTGTTTTTAGAGGTAAGAGAATAGTCCTAAAGTAATGTCTATAAAAAAGGGAAAAGCAACTTGAAGGCCTGCCCCACCTTCTGGAGGCCTGAAGCTAAACTTAATTTGTATTGTGTGGGGACACAGGACAGCAAAATCACTGATGATTCTGACTTAAGTAAAGATGATTCCACCTTGCTACAGGATTCAAAACTTAAAGACGTGAGGGGGATAAAAACTCATCTGGGTCATATAGGAGAACAGCTATGCTGTGCTTCCTAAAATGGATTACGACACCATGATGATCCAAGAATAGGAAGCTTCAGCAATCCTGCCCTGGGTAGTATGAGTCGCAGCACAAAATGTTTCTATTCTGTGGAGGAACTGCTTTTGGAAATTTCAAAACTTATTTGTTAGTTTTGAGTTTTGGGTTTGTTCATAAATGCTCGGAGAGATGTCTAAAATTGCAAAGATATTTAGTAATGACCTTGATTAATCCATTATTTTATTTTCAAGATAATTTATTACTGATGCTATAGTTCAGTATGAAAGAGAATGCTAAAACAAAAAGGAAGATAATGAGAAAGACCCACTGATATTCTCCCAGAAATGGCTACTCTTGCCCTTACCTATATTTCTTAACTTGGGTGTGCTTTAAACATACACATATTAATACATAACTAAGAGTATATTACAGATGTTTTATATTTTTGTAAACTTAGTTTTGTATCTGGATGATTTTATCACACCCTCAGATATTCCTTACACATTTAAACGGCAATATGATCTTCTCTCAGAGGAATAAATTATAAATTCTACACTGGTGGGCATTTAGCTTCTATTTTTCACTGTCATTAAAAACAGATTAAAAGTAGCTAAGCATATGAATCTGTTTCCACCTTTTTTCCCTAAGGTTTCATTCTCAGAATTAAAATGATTAGGTTAATGTTTCTTAAAATCCAAACATTGAATTGGTATCCAAATCTGTTTTTTTAAAATTAGAAACAAAGGCTGGTGAAATTTGAGATTTTCTAGCAATTCAGTGGTCTAGTGCCACTGAAGTGCCTGACCCAAGTTCGGAGCTGTCTGAGTCCTCTAAGGCCTGGTCTAGCATTCAGTTTAGGGTACAGCAAAAGTGTAAGAAACCAGAAACTGTTAACCAATGTATGCTGTATTGTCCTTCCTCGGTTAAAGAGGCTTTTTCTGGGGCACTTGTGCTTTATCCTGAAATCTGTCTAAGCAAAATATAGTTTTGGGCAGCAAAGATCTAGTATTCTTTGTCATATTTTTGGCGGCTTCCATTTAGAGAATCATATATGAAATTAGGGTAAACTTACTGAGGGTGAAGGGGGTGGAATTTTCTGGGATCATTAAGGTAGGCTTAACTCTAATAGTGGCTACAGATTTGAGATATTAAAAAGCAATTTGTAAATTTGAGTATGTACCAAGAGGCAAATGGCCTTGTTCTAAAACAATAACCAGGGCTTAATAAAATGGAGAAGCTGAGACCTTCCTGGGATTATAATGAAAGTTATTTCTATGTTTGGAAGATACTTTATAATCTGCATATTTATGGGTTCTGGTTTAGGAAAAGACCAAGGGCAAATAGGGCCCTAACTTGGGACAAGTCCATTCACTTTGTGTATCAAGTTGATGGAGTTCTCATTTATTTTGGAATAAAAATACATCTGTGGTCCAGTCTGTAATAGAGAACTCCCTTCTGCTCACCTGCTTTCATGGAGAAAGCTGGCTTTCCCTCACTTTCAGGGCAGCTACTGAGTTGGGCTGGGTCTGCCCAAGGTTCCATGAAGAACTCAAAGCTCACAGGCTCACCCGGCACCAGAAAGGAAGGGATGATTTTTCAATCTGGATGCCTTCTCTTTTTATCACTCCATACACATGCACGACCACATCACTGCCAGCTGGCCAGAGATGGCCTGAATATGAGACATTGGAGAGGAATATTATATTATTTATAGACTAGCCATGAACTCTTTTGTGCTTGAGAAGATCTATAATTGTGTTATTATTGGTGCATCATTGAGAGTCGACAAGATTAATGAAGATAGACTGTGTGATCTTGGATAAATTGCTTAATCTCCCTGAGTTTCAGTTTCTGCTGTAAAATAGGAACAGTAACAATTCTGATTCACAGTGTGGTGAAGATTGCTGAGGCGCACATGCATGACGCTGAGCGCTTGGTCAATATCAGCTATGTTTAGCTGCTGACATTGTAGTTATTCTTTATAGGACCTTCCCCTTTCTCTCTTCTTGGTCACTCAGTGCCTCACATCTTCATTTTCAGAGTTCTTCCCAGGCAACATTGCATCATAATGACTATTTCACCAATCACATTATTTGTCACTGAATGGATTTCTACTGTAACTACAAACACGCTTGCCCTTGCTTTTAAAAATATCAGTACTAAACTAAATCATCTTATTTGTAGCTGATGCAAAAATCTTCAGACTTATACGTCGCAGAAATACAGATCTAGGAATGACCTAGAATGCATGAGGCTCTAGGTTCCATCCCTAGTGATGGAAGAATAGAAAAATCAAGTCTAATGATTTCTGAGAATTTTGCTGTAATATAAAGTAGTGGTGGTGAATCTATGGCATGTGGGCTACAGTGGGCTGTTACCATTTAAAGCTCTAAAAGGTTTGCAATAACAGATCCAGAGCCGGGCGTGGTGGCGCATGCCT
>PVKA01000415.1:99619-206093 GCA_004027165.1 Ctenomys sociabilis
AAAAAAAAAAAAAAAAAAAAAAAAAAAAAAAAAAAAAAAAAAAAAAAAAAAAAAAAAAAAAAAAAAAAAAAAAAAAAAAAAAAAAAAAAAAAAAAATAACAGATCCAGAGCAAGGTAAAATCCTTTAGATTCTATAGTTCATTTGATGAGTTGACATTCAGGAGCTATGTTAAAAGTAGTATGAGATTTCTTGCTCAGTACAGGCCACAAATGAAAATGAATGTGAGAATAAGAGGAGGAATAAAAAGAAAGGTCTAAGTGGCTTTAAAAAAGTAGGGGGCTTTGGAAATGGCTCAGTAGAATAATCACTTGCCTGGCAAGAGCAAGGGTCTCAGTTCAATCTCTGGTTCCACAAAAAAAAAAAAAAAAAAAAAAAAAAAAAAGTAGGAATTAGAGCCAATCTGTAAAAACTCAGTGAAAACGGATAGGCCTCAGAAAAGTGGAAACAAACCCAGAAAGTTTGAGATGATTAGAGACTGGGTTTTTATACAAGGTGAGGGACAATGGTGTGTGAATGGAAAAGTCTATGCTACCAAAGTGGTATTTTTACCTGATGTAAATCTATTTTCCAAGTTATCAGGTACAAGAAATATCATTGGAATAGAAGATACATTAGACTGCGGCTCAGTATTATTGAGTAGGGCAACAAAGTAAGTATTATCCTTGAGAGATGGGTAAGACCAGTGCTGATTCCCGTGGAAGGAGAGGATTCAGGGGCAAATCACCAAAAGCAGAGTCTCCCCCCTGCTGGTAATTAGAGACAACTGCAGGCACAGGACCCTGATTGAAGATGTTCCATTGAAGGGTCCTTTCAGTCTGACCAAGGCTGACCATGTGCCAAGAGCTGATTCCTACCACAGGACATTTTATAGAGTAAGACAGATACAGGCAATTTCATGTCATATTTGAGTACAATTTCTCTGGGAAATTGTCATGCAAACTGTAAATTTGTGTTTGCTTCGGGTTTGGGTTCTTTTCTAAGTTTCAACACCTCTGTTCCAAAGTTGTAGACTTTCACTTCCATTCCTATCAGCACCTAATTTGAAATAGCCCAGGTTGATCCTTGTATCACAACTAAACCATCAGTGAGAGTTAAGCTTTTGGTTTCTGGTCTTTGGTCACAAGCTCCCCTTCTTCCTCCACAACATCCTTTCCACACAGGATGATGATCTCATATGGTAAGTTGAACTGTATCCTTTCTTTCTTCAAAATTCATATGTCCTCAGCCCCAATTCCTTATAATATGACTGTGTTTGGAGGTAGTGTGTTTAGTTAATGAAGATAGAATGAGGTCATGTGGATGGCAACACACAGACTGAGGGATGATTATACCAAGATGAGGGAGAAGGTGGACATCTGAAATCCCTGGGGGTGAGCCTCTGGAGACACCATCCTATTGACACTTTACCTTTGACTTCAGCCCTCTAGAACTCTTAGAGAACATAAGTTTCTGTTATCCATGTAATTCCAGGCTGTGGTGATCTGCCATGGTGATCTTCTCTAACATGCACTCCCCAGAGCAGTGGTGGCTCCTGTCCCTGCCTAGTCCAGCCCACAGCTTGTGTGTTCTGAACTTGCCAGAGCCTCTTTGCCTGTTCTAGATGTGTCATTTGGCCACACCCCTGCTAATCCTCCTCTGGGATAATCAATGCCATGATCTCATGATAATTTCTATGGCCAAGCTAAGAATATCATGGCCCTTGCTCCACGAAGTGTGGCCAGTTCTGTGCCCCAACACTTCCCCAGGTGCTGGCCAGTTTATAGCATGCACAACTTCTTTGCCACTCTAAGCCTGCAAGGCTCACCTCGGTTAGTACCAGCTCCCTTGCTCTTAGACTCCACAACTGACCCTGCTCTTGACTCTGTTGGAGTCAAAGGTGGCTTCTTCACTCCCTCATAAATGTACCTTCCCTACAACTACCAGCACTAAACTGGCTTCCCATTGAGGAAGAACCTGCCTTCCCTTTCTGCACTTGACTCCTGAATACCATACGTGAAGCCACAGAGTGAGGCTGTGGCTCAGTGGTACAACACTGCCTAAAATACATGCAGTGCTCTGGGTTCCATCCTCAGCCCTGAAAAAATAAAAGATAGGAAAGGAAAAGGAAAGCCAATGGTAGCCAACTTCATCATGACTCATGCAGGAATGTGGTGTATCCTGATTGCACAGCTTTGTTAATAAAAACAACAGAACTAACCTTTCACTAAAACCAGTGCTGCTTCTCATTTTTAGGCTTTTTATCATGTTTGGTCATTAAAAGTCTCCGTAGAGTACCCAGAGAAAAATTAATAACTAATAGGAAATTAAAATCATATAAGGCTCCCCTACCCTCCTTAGTTTGGAAAGCAAGAGGAAATTAGTGCATGTAATATTGAACTGTAGCAGCTTTAGTTCTGGCCGCTTTTATTCAAGTATTGACATCTTTTGCAGCTGGTAAAATCAGTGGATTAACATTTAAACTTTAAGTCTGAAAGTAAATCCATATTTTGTGCTGGAATATTATACCACAACCTCCAGTACTCTATAGAAGTTAGGAAAGCAAAAGACAGTCATAAATATTTAACACCTCAAAAATTCCTTTAAAATATACTCAGCGTAGGAAAGCGTTATCCTTCCACTAGAATACTTCCAGCATCTGTGATGTGAACCTTGACTTGTAGTCAATAGGAAGAGATGAGCTAGAACCCACAGAATAAGTTAGAACTTTTCAGTAGATTGATTTGTTCTTTTGGTAAAGGTAGGCTTGCCTTTCATTGTATGGAAAACCTCACCTCAGCCTTAGCTGTAGATGGAATGACAAAGAATTGCCCCCAGGACAAATGCAAGTATTATTTTAAATTCACTGTGGTCAGAGACATTTTCAGGGTGTTAAAAATTTGGGATAGGAGTTTAAAACAGAACTCAATTGATGGTTTAATAAGTGGTTATTGGAATCCAGTTTCTCTATAGGATCTTTCCAACATATGTACTGTGGACCTTGACCTGTGGTAACACAAAGGAATAAGCCCTTGAAAAAAGACATGTAAGGACAAGATCCAAGGCAGTACAAAGGAATGATAAAATCAAATAACCAACTGATGACCAGAAATAAGTGTTGTGTTCAGTGGGCACCAATATTGGAAAACACAACTAGCATCATTTTAAGGATAATGTTATTAGGGACAGCAACTAAATTTTGTGTCTCATTTAATAGTTTACAAATTACTCTCACATGTATTGCTGTTGTAAAAATAGCTTTAGATAGCTTGTGGGGTTGGTTTTAAAGGGAGTAGAAAGAGAGTAATAGCCAGAATATACAAGGAACTCAATAGCAAAACAAAACAAAACACAACAAAAACTGGATTGAAAACAGGCAATAAACCTAAATGGGTAGCTCTCAAGAGAAGAACTACACATGACCAGTAGGCCTATGAGAAAGTTCTCCATATCAGAGAAATGCAAATCAAAGCCAAATGATCTAACCTCACTTCAAGGATGGCTGTTATCAAAAAGACAAGTAAACTAGTGCTGATGAGAATGTGGAGAAAAGTAATCCCTTGCATCCCCTTGGTGAAGGTGTAAATCAGTACAGCCATTATGGAAATCAGTGGGAAAGCTCTTCAAACAATGAAAAATAGCGAAAGTGTGAACTCCAGTAATTCCACAACCAGTTATGTAACCAAAGGCGATGAAATCAGGGCAGAAACCCCTGCAGTCCAAATTCCCTGCCACACTAGTCATTTCCAAGGAATGAAATCACTCTTAAGTCTCCATCAGATGATGAATGGACAGAGAGAATATGGTACATTCTATGCAGCCACAGCAATGGTCAAAATTCTGCCACTGGTGACACTGTGGATGTTGCAGGCTATTATGTTAAGTGAAATAAGTCAGTGAGAGAAGAACAACTACTACATAATCTCATTCATTCATGTAAGTTAAAAGTTGATCACATAGAAATTAAGAGTCAAATAGTGATTATCAGATTCTGGGATCCCTTAGGGGGCAGTAAAAAAGTAGTCAAAGGTGTGAAGTTTTAGCACTGCACAGGAAGGTGATTGTACAGATAATGTGCTGTACATTTCAAAAAAGCTGGAAGAAACCAGTGTTGAATGTTTTTCACCAGCAAAAATGCTAAAAGTCTGAGCAGTAGCTATGGTTACCTTACTTGAATATTATACAATGTATACATGGATCAAAACCTCATAATAATATAATTATTATCGTGTGTCATTAAAAATAAAATATTTTGAAGAACAAAATACAGGCGATGGATCTTCAAAAACTGTGAAACTTTAAATTTATTCAGTTTTGAGTAAACTCAAGACAAGTGACTCTATTCTTTGATTTTATAGCAAATTATATAATTAATAATTTTTCTATTTTACAAAACTCATCACTTCTGTATGATCATGATCAGAACTGTGAAATTTTATGCTAAATTACTTTTAACTGAATCATATGTGCATAATTTATCTAGGTTTCCAAAAATCAACTTGAATGTTATTGACATAGGGAGATGCACAACTAGAAGATTACTTTTTATTTGTAAATTGTAACCTTTTCTTATATATGTCAGAGCCACAGCCATGCATAGTAGCTTGAAAAAAGTTCAGAGGGCTGGCTAGGCAGGGCTACTTAGTGCAGCAGGGTTAGCTGGAGGCCTCTAGTGCTTTTCCAAGTCAGTCAAGTAGACCTTTAAAAATGGACAGGATTTTCACATCTCATAAACAAACTGTAAAAAGGCCCCATGGAAAATAGGGGCTAAAAATTCCAATAAGTAGTCATAAAATTTAGTCATAACAACGGCCAGGTGCTTCTTCTGTTAGAAAGAGACATTGGAACGGATAGAACTTTGTGCTTTATAAGTGGACAGAAACTGGGTTCTAGACAGCGCAGACTGCCTGGGCCCCTCTGTCAGAGGTGCCATTGCACCGGCTGTCCCCGGGGATGTGGATTCTGCTTAGGAGAAGCTGTAAATGTAACAGTTGCAAAAAAATGGATCAAATCTTTGTTCAGATGAAAAAATGTGGACATTGTAGCATGAATCTAATTTTCTTACTATTCCTCTTTTGGATTTCTTAAAATTCAGTAAAATATATTAGGGTGGACTAGTTTTCCTACAAACTACCAAAGCAAAGAAAAATATTGTGTCAGATATGGAATTTCATCTGATTTTTTACGCATTCAGCCAGACACTAGATAGTAATAAGTAGATGATGCTTAATTCAGAAAAGAATATTTTACAGTGACATGCTTGGTAAATGTATTCCCTACCAGCACAGATGGCATAAAAATGCTTAGTGATTCTTTTTTCAGACTTCATGTCATGCTGTGGGAAGATATGGCTGAAATAAATACATTTTATTTTGCTTTGTGACATTTTTCCATATGATTTAATTATGGAGAAGGGCACATAAGCGAGCTCCACTATTAAGAGGGATCCATTCTATGCTTAAGAGCAAATTCAAATCTTTTGTTGAGCACATTTTTAGAAAATAAATTGTGCACGCCATGTAAATAATATGACATTTGGTTGCAGTCAATTTGGTTTATGTGTTTTGCCCAAAGGAACAGGTGATTCGAAGTTTAATCTGCCCCTCGCCTGCTTATTCTTAATAACTTGGCACAGTGTGCAGTTCTTGGGTATCAATATCCCAATTAACAAAATAATTCTCTCACGGCTGTTGAAATAAAGGGTTGATTCTCATCTGCATATTTTGTTATGCAGGGCAATGAACATACAGAGCAGTCAGAGAGGACAGCAGGGAAAGAAGATGGAGTCAGTTGCCCTTGCAGTCGCCAAAGAAGCCAGCCCGAAACCTCTGACCCGCGCTGCGCACTGAGTGGTGCTGCCCAGAGCCCCGCTCCAACCCCGCAGCCAAGGCCCGAGTGTCCAGTTACTCCAAACAGTGCATCTGTCTTACACTCAACTTGTGTTTGGATAGAATCGAGGGAGCTTATGGGTAAAGCCAGGGTAAATTTCAAAGAAGAAATTGTATTTGAAATTCATCCTAAGTTTGCTCAAGTTTTTTTTAGGAAAACAAAACTAATAGGGCTGCCGTAGATGCAGGGATGCCTAGCCTTCACCCTTGCCCATCGTCACCTCTGTTGTCCTGAGGCAGCCTTTCAGGACCTCTCAGCCAGCCCACAAGAGCAGACTCTGCAAGGAGGTTGCTCTCTCTAGTTCTTGTTGTGTGTGGGCTCTGTCCCTCCAGTGTCTTCCTGAAGGTTGGACACAGTGAGGGTTGCAGGTTTGAATTCTGAGCTCCACCCTGGCTGCCTGCCTGGCTCTCTGGTCAGCCTAATGCTGTATGTTTGCCCTTGTGATCTCATCAAGTCTGTTTTCCCCAAGAGGCATCAATGCCCCTGGAGATGAGGGTTTGTGCTTCAGTAACTGGGGCCTCTCGGCAATGTGTGGATGCAAGCATTCCTTTCCAGCTGGTCCTCATTGACACTTGGAGTGATATGGGTGGAGGCAAGCCTTTCTCTGGCTCTTGGTGGCCATTTCATTCATTCTTTCCCCAATACTCTCATGCCAAACACTCTCTATGTCTACCTAGACTGAGTCTAATGTGTATCTGCAAAATCTGTAACTATTTTTTAGGACAATTCATTAGGCCTTTTATACCCTCCTTTCTGCATTTTGCTTGTGTCTGTGTAACACTTGTTCCATGTATATTTCCCTGACAGCCTCTAGGGGTAGAGGAGAGGGCTTGGGATGAGACCTGATTTCCTGTCCATCATAGTATGTGGGCCAGGCCCCTAGGCTCAAACTCCTACTAAGAACAGCTATGGCAAACCATTGCCTAGTATCCCATGACTTCCCTGTATACAGATGGACCATGTCCTGAAACACACCACCACAATAAATCTGCAGTAAAACAGGGAAAATATCAGGAGGCTGAATGGTTCCATGTGTAAAGCCATGTACCTAATAGTAACAACTAGGAGTGACATCTAGATTTTTATCTAGTCTGTTGGACCATCAAATTTATCATGCTTTTAAAATCAAGTGTGATAGGAGTCCCAGCTTGAGTTAAGGTCCAAAGCCAAGAGGGCAATGGATAAAACATGGAGTAAATCTGATCACTGCAGTATTTGATCCCGGCCTCAGAGGCCCTGCAATGAGGACAGATCTAGAGCTCTTGGGGCAGTACTACTTTTCCAGCTACCCACCTGCCTGGCCTGGGTAAGCTGATCCTCAGTCCTCCAGCCATCCCCCTCAGGGCCCAGAGATAGGTGACTGGATCTCTGGCTCTGTCCAGGTTCCTCTTCAGGGCCACAAGAAAATTCAAAATTTGGCAAGGGGAGCTTGGGACTCGGTTTAACAGTTATGAGTGTGGTGGGGCTGGGATGAGAGGTTGAGTCCTGGGTACAGTCTCTTACTGAATGAATGGGCAGGACGCAAGTGGAAGCACAGCAGCCTGGCCTGTGGACACATGTGACTCAGATATTTGGAGGAATCTGAGGAAGATTAAGGCTCTCACAGAGCAAGTAAGAAGGGAAACAAATGCTGTTTTGTTACTGATTGTGACCTAATTTTTGCTTCCCACTTAGATCTGGCCCCACTGTGGCCTTAGCATTTTTAAAAATAAATACTTCACAAATTATGTTTCTTAAGTCAAGCATTTTTGTTAAAAAATCTGGAACTTCATAGAATTTCAGAAATAGGCATGAGAATAGAAAAACAAGTGCAGAGATATCTGAAATAGTGTATTTAAGTAATTTTTGCTTCTCTAAAAAAGGTTGTTCTTTGATTTGTGACAACTTAAAATATAAATCATAATACCTATTTACCCCTAAAATATAATATGTATAGGTTTAAAATAATAATAAAGAACTATAAATTCTTTTTCATTGTGAAAATTTGTTCTGCAATTATTCATTAACCTTTGTATTTTATGATAATATTTATTACCTACACCAAAGAGAATTCAGCCTGAAGTTCTATATCTATTTTGGTATAAACTCTCCTGTAAGTTTTAATATTTAATATGCTAGTAGAAACTTTTTTGAACATTTCATGGACCATTTCCAAATGAATAAAATACAGATAAAAAGTTTGATAAGAGAACGATATAAAATACAGGTATTAATATTTATTATACTTTCAGCCCTCAACATTTAAACCTAGCTCAAAAATGGAGCCAATGAAAAAAGTAGCATAAGTGCTAACAGGCGTGGGCACAGAACCCCCCCCAGGGGGAGCTGCTTACCGAGTACCAGTCTGTGTCTTAGCTCAGGTTGTGACCAGTTATTTTGAAAGAAGGGGATCAGATGCTGATATCTTCCTGCTCCTCCCTGAGTTACTGATGCTCTGCACCAAGGTCAAAGTTGCATTCATTTCCCAGGGAAGCTTGATCAGGACAGAATCCCATCTGCATCACACGGTCTGCATCCCTCCCCAGGTCTGCAGTTGCCTTGCTGCATGGTCTCTGCTGCAGCCTAAGGTGGCTCCACCTCCCTGCACTCTGCAGCCCCTGCCAGGGTCCTTCACTTGGCTCTGTTATATCACTTTACCAATGTCTGTTCGGGCTTGGAGACCACTCTGCCTTGCTTTACAGGGGCCTTGACCCTTGCCTGACTCTCAGACTTCACTGGCTGTGGTCCCACTGTACTCATTCTCAGCCTTTGTGGCATGCCAGGGCCACCAGGGAAAGTTTTAAAATGATCTGTTCTCAACTGAACTCCAGACTTCACACCTGAACTCTGTGAACTGGAAGGAGGGAGAGGTCCCCCACTGAAGGCAGTAACAGTTGGTATTGTCCTCTTTCCTGGGGTGTCTTGGGCCATGCCAGTAACCTGTGTGGTCCAGAGAGAGCAGAAGAAGAAACTGGCAAAAACCAAAGGACATCTGAAAGAACTGTGTCATGAATGCATGTGACTCAGATTACTGGGAGGCATTATGGGGGGATTGGGGTTACTGCATGACAAGAGAGAATACAGATTGGCACCAGGACTTTTAAAACATCCCATGTGATTTCTGCATGTAGCCAAGACCAAGATCCACAGACCTACCAGGGCTTGCTGCACCCAAAGCCATGTTTATGAAGATGGCCAATTTTCAGTGTCACTCACAGCCTCTCTCTGTGCACCCCCCCCCGCCCCAGCAAAACAATTCTCTTGTAGGGCATCTGTATCTTGGGTCTCTCCTGAATGGGAATAGCCTCAGAGACTTGCCAGTGACTCTCACAGCTTTTCTTCCAGCCAGTACAGGCTGCCAAGGCTTCTCAGCCCCTAAGCCCTGAACTGCCTGGAAAGTGGGACTTCCCATGGATTTCGCATATCTCCTACTGTGTTCTCTCCAAATACTTCTACTCTGCTGTACTTACAAGTGTTGGACTTACTTAAAAGATCAGGCAACTCTAGTAAAGGAGATATTATTGCAGCTATACTAAATGCATGTCTACAATTTTATACCCATTTTGAATTCTAAGCAAGTAGCCATTGGATTTTTTTAGAGGTCCACATAGCTCTTAGTAAGAGCTGTTGGGTTCCAGGTGGCACAAAGTGTTCATTTTTAGAGCTATGAAACATGTCCTCCTCAAACCCATCGTCAGAGTGAAGATGTGGAGCTGAGAATGATGTCTTAGACTTGGAGATTGACAGTCAAAGTTAATATCTAATAAAATGAAACACATACATTCCATTCTTAAGAATGTTATTTGCACAAGGATATAAACATGCAAACACCCCCCCCCCACACACACAAATAGAAGGTATAACAAAACTTGTAATACCCAAGTCCTCAAGGAAATTTAAATGTCCATCAACAAAGAACTGGCTACATATATGTATAGGAAGGAATCCATTCAGTCTCTAAATTAACAAGTATGTAAAACTGTGCTAATGTGTAATGTCCTTCAAGGGATTGCTTTAAATGAAAAAAAAAAAATCCACAAAACTCTCCAAATCCAAACAAAACTGAGACCAACATATCATTTTATGAAAATTCAAAAACAAGTTTAAATAAGACCATCACTAAGAAGACTGCTTATATGGCAGGTCCAGGAAGCATAAAGATTGGCCTTATTGTAGGCATCTGAATTAAATAGAAGTATAACAGGCATGGGACAGGGCCAGGCCCTCAAGGAGACAAGATGGAAGACCAGGTGACTTTCAACTTGGAAGAGACAGATACTCCCACATAAAGAGGAAACAAATATAGCTACATACTTCCCTAGGGTCGGGCATGAGGGATTGATATTGTAAATAGGTATCAATTACCTTGAAAGAACCCAAATGAGTCATTAACCTAACCCCAACAGAAAAGACCCTGTCCCTTATTCATGCCTGCTTGCTATGTGACTTGCTCCCCCATCTGGTACTAGATTTAATTAGTTTTACCTGAGCAATGGTGCTTGTAATCTCATTGGTTGACCATAGTTTTGTCCCACCTCATGTCCACCAAAGTGAATTCCCATGTTCTCCACCACCTTAGACCCGCCTCACCACACAATTTTACTCTATAAAAAATCCCTGGAAGAGAGAGCTTCCTGGGCATCACCCACTCTGTGACCCTCCCTTCTTTCCCTCTCTTGGACAGGAGCTTTCTTTCCTCCCAATAAATATATTCTGTTCATAACCTCTGTTTGTTCCTAAAGTTCATTCTTTGGTTTTAGAGAACTTGAACACGTTCTGGGTACCTTTCAGGTCAGTATATAAATTTTTTCCCTTATGTCAGCCTTATTGATAAGAGAGGTTCCATCTCAGGAATAATTTCTCTGATTTTGGTGTTGCAATCTAATAACTGTTCCTAGAAGAGAAATGAACAAGGCTGGTAAAGGAAGAACCACATTCTGCAAGACCTTAAACTCCAGAATATGAAAGTTCTTTGAGACAAAAAAGATATTGTGCGGTGTTGGCTCTGCAACACAGAAGCTAAAGAACAGCAAATTCTTGAAGATCGCAAGTGGCATTGGTTCCTAGCATACGGGCTTCTGATACTACTTAGCAAATTGGTCAGAAGTGTGGCTTTTCTTGACTATGACCTGGGGCAGTAGCCCCGGGCTTTGGCTGCTCTTCTCCACGTAAGGGATTTGTGAATAAATAATACTTAGAAAGAGCCTAGCAGAATGCCTGAAGATATCAAAAGCTTACTACTGTAGCTGAGGAGTGGAAAAAAACAAAACAAAACTAGGGAGTAAAGTGGGAATTCCTCCCAAATGAGAGGATTTTGTTCCCTGAAGCATTTAAGGGAAGAAATTAAGCTGAGTACATATATTCTTTTCAGCAAGTTTCAGGTTCAGCAATTCTGAATTGGGGTTGGAAAATTGCGTTGTGGGGGCAAAATAACTGTTTAACTTAATTACTAAAATGCCTAGGTTTCCTATCATGATGTCAATATTGTACACATTGCAATTCCAGCTTCTATAAAACAGCTATTTTGTTGAAATGTAGTATAAACACTCTGCCATTTATTAATTCATCAATATATTTTAGTGAGTACAGTACATGAAAAAGGAAAAAGTAATTATTCACCTACAGGTCAAAACCTCCATTATTTTAAGTCTTGGTGACTTGAGAAACTCTGTATGAAAACTAATACAAATATATTTGAGTTCACTCTGTGGTAAATTAAATATCCTGGATCTTAAATACACTTGACAAGACACTTTGAGGCACAGTTTGCTGAGCAGGGAACATTATTATTTAGTCTGTGGTGACAGCTTTGAAGTGGAAGGATTTTTGTTACAGATATGTTTTCATGGTAGTTTCCTGATTATTAAAATGGCTGTAGAATTTTTAATATGTTTCCTGGAAATATTAAGTCTGTCAAAGTTAGAAATCTCCTCAAACTACAGGGTCCCCCAAATACAAAAGAGGACAATAAATCCATCTCTTGGACTTCACATAGGACAGACAGGCGCAGAATAATTTCTCTGATTTTGGTGTTGCAATCTAATAACTGTTCCTAGACATATAGCAAAGATAACCAAAGTGAAAAATAATTTTGATATGGAAAAGCTTAACCAGTACTTCAGAAGGAGAAAGTCAGACTGTGTCTGAGAAGGGCCAGCCAAAAGGGGTAGAACCAATTGTCAGTTGCAAATCTTCCAGGTGTCCGGAGGGGAAGGAGGAAGACAGGAGAGGCAAAGGAAATGGGAGCCCCTGACAAGGGGAGGGAAGGAGTCTCACAGAGATAGAAAAATGCTAGGTCATTGTCTCTGGAATTCTTCAAAGAGAAAACAGGAGTGCAGTTGCTGGAGGCATCTTTCAGAACATTACTGCTGAGGGAACCAAGAGAACATTCAAGACCCTTACTCTTTGCAGGCAATTCTAGGAAACATAAGTAATTTGTTCAATGTTGCCAGGGATCTTGGAAAAGTAAACAAGATAGCATATGAAAGAACCTAGCAGAGTGCTTGTTACATTAAATACTCAATATGATGTCTGAGATAGGTAGACAAAAGGGTGAGTGGAACCAGCCGAAAGCCCATAATTTGAGACTTACTTCAGTACCTTGCTACAGACATTCATTCCTAGTTTTCAAAACTGTGAGTGCAGTTGGAACAAGGCCAGAATATCTCTTCCTTTGGAGTGTATCAATTTCTTTCAATTTAGCTAAAAATAATGATGACATTTAAAAACCCTAACCAATGCCAGAGAGATGCAACAGTTAATCCTTTAAATAGTATTATGGTACATGACCATAACAAAGAAGTGCCATGATTAAAGGGGCTCCGAGAAGCTCACTATGTTGCCTGAGGTTACACAGCCGGCAGGAGGGGGATCTGCAGAAGGATGCAACTCTCTATTCCTCTGAAGCCCACACCCATGGCAATTAAAATAGCTTATTTGCCCAGGTAATGTTAGACTGCCAAGCAACGTTGTAAGCAGTGTAGCCTGGAAGGATCTGGATGTGGTTTCTTATGTAGACAGACCCACAGGTTAAAAAGTGGATTACCATTTACAAAATTGGTTTCTAAAGCTAAAGAAAAAGGTGGGTTGCTTCGAGAATAGTACTTCTGCCAGATTCCAGCAGTGTTCAGCACCGCAGACCCCGTGATGGATACGGGGCAAAGGCTGCCCCAGCACATCTCACTTCCAATATTAATTCCTAATAATACACAATTCCAAATTGCATATTTAAGCCATCTTAAGATTGCAATGCATTAGAGAAGCAATGAAATTCAGGGTTACATTTTACCATTACCTGTCCTCATTTAAAAATAATTCAAAACACAAATTTAAAAAGTTGTCATTGCTAGGAGTTTAATTCAGGATAACAAATCAGCTTGCTGCACCTTTCAATGATACACATCTTACTATAATTTATATTCCCAGCTTCTCTTTTCCAGATTTTATTGCTCTTGGCTATTTGCATAAAAATGGAAGCTTTGATCTTTAAGGGTTCATCAGCTCAAATAGTTCATTCCCTCATGCTAAAGCACACCTAATGACAGGCTCAGGGGCTCAATGCTCAGTGCAGCCGGCATGCACAAGTGGTTCCTGAAACTCTCTCCCCCACCCCTTCTCTCCTGGCTCCTCCTTTTACTGTAACTCTCTGCCCAAACCCATCCCAGCCTCTCTGCAGACTGAACAGGAATTAAGGTGGCAGCTTCCTGTTGGAACAGGTCTTAACAAAGCAGCCTCGTCTTACTAGAGACAGTAAGAACATAGGCGAAGGGGCCAGTCTTGACTGCTCCGCCTACTGGGGAATACAAAAGGGCTCCTCAGGATCCCAGAGCTCCAGGTTTCTTAGGAAGCGGAGAGTACTAACAGTACTACCTCACCTCACCACGTTGAGAAAGTACAAAGAAATTATCCAAAGGAAATGATCTAGGTGTGAACCTGAAAGGGTTTTCTTTTTACCTTTCCAGGAACTGTGATCCTTTCCTTGGATTCTGTAGGCCTTAAAGGAAGCACCAAGGCTAAATTCCTTCCAGGGCTAACATTCACTTGGTGTTAACCAAAGAGTACATTATACCCCACTGGTTCCTGGTTCAACCACATTGTTCAAAGAGTTTTGGGGATGCTCTGGAAGAGTTGACAGGTCACTGTGTTAGTTAGGTTTCTGTCACTGTGACATGATACAGTACCTGACGTAAAAATCTTAAGGGAGGAAAGATCTGTTTTGGCTTGCAGTGTTAAAAGTTCCAGCCTACACTTGCCTGGCCAGCTTCATTGATTTTAGGCCTGCAGGGAGGTAGAAATATCACAATGGAAGGGCCTGGCAGTGGGAAAAAGCTTACCTGAGAGTGACCAGAAGCAGAGGTGGGAGAGAGACAGGGGAAGAGGCCTGGGACCAGATATAGCCCCCAGGTCCACAAGGCCTTTTTCCTCCAGAAAATGACCCAAAATGTTCAGGAAAAAAGGACTGATCAAATCCCTCAAATTGAGAGTGTGGTAATGTTTAATTTATTAGTGGTATGGGAGGCTAAAGAGATACTGTGTACCTGTCTCATGTTAGTCTGACAATGGGCACCAGCACCTTGAGCAGGATACATGCCCAGATCCGCAGCTAGCTCCTTATTCAGGCAGCTAACATATGTCATAGCTGTGCCAAAGGAAACAGGTTGAGTCAGTTCCTATCCCTGAGGGCTAGTGTTCTCGTGGGAGGGTACCCTAAGGAGCCAGTAAGGTGCAGTAAATTGAGACAGCTGACAAGAGAGGAATAGGCAGAGCCAGGGCTGGATCCCAGAGGGAGGAGTGTGCATTCCCATCAAGGGTGGTGTTTCTGGGAAGGCTCTGAGGACCAGAAAGGGTCACGAGAAGACAATGGGATGCTCTGCTTAACAGCATGTTTGGCAGTCACAGGCAGGCAGTGTCAAGGCGGATGCCAGTGGCTTCCTGATGCTTTTTCTTTTTGTACTGCTGCCAATAGAGTCAGGGCATTGTGTGTGATAGGCAATCACTTTACCACTGAATCCATCTCCAGCCCAGCCCTACCCTCTGGGATACAGGTGCCACTTGACAGGACAGAGAGGATGGAGAACACTCAACACCAGAATAGGAAGTCTGGATCTTATATTGTGTGTCTCCTTACTTGTCTCTTTTTACTGGGATAAAGTATCCAACACCCAAAATGAGGGAAGGAAAGGTTTATTTGGCTCACAGTTAGTGGTGGTTTCAGTCCGTACTCAGCTGGCTCCAAGGCAGATGGCACAGCTGTTCATGGCAATGGAAAGCAGCAAAAAGCAAACGGAGGGGCAGCAGCTGCTACTACTAGCAAGCCTCTTTTCCCTCCTTACACTGTAATGCAGATTACTCACCCCAGGGCCAGGGTGTAGCACTCACACCTGCTATCCCAGCAGGTGGGTCACTAATCAATCACAAACTTCAGAAGCCACCCCCTGACTGCATGAGGCTTTCGGGGGACAACTAGACACAAACCATAACAAAGTGGTAGCTACTAATTATAAGCAGAAGCAATGTAATTGAGAAAAATCACCCCAGTAAATGTGTGGCAGGTAGAAAATCTACTCACAATCACCAGCATGCCTACACCCAGTGCCTACAGCTTGTGAGTAGAACACATTGCACAGTAAAGGGATACATTCAGGGCCCTGAGATGAAGAGATTCCCTGGAGCATCTGATGGGTCTAGCGCAACTGTACTGGTACTTGAAGTGGAAGAAGAGGAAAAAGAGGACAGTGATAGATAACAAAGGAAGAAAAGTCAGGAGTATGTTACATTGCCACATTTGAAGATAGAGGAAAAGTCATAAACCAAAGGGTGGTAGATTTTCCTGAGGGTCTCCAAGAAGGAACAGCCTCAGTTTTAAGCCAAAAAAACTTGTGTTAGACCACTGAACTTCAGGGCACAAGATAAAATATATCTGTGCTGTTTCAGGCCAATTAACTTTGAAAATTTGTCATAGCAATAGTAAACAGACATTTCTGGGAAGATCCTTGAGGTGTGAGGGAGGCCAGGTCACCTGAAGACCCCTGCTGAGTCACACTCAAGAAGTGGACAGCAAGTGTGGCCAGACCTGGAAATGGCAAGAAATGGCCAGAGGGTCTCCTGCCTAAGTGGCCTAGTGGGCCTGGCTTAGGAAACGAAGAGGGCTCAGCATGGCTCCTGGCTCCTGCAGAGGAGGCTGCATGATGAAGAGAGGTGGGAAGAGTGGCAGGCCTGGAGAAAGGAGCTCAGCTTTACATTCCTTTGGGAACAGAAGGCCTCTGAGACTTCCAGGATGAAAGAGAGGTCAACATATAGGCTATGGCATAGGGGAAAATTTGGAAGTGAAATTTTGGAGGTAGTTGGAGTGTGAAGGGTAACTGAGTATCCCGAGAGAGAGAGAAGAGGTTGCCAGAGCCAAGATCAAGGGGAAAGCTAGGGCAGCTGGCAGGCGACCACAGGGACTCCCCAGAGGGCTTTCCACACATGCAAGACAGCACCACAGGAGGGCAGTAACAAGGCACAGACATGTGACTGCCACCTCAAGGGCACAAGTAAGAACTTCTGAAGAAACATCCTGGGCTTAATTTGAATCGTGGCAGAGTTGCACAGAGAACAGAGGGAAGGGTGTTCCAGACAGGGACGAGCAAGAGGAGGCATGCAGCTGACTGGCCCATTGCAGAGCCTGAGGTGCTGGAGAAGGGTGCCAAGGAGAGGGGCCTGTGGGGAGCGCCATCCGCCAGGCCAGGCAGGGATGCAGCAGCGCAGGAGAGCAGAGAGCACTTCTGAAGGGAGCCTGGAATTCAGAGCCCATTGGGTGGATCCATGGTGATATTGAAAATGAACTTGTACGGTCACAGATCAGAGATATTTTTAGATAACTTCCTTGTTGCCGGTGCTTAAAAATAGCTTCCAGATGACTTTTTCTATTATGTGATCCTAACTGTGACCAGACACTCAAGAAGACTGTTTCAAAGGGCCAATGTCTCCTTGAATCTGAGCATTACATTACAGTCAGAAGCAGGTCTTCTTGTCTTTAACCCTGGCTAGTTGTGTCTCTACTGCAGGCCTGCACCTTGGCATGCTGTGCTTTACGTCCCTGCCTTCCCATACCTAGATCACACTGTCTTTTTAAGGCACAGCTTGAATGCCAGCCCCTGCAGAAAGAGTCTCCAGATCCCTGTCCTTTGGACTAGGCATCAGCCTGGAACCAACATGTTCCTACCCAGGGGCAAAGGTGGCAGAAATATCTTTGGGGGGGGGATGGGGGCTCCTTCTATGACACTGTGCACTTCTGGGGTTCTCAGTGAAGTCATGTTTGGGAAGCAGCCCCTGTCGTAGGAACCCTTGGAGTTTTGGAAGAAAGGAGAGAGGAAAAACCAGGATGCACTAGCCAGGAAACTAGCTGGTGTGGCATGAGCCCCGTGGAGCCCAGTTTGCATTACAAAGTATTCCATCTACACGTGCATCACATGTGGATGCCGTGTTCCTTCACACGAATTTTCTTTGGAAGAACTTGTGATAATCTTATACATCTAGCAACTAAACTTCCAATGTCTCAAAGACAGAGCTTTAGGTCTGCCCTGCCAATGTGGCAGTTTTGGCGTGTCACATACACGCCACAGTAGCAGGGGCCACATGTGTGGACTACGTGGGAGGCTTGTGCATGTCACTGTGGTTGCCACATAAAACACAGGATGTCCAGGAAACTGAACATTTCAGATGAACAACAAAGAACTCCTAAATATAAGCACATCTCAGAGATTGCTCTACACGTCCTACATGATTCGTTGTTCACCTGAAATTCGAATTGACTGGGCATCTTGTGTTTTTATTTACAAAGCTGGCAAGCCTGGATAGTTTATGAGCTGGAAACAAATCCAGATATAGAGTATGGCAATTTCCAGACAAGATGTGGCTGATCTATCATCTATCTATCTATCTATCTATCTATCTATCTATCTATCTATCTATCTATCTATCTATCTATCTATCTATCTTTTCTTTCTTTCTCTTTCTTGCTTTTTTCTTTTTCTTCTGTCCAATTTCTCTCTCTCTCCCCCTCCCTCCCTCTCTCTCCTTTCCTCTCCTGCCCTCCCGTCCCCTTGCTCTCCTGCCTCCCTTCCCTCTCTCTCCCCCTTCCTCTCCTGTCCTCCCTCCCTCCCTCCCTCCCTCTCTCCTTCCTTCTCTCTTCCCTTTCCTCTCCTGCCCTCCCTCTCTCCTTTGAGTTTTAGGATTCTTTTGTCTGACTGAGTACTACAGTATAAAGAGTTCTGCAGGCCAGTCTCGGCTTTCAGGAGGAGCAGTCAGACAGAATATCTCTCTCAGCTGCCCAAATGGTCTTTCTGACATTTTAGTTACCCATCTAGATGCCTACCCAAGTCCTCCTCATTCTCACGTTGGCACTGGTGAAGGAGTGATGGCAGAGTCCCTAAGAAAGCCATCTGCAGACATGCCTGGTGCTGACCCTGTTATCTCTCTGACCTCTCTGTTTTGCTTAGCAGCTTGGAATGCCTTCAGCCTCAACGTCCTTCTGTACTAGTGCACATCAAGCCATGCCAGGCCCAGCTGCTGCAGGCATGGTCATTCAGGTTGTCCTGACTCTAGGGGATCCCACAGCTGACAGTGGGCATCCAACTGGGGGAGGACACATTAAAATGTCCTTGTCATGCAGCATTTTAACCATCCACTTTCTCATGAAGACATATTAGTGCTGGGCATGAAATCACTGCTGTGCTGCTACCTGGCATCTCCCAACTTCTGACTTCTGACCACTGTTAGAAGTCATTTCTTCCCTCCTTGCAAACTATGTTTAGGCTCTGCTGCTTTACACTGCAGCAGAGCTTGCGCTTTTGGGGTGGAATTTTTCCATGCATCTCACGCTCAATAGCAATTGTGTTGATATGTCAGAAAAAGTTTGCTATTGTCCCTATTGTGCTCAATTTTCACTTATCAAAGCCAATTCATCTTTTCCCCATGCTACATTTAATTGGTTTTCTTTCTTATTTTATATTTATGGGATTATTACTGTTCAAGACAGTGGTTTGCATTTATCTTTATTGACTCCCACTGCATTTAATTGGGCCATCCATCCAGTTTGCCTATATCATTTTGGATGCTTCAAATTGTCAAGTGATATGAGATCTAAACCAATGTAAAAAAATTCTATCATTAGAAACCCTAAGAATTCACATGGTTGCATCACAAACAATTGTAAAATTCATTATTTTTGTATTTAAAATATACTATCTAAAATTAACTGCTGAAGAAATTGGAAAATAATTCTTAAGCAGCATTCTAATAAAAGTACATGTAAAATATGAACCTTCCAATTGAATTTACAGGTTGGGTGAAAGAAAAACACACTGAAAGAACCTGAGGGGGGGGACCTCAGGGCACTCACTCTTCTTTTTTGCAGAACCACCTTATTGTAAAGTAAGATATTTATCAATTAGAAATGCAAATCTGCCAATAGCATCTACATCGGCCATAAGGAATAAAAATTCCTGAGTATGCCTTTGTGTTTAATGGATAAATTTCAGTATGAGGATTACAAAATCCCTTATGTTTTCTCATCATAGAAACTTTCTATCCAACATTTAAATATAAACAAATTACTGTAGATGGAAATTCATCCACACATTTTTAAAATTGTTTCCATTTTCCTTCGTTGTCTTTTCCAAAGAACTTAGTCAGAGCACATAGCTTTCTCTGTTGGCCGTCCCTGCAGCAGGCAGGCAGGCTTCTTGACTGGCCCTTTCCACTCTGCAGCTCAGCGTTGCTGAGGGGCCTGGATAAGGCCCAGCAATGCTGGGAGACAGACTGCAATGCACGCAGCCATGAGCTCTACCTCGGAGCAGCAATAGAGGGGTTCTTAGAGTCTGTGTGGAAATGCTATGGAAAGATTTTTCAAAATCATGTTACTGAAGTCGGTTGACAATGGCTTTTGACGCCTTCTAATAATGCTGTTAGCTTTGGTGCACCCTCCTCTCTTGATGCCCTTGTCAGGACTGGAATGTGAACCCAGTGAGGGCGGAGAGTTCAGTACTGAGTCCGGAAGCCAGTGCTATTCATAGTTTCCAACTGGGATCTTCCTGAGGTCTAGGCTTTGGTGTAGTCCAGGAAGAATGTAGTAGAAACAGACTCTTGGGGTGCTGTTGAGGGATCTACACGAGCTCAGACGCTCAGAGGAGCATCAGCCCCTACATCTGAGCATTTTGGTTCTAATTAACAACCATCCGTTAGCACTGATAATGAGTTCAAGATATATTCCAACAGAGGTTCCATACATAATAGGATCGCAAGAGCAGTTTTGTGCGTCTTTCCTTAAATTAAGGCATTAAAGTTACAGAAGAGTTTTACTCTGAAAATAGCCATTTAGTGTCCCCAAATATTATTGCTTTTTTTTTCTTAATTAGTTAAATATGAAATAATGCTTGAACACTTCATAATCTTAAATTCACAATATTTTACTTAATTAAAATAGGTAATTTAGAAAAATAATTGGCAATTGCTAAAACCTCTAATGTTGATGAGAACTGAGCTGGAAGCATTCTTTCATCACAAATTGGTACTTAAAATATAAAGTTCTGCACACAGCTGGAAAGTGCCATCGTAATTTGGCATTTATGTTCAGTAGCTATCATTAAACCAAACAAACTGAAATTAAAGAGGAAAAAACAAAACAAAACAAAACAAAAAAACCCCAGTAGGTTCAGAAGAGATATTCAGGCTAGACCAGAAAGCCCCCAAAGTACAATAAATATGACTTTCTATATATTCAGAATTATAATGTTATGTAACATTACATTCAAATTTTTAATATGTTGATTTTATTTCATACTCCATTTTAGAAATACAGCTTTGTTAATATTTAAGTACAGTTAAAAAATTAAGGCCAACATAAGTCATTTTCCTTGGACCAGAGGGTGTAGTTTAGTAGGTCAACTTGAGTAGTATTGGGGATTTTAAAAGCAAGGTCATTCATGTGACTGAAGTTATGAATTTTGACTTGAATAAAGATGAAAGAAGCAGCTGGAGTAAACAAACTGGTTTTCGCACTTTTTTTTTTTTTTTTGAGGATAAATAAAGAAATGCCTCTCTGAAATTCCATACTACATAGCACAGACTCTAATTTGCAGGGACACCAAAGAAAAACATATCCTTTGGAGAGCGTATTTATTTTGTGGGAGGCTGTCTTTTTCAGGCAAAGTCTGCTAAAGAGACAAAAACGGAGGCAGACACCGCTGTGGGTACCGCTGGGGAGGGGCGTGGAGAGGGGCGCCATTCCACACTATGGAATTCGCTAGTGCTTCTCTCCTTGGTAACACATGAAAAAACAAGATTTTAAACAACAGCTTAAAGAGCAAGGAATTAAAAAAAAAATTCAACAACTGTCTCATTCTAGTGGAATATAATGGTGATGTTTCAGCTCTACCAAACAAGTCTTTTAAATAAAAGTATATTCTTTTGCAAATAAAAGCTCAACATATTTATCAAGTCTTAGACATATTCAAATAAATGCAGCATGCTATTTTTGTTTTAGCTTCATGTCTTTTTTGAGATGGAGAAGCTCAAGAAATTCATATATTAAGATTCTTCATCAGATGCAATATTTAAATCTTAAGATTCATTTTTAAAAAAATTATTGTTTTAAGGAAAGGTCTAACAGTGAATTTAAAATTTCAGGGCAGAACAAATATCTCACATGGATAGTGGTAAAATCCAATACCAATCGAAATTCAGCGTAAGAAACATATTCTCTGACCAGGATTTTCATACAGTTTTAAAAATTTAAGGGAGATAACTCAGTGAGAGCCGTAAGTGCTTGCCTGGCAAGTGCAAGGTTCCGAGTTCAATCACCAGTTCAAAAACATGAAGAAAAACAAAACATTTTTCATTGCTATTTTCTTTCTCATTAAAATGAATAAAAAATTTAAAAAAAGTTTAATTCAGCCAATGCTTGCTTGTCATCTACTGTTGCTTCATTTTTCAGACTAAGGAATTCTCAGAGAAATGAATCCAGATTCCAATAGTCAGGAAGGTACTGGGAGGCAGGAGAAACAGTAAGATGGCATTAAGAGTGCTGGGTGCAGATCACAATTTAAGTGCCAGTCGGAACACAAAAGGTGCAAATTATTCTTTTGGCTTCACCTTTTTCGAGGTGGGGGGTGAATGAACTCTGAAGTGATTCCTGAAGAAGGTGATACTGAGCTGACCTTGAAGTCTAGCTGGTGGGGGACAGAAAGGAATCCATTCCTTCCCAGAAGATAGGGACACTGAGGCTCAGTTGGGTGAAGGACAGGGGTTGTCCAGTGGGATGCAGGCCAGGCAGACAGGCCATGAGCACAGAGAGAAAACCTGCAGCGAGGAACTGGATCCAAGCTGAGAGGGGCCCCTCCCACACGTCTCCCTCAGGCTTTGGGAGTGACGAAAAGCAACTTCCTCTCCTACAGCCCCAGTCCCAGCCAGCACCACTGCCTCTGAGCAAGTATCCTGTGAACACACCTCTGCTGATGGCCAAAGCCATGGGACACACTAGGTAGCTACTACGGTCACCTTATCTTACAGACAATCATGTCCAGTGTTACAAGGCAGTGGTCCGCTGGCCTCAGAGACTGAAGCATGATCACTATGAGGAAGCAGAGCAACAGGTAGGGGTAGTACGGGCTAGAAGGGGTGGGTCTGGAGAGATGGCAGGGCAAATGCATGAACTCACAGCTTAAAATCTGGTAGCCACTGAGAAGGGGAGACTTGGAAAGGAGGAGCCACAGATATCCTCAAGTTTGCTGGAGAAATGGGAACTGTGACCTCAAGCCTATGTGCAAAGGAGGCCGGCAAGTGGGCATCGTCCCCACCCTGGGAGGAGTTTGGCTGCAGTGGATGAATGGAAAGGCTGGAGGGCGGAAATGGAGGAAACTATTCTTGGAGAGAAGGCACTCAGGAGAGGGGCCAGGGGCAAGGAATAGGAGAGAAGGAACCTGAGAATGGGGGACTAAAAGGCCGCTGGTGGATTGATGGGAGAATTTCAGGAAAGGTTTTGCTCAAGGTAGACTGGAGAGTGGGTGGAAAAATAAGTACAATAAAGTTTTCTAAGGCTGTGATTTCTAGAAGTTTGCAAGAAAGGAGGGTGAGGCCACCTTCATACAGAAGGCCTTTTATATTACTTTAAAATTTCAGAAGGGACCATGAACAAAGGAATGAGGAGGGGCTAGTGTGTTCAAAGGAGGAGAAGGGATGACAGCTTGGTAGAAGGTGGCCTGGGAATGCGCGCTGGGCTCCTCTCAGGGT
This sequence comes from Ctenomys sociabilis, assembly GCA_004027165.1. Taxonomy (NCBI): domain Eukaryota; kingdom Metazoa; phylum Chordata; class Mammalia; order Rodentia; family Ctenomyidae; genus Ctenomys; species Ctenomys sociabilis. The sequence continues at coordinate 122,736 of PVKA01000415.1, forward strand.
TGCCTCACTTCTAGAGGAAGTAGGAGGCCAGGAGCACACAGATCTGGCCTTTTCTGGGGAAGGGGAAGAAAGCATCTCAGCCTGGCAGGTGCTGGAAATCATGTCTTCCTCCCAGAGCCACCCAGCTATTACAGTTTTCTCCAGCAGCACTTGGCAGTGGGATATCAGGAACACTTTTTCTTGTCATAGACTTTTTTTTATTTTCACACATTTGCTTGCTTCTATGTGGATACTGTGTGGGGATCCCCAATTGACTGTACAGCAGCCAGCGGTGGCTTAGCTATCAGTAGAATCTCTATTACAGTGCATGGACAGAGCAAATCAATCAAGAATAGAATATTTTCAGTGTCAGCAACTGCCTAGAGTTCTGTGGCTATGTGGCCTCTCGTGTTCCTGCTCAAGCACACATAACATGCAAAGGTTGAAACCAGATGGAAAAGAGAAAAATTCTAGAGGTAATTTCTACTGTACTACTGGAGTTTATTTTCCATATTCTGAGTGTCTTACTGCAGCAACATGTTGGGCATGCTACTGCTTGAATCATAGGGGGTAAATGTAAATTTAAGTGCTGTTTCCTTATTCTTCCAAAAAACACTGCTCTTTAAAGAAAAGGGTGATGGACTTGGACACAATTCTGCAACCAGAAATGGTCCTTGCATGAGATGCCTAGACAGCCTGACTTGACCTGAACACATTATACCATGCTCCGGCATCACACTTTATTATTATTGTTATTATATTATTATTATTATTATTATTATTGGGGTTGGGGAGATGGCTAAGTGGAATAAGTGCTTCCCTGGCAAGCATAAGGGCCTGAGTTTAATCCCTGGTTCCGCCAAAAAAAAAAAATTATTATTATTTGTATTTTAGGGAATGATCTATAGGGTGTTTAGGGTCTCAGGACTCCCACCTGTTTACAGCCTCCCAACAACTTGGGTTACAGGCGCGTGCCACCACACCCAGTCTCAATTGCCAGCTCTTCCTGCTGTGCAAGTGGGGGCTGAATCCCTGGCCCCTGAACCTGCTTGTATGCGCTTGAATCCGCTGAGCTATTTGGCCAGCCCATACTTTTTAATTAAAGTTTGCATTCGATTTGTGTCTTCATATGTAAAATTTAAATGAATAATATAATGAAATGAAGTTTAAAATGTCCAGCAAGTTCATAATATATGGCAGTCACTGTTCTAAGCACAATGGAAAGGACAAAGATGATGAACATGAAAAACTGCCCTCCGAGGGCTGCCTCTGAAGATCTGCAGACACTATGACACTCATGTTGCTAACTTGAGGCACTAAAAAGAAAAAAGCAGGTCTGGTAAAATGATTCCTTCGTAACACTGTGATGGTCTATAGCTTGGAACAAATGTCTCAGATGCTTGTGATGACTTCAGATACAAGGGTAGACTTTCTGCTTGATTTCCAATTTTCAATGGCATCAAACAAGCAATGAATATTAACCAAATCTCTACCACGCAGGACACAGAAAAATGCATAAAGCACTTATGAGGCAGGCAGCATGTGCATTTCCAAGGCAAGTGTTAGTCTTTGCCTACTCTAGTTAAGGAAAGGCCATAGAGGAAGGGTAAAGTGTCCTGGGTTGTGAAGGCACATGGAGCTTTTTTGGCAGAAGAGATCATTTGGACCATTTCAAGTGGGTCAATGGCTTTTCCAAGGTTGGGAGGCTTGGGACACTTCCAGGGAGAGGGAACATACTAGTGTGTCAGAGCATAAATTTTGTGAGAGGAAATTAAGACTCAAATTATATTACAAAAGGCTTTTATGTAAAATACCTTCTCTTTTCTCCTGAAAGAGAATTGGTAGCCAATGATGACTGGATAGAAGAAATGTAATAAAAGCTGAGTATTTTGAAAAGTAGATGTCCTAGACATAAGAGACATAGAGGCAAGATTGCTTGTAAAAGTTCAGAGAAAATCACATAAAAATAGAAAGAACTGCCACAGGATGACTGCAAGACTGCAGATACTGGGATAGAAACATAACCTCTCTCCATCTCAATTTACTCATCTTACATAGGGGATGGTGAACCTGCCTATGAGACTGCCATGAGGTTTACTAATGAGAAAAAAGGTGGTAAAAAAATATACTATTATCATCCTAAAGAAATGCAACCCTTTTATTTTCTATACATATGAAATAGAGGACCAGAGAGATAGCTCAGTGGCATAATTGCCTGCCTGGCAAGTGCAAGGTCCCAAGTTCAATCCCCAGTACCACAAAATAAAAAAAAAAATAAAAGAAATCGATATACAAGTGTGTTTATGATGTATTCTGCAATTCACTCATTAAAATATTCATGTTCCCCCCTTTTGCTTGAGTTTTAAACACTCAGAATTCTACACATTAAGTTGTCTTGAACATACTGGGTTGAGGCTAGCTAGTAAGTACGTTGTCACAGATTAGTCAGACAAGGACCCTAAACCTATAGGCTAAGGAAGGAAAACAAAATATTCTCAAGTGACTATCATGGAAGTGAAGACTGATAAACTTCATGAGGGATATGTAGGTCCTTGGAAAGCATGTTCAGAAGAGAACTAATTCCATTCCTTGCCCTGACAGGCTGGAAAAAGGCTGAACAATGTAGGAGCATGGGAAACAGAGTTAATCAACTCCATATGCTGCAGCTTGACCATGTGCAAGGTGGCATAATATTGTCTGAGTCTGCAAAGGAATATTGTGAAAATGAATGGGATATTATCTCCAAAACAATTAGAGATGTTTGGACAAAAGCCATGGTGAGAAAATTTTAAGTATTTCATTTCTGAAAAGACATTTTGAAACATGTTTCATGTGTAAGGAAAAATACAAGAACAGATTGGACTTTAAAGATGTCAGATTCTTTGTGGAATGAGGGTGATTACTCCATGTAAACAGAAGCCATTCAGAATTACTATTATGAAAAGTGAAGAGACAGAGAAGTGAGAGGGAAATGGGAAGCAGCTATCTGGTTTACCTGTGCAAGAAGAGCAGGCCATTTAGCAGGTTGGAATGAAAGGAAAACATACATTCTCAGGATTTTCTACAGAAAATGTAGAGAATTGCCTTTCTTTTAGACAATATGTTACACATATGGCAAGTTTCTTAGCTTGATAAACATCTACAAGTAGATAACTTTGAGACAGATGGTAGTTTCACGACTGTGTCTTATTAATTTCTATGATATTAGACTGAATAATTCCCAATTTAGATGATCAACTGGATTTCTTTTTTGGAAATCAACAGAAGGCTTCTGGGTAAGAGGCTATGGGTGGAAATGAAAGTGTCCCAGCTGCTGTTTGCTTGTAACTATTCGCTGTAGTCAAGAAAGGGTGGTAAAGGCCAACTCCTGAGATTCCAAAAATGGAGGCAAGGCCAAGATGACATCTGGTTGTCAGTGAGTGCTGCACACAAGTTTGTGAAAGAAAGCAGAAGACAATGTTGGGCATGATGATCCAGTGCTTGATGCTGTTTGACTACAGGAAAATCAAAGAGCAAGGTCATGTTGAGAGTCAGAGAACTAAGCTGAAGGAGAAGGCTGTAGCAAAGTTTGTAATTTCAGGATTTCACCTTCAGACTTGATCTACACTGCTGAGGAACACCCTGAAGGAAGACAGCAGCAGCTCTCTCATCCTTCCTTGTGGACTCTTCCTCCTCCCCCTTCTCCAGTAGGTGTCAGTGTCTGCCCTACTCACCACCCAAGACCAGGCCAGGTATTTGGTTAAGTAGGTAAGTCAACAGAAAATCAACAACAGAAGGAGGAAAGATCAACAATCAAGCTTACAATGCCAATTGTCTCAGACAGTTTTGACATCTTTCATACACGTATTCTGATGCTCTTTAGAAACCCAGATTTTGCAGGCAAGTAAAGCAGGGTCTTCTTCACCTCAGTGCTACAGACACCTCATACTCTCTGTTATGGGGAAGTCCTGTGCTCTGTAGGATGATTACTAAGTTTCTTATCCTTCACTCACTGTCTGTTAGTATTGCTTCTTTTGTCTTCATTGTTTGCAACCAAAAATGCTTCCAGACATTGTCAGATATGCCTTGGAAAGGAAAATCTTCCCAAGTTGAAAATCAGTGCTCTAAGTAGAACAGGAAAATAGGACCTAAAGATGTGAGTAGTTACTGCCACTCCTGACCCTTGCGGGAGTGTGGCAATTGCATGTATAGTTGATGAACGATGTACACAAAAAATAGGAGATAGTACAGCCAAGATTTGTTCTACAAAAGCAATAACAAATGCTAGTATAGTTCCTGGCATTATGAGAAATTCTAATTTTAGTCCACAAATCATTCTCATTTACATAATCCCCATTACACTGTGAAAAATTTGCAATCCCAAGTTTACAGATGAGAAAATCAAGCCTTGGAGTGGCCAAGTGATTTGTCTTAAGATTTAGGAGTTAACTAGAAAGAGATTCAGACCATGATCAAATCAAAGTCTTCTGGCTTCAGTCTGGACCTCTGTCTCTGATGGGAGGTGAGATAGGACGCATGGTCCCTCTAACAACCAGTGAAATATGTCCATAACATCAGTAACTGTCTTTCCCAGTTTGGCACACCCAGAAGTGAAATAGGAGCATCAGTTATCCTTTAGCTGCAGAGGGTGGTGGAATGGGGGTTGGGAGGACTCCCCAGACTCTGCATCTTCTTCGGTCTTATTGTGAAAGAAATGTTTTTCAGAGCAAACTCTAGACTTTACACACTCATCTGCTACTATTGCCATAAATTCACTAACCCAATAGGATGTAGGGAGAAAAACACTTAGATTTATTTTTACCTTTCCCATCCTTGTTTTATAATTTTTTTATTTTTCTATTTATTATACAAATGTTGGTATAGTCATATATTGCTATTACATATTACGTATGCACATATTTATGTGTTGTGTGTATGTGTCTTGGTTTTTCATGCATATTTTTAAAACTGAGTGCACAGTCAACCAAAAATTTTTATAACTTTTCTAAAAACATTATGCAATTACTAAGACTGCCCACTCAGAAACATCAGTCAAATCAAATGCGACTGATTCCCGCAGTGACTTTGTGATCTCTCCTCCTCTTTTCCTCTGGGGATGTCTTTGTTCCACAGTCCCCATCCACCCAAAAGCCCCAGTGTGACACTGGCAGTGGAGCCTTCTTTATCCTCTCCTCCCACATTTGAAGCCACCTGACCTGTTCCTTTCCTTCTACCTCCCAAACCAGATCCTTTGTTCAGAGTGGCCCAATATGGACCAGCACCAGTCAGCAAGCCTCTTCCCATTGCTTCCCTGCAACTCAGCCCAAAGTATCTCCCAGAAACATGAAAGCTACCTGGTTACTCCTGCTGCTGATCCTCTTCCCTGTGCCTGCCCGGCTCTCCTAGAATCTGGCCTGCAGGTTATGAGTCTCCTGACTGTGGCCTCACTTGGACCTACTCCCTGCTATGAACCCTCTACATGCAGTCACTATGGAACAGCTCTCCTCTGCCTGTCTGAGCCCACACTGCCCCCAGCCTTTGGTTGCCTTCCTGTCTAGCACTTTGGTGGTTGTGCGGACCTCTCCTCCTTTGGACGGATTTCCCAGTTTGGCATGCCCAGAGTTGGGCCTATCCTACATCTGCTCCTAGGTCTCCCACGCAGTGGCAAAGGTAGCCCCGAGGGTTCTCTTCAGCCTTCACCCAGAATTCCTAATGGGGTTATCCTATGCATCCATCTTATAGTTGGTTTAAACTAACAAACCAACACTGAGACCTTACTACTCAGACTTAATGTGGGTTTTACCAGTTTTCCCACTAGCATATTCTTTTCCCTCCTGGATCCCCCAGGGTACCGCATCCATAGCCCCCTTTGTTCTGGGACAGAGTTGTAGTCTTTTGTTTCTCATTATCTTAACAGCTTTGGGGATGGGAGGAGTGCAAGGCACAGCGCCCTGCTTGAAACAGCATATCACAGCTATGTGTGTCACACTTAAGAGCTATTCCAAGGATGGTTCTATTCCACTGCTGCATTTTTTCTCTTGAAATACATTAGGATTTTCACATGCATGTGCACAGACAATCCTGCTGCATTATTTTTCTTTTCATATTATCATCTTTGAGTTTTGCTATCAAGTATTATCCTATCTTCATTGGTTCCTGCTTTTTAAGTTTTCTAAAATAGATTGGATGAGGGAAAGGTATAATTTTGAAGATCTGGAGAAAATTGACTGTAAAATGACTTAGAGATTTTGTTTCTTCTTACAGGGGCAGCTTTTGATTACTTATTCACTTTCCTTAATAGGCTTATTCAAGTTTCCTTTTCTTCAATAATTTTGGTAGTTTATATTCTTTAGTAAATTATTTCTTTTGGCTAAATTTCAAATTCATTAGCTAATTTTCTTATAATTCTGTTAATCTTTGCTTTATATATTTTGGTTGTTAGCTCAATATAAGGTCGAGTTTTATATCATTTTGGTGTTTTTTTTTTTTCTTCATATATGACATTAGTCCTTTCTCTCCTAATGCTTTTTTGGGACCAAAATTTATAATGTATATTTTCTTTCACTTAGTAGATTTTTTTATCCTCTTACCTCCATTCAGACTTTTTTTGGGGTAGGATAGCACTGGGAATCAAACTCAGGACCTTGTACTTGCCAGGCAGGTACTATGCCTGAGCTGTATACCTTCAGATCTTTCATTATGGTTTTATGTAAGGAAAGTCTAGAATAATTAAATATTTTTATCTTTTTCTAAATTAAGCAAAGCTTAAAGCTGTAAAAAATGCTTCTAACATAACACTGTTATCTGGAGCTTTAGTTTGGCTTTTAGAAAAGTTCATTGAAAAAGCAATAGTTAATTATATATATATTTTATCAATGTTGAGATATGTTGTTATTTCTGGTATATAAGGCTTGACTTGGGGTTGCTTCTCCTCACTGGTATACTAGCTTTCACTGAGGATTAAGTAGAGTTGGCAAACAATCTTTGCATGTCTGAAATTGTCTTGTTTTATTCTCTGTCTTGAGTGATATCTTAGCATAAAATTTTAAGTAGTCAGCTGACTTTTTGTCAGCATTCCTGTGTCTCTACTGCCAATAATTCTGTTGTCAACTGCACTGCTTCTCTGTGGTTGACTGCCTTCTCTCTGGCCAACCTAATTATTTTCCAGAATTATCATGATGCGACTGGGGTAGGATTTGCCTATTTATTCTTTCTCAGTTGGAGCGAGATTTCCTATCAGAAGACCAGCTTTCCTATCAGAAGACCAGCTCACTATCCTCTAGTTGAAAGCTCATCCTTTTTATCCAGCTTTTCTTCTTTTCAACCTGAATATAATTGTATTCTTTCATATCCACTACTCTTATCTCAGCATTTGTAACCTTTATTAAAACATAATTTCTTTTTCAAAAAATTTATAGGGTTATCTTATATATTTCTTTCTTTTTTTTTTTTTTTGGTGGTACCAGGGATTGAACCTTTTGCTTGCAGGGCAGGCACTTACTTATTCTACTCAGCTATCTCTCCAGCCCTTTGTATATTTCTTTGAATACCCAACATGTATTTATTTTAGTCTCTTTCACACTTACACAAATTTGGTTTACTCCAGAATGAGCATATATTCTAAATTTTTATTTTGTTGGCTACCTTTTTCACCATTTGATTTCTTGATGGGTTATGGCATTTTTATTCAAAGGTTTATTCCACACAGGCACGTGTCCTTTCCCATTTCTCTCGGTCTCTCCTAATCTGTACCTTCTCTTCTATCTAGTAGTTTGGTGGTTGCCTCTCCTTATTCTTAAAACCCTCTACCTAGAAGAATAGCACCTAGCAACAGCCTTTTTAAAAAGTATTTATATGCTTCCAGTTGCAGATCCCATTCTCATCCTGTGCTCTGAGCACCACGTCCAGTCTGACGCTTTGCCTCATAGGGAAGCCCTCCTCCTTCGCTGCCCCACAGAAGCTCAGCTCTCAGGCACTACTGCCTGTAGTTGGCATGGGCTCTGGAGTGACCTGTGGTTTTAGGCCCACTCACTGCTGACTATTTCTTCTGCTTCTGGCCTAGGAGATAAGATGCTCATCTCTTCTTTGAGCTCAGATTTGAGTTCCTCGGATTTTCTCTCTTTATGGTGTGTCCATCACTGCTCCATGTTCAGCCTGCAGTATTTACCTGTGTGCAACAGGGTTAAGTGAATGAAACCAATATGACAGGAGCTGACAGAGCATCTTTGAGGCCTGTGATGATAGCCGCAGAAAGCGATTAGCTGCCTGGGCAAAACTTTAAGGAGGAAAAGAAGAATTGAGCTGGTATCTGCAGCACTGGCAGTGCATGGATTGGCAAAGAGAGAAGGTGCAAGTCTTGCCAACAGGGACAATAAGTAGGAAAGCCACAAAGGGAGAAACAACGAGACCAGACTTTAGGCATACTCAGCAAATATATCTAGTTGGAAGAGAAGTCTGTACAGAAATCAATAAAGGTCAAGATTAGGAAAATTGTTTAGGACCAGATAATGAATGTGCTTGATTTCCAGATTAGAGATTTTTAACTGAAAATAATGGAAAGCTACTAAATATTCTGCATATAGAAACAGAACAAGTTGCTATTGTTTATTGAAGGCTTATTATTTTGTCTGTTGTGTAGAATGCTTATATATATTATCTCATCTGGGTTTCAAGAAATCCTATGAAATAGATACTGTAATTGTATCCACTTGACAGGTAAAATAATTGAATTTAAAGAGATTAAATAGGGTCTGGGGAGATGGCTCAGTGGAATAAGTGCTTCCCTGGCAAGTGCAGGGGCCTGACTTCAATCCCCGGTTCCACCAAAGCAAACAAACAAACAAACACAAAAACAAAAATAAAAATGAGAGATTAAATAAACCTTCTAAAGTCACATAGGCCAACTAATGATCAGAAAGACATCAGGTTCTAATACACAGAATCTGTAAATGTCACCTTATTAGGAAATAGAGACTCAGCAAATGTAATGGGGTTAAGGATTATGACACAGGGAGATGATTATGGATGATCTGGGTAGGCCTTAAATCAAGTCCTGAGAGGACTCCTGAGAGAATCAGGAGGAGATGTGGCATACACAAAGAGAGGGTGACAATGTGAACATGGAAGCAGAGACTAGCATGACGAGGCCACATGCGAGGGACTGGGGGACAGAGCCTAAAGGTGTAAGAGGCAAAGCAGGGTTCTCCGAGAGCCTTGGAGATGGGCATGACCTTGAGACATCCCGATTTCTACTAAGTGAAACTGAAGTTGGGCTTCTGGCCTGTAGAGCTGAGAAAATACATAGTCTGATGTGTCCAAACACCCAGTTTGTGGTCATTTTTATGGGAGCCTTGGGAAACAAATATGGGCCTCATAAGACAGAGTAATGGTGGCTCAATTGATAGTAGGCTTCTGTTTTGACCAACAGTCTAAAGAAAAGAACTGCTGGCTTTGGATAATTATTTTAGAAATGTGGTATGGAAATGGACAAGATTAGACAAAGCTAGAGCAAAAAGAATTTAGGAGACTAAGATGGCCATTCAAGGACAAGTAAGGTGCTTTCAACATACCTGAATCATGATTGACATTTCAGCTAAGCTTTAGCTCAGCGGTACAGCTAATAGGTAGGGCTAGAGAAGAAATGCTGCAGTTCATTTCCTTCTAGGAGATGGACTGAGGAGCAACTTAAATTGTCCATTTTGGGTGGATGCTTCTCTGTGGCTGCAGACAAATCATTTTCCATTTCTTTTTCAAGAGGCTTGCATGAACCTTCTGGTTTTTAAGTCCGAAGAACTTCCAATCTGAGGTGTTCAAAAAGATAGTAATGAAATCGCTTTATAAGTCAGGTGAGAACCACGCATGGTTTGTGATGTGTGATTATAAAACATGACTATAAACTTGATAACAGCCATGAGATTTAGAGTTGAGGCTTTCTCTCTAGCTCTGTGTCCCTCAGTCCTTTGTGTGTGGCCTTATCACGCTTGTCTCTGCTTCTGACACAGGCCCTCTGGTGGGTTTTGTGGCAGGCATTTCTTGGACCTAAGGCTGGGAATGGTTGCTCCAGCAGATGTAGTTTCCTCATCTGCCAAACAGCAAAGTGCAGTGTCCAGACTCTGTTACTTGCTGGCCAGGTGACACCGAGCAGTTCTTTGGCAATGATGTGTGTCCCTGTCTCTAAGGGCTGCGACCAGGCAGTGCAGTTCAGGTGCCCAACGTCTGGCACTTGATGAACACTTTAGAAACATCAGGTTGTGTGTGGTTGGGGCGGCCAAACGATCTCAGGTTTCAGGATCACTGCAGGCGTTCCTGAGAGTCAGAGCTATAGGGGGGACTGAGAGCCCCCAGTTCTGCCAAAAAAAAAAAAAAAAAAAAAAAGAGAACTCCCTCTGCTCAGGAATGTCAGCTCTGCATTTGTCACATGTGACTCTTACACTGCCCTTTGAATGAATGGTTTTTTTTCCCCCTGAGGATTTTGGCGAGTTAATGCATAGCTGTCTTGGAATCAAACTGCATCTTTATTGCATTTAAAATTCTGGAGGAATAAAATGATACTGAGCACTGGCAAGCAAACAATAAAGCAAAACAGGAAGGCACAATGTTTGGAATATATTCAAAAAGAGGAAATATATTATGGTCAGTGCATACATTGTGGGTCACAGATAATGATGAAATTTAAATTCATCTCCAAAGTCTGCATTGCATGGTAAAGGAAGGGGAGACTTACAAATAGGCATAAATGGAGCTCAGTACACCACTGTAATTTCAGACAAGAACAGCGACAGAGTGGGCTTCTCCAACAAACCTCCTATTTCAAAAATATTACTGGTCTCAAAACTAGCACAAAAACTCTTTGCTTATAGTTCAAGTAAATAAAGCATTTGGAAACAAAGCTGTTCACTGAAGTTTAAACTTCTCATTTTTGGAACAGTGATGCCACCAACATCTCTACATTTGAGGAATCTGATAGCTGCAACCCGGAATCTTTCGGCATTGCCTACACATTTACTATGCATTTTAAATGAAAACAGAACAGGAACATTTCCTCTCTATTCAGGATATCATAGTTCATTCCATACGATTTTCTTTGTAAAACGTATTTAGTTGAATAAATTATTCAAAATCAAGTGTATGAATTGGCCTAAAATACACTTTGAGTTAGTTCATTTAGCAATCCTTACACTGGCAAAAAGTCAAGGTGTAGCACAACAATTTCAGTTTTAGCTATGAATAAATGTGAGAAATTATATTATAGAGGAAATTAAGGTCACAGTAAACAGCAAAAGTGTATTTGAAAAGTGAACCATGAAACGAACAAAAGCTGTGAAAATCTTTATAGGAAAAAGCCGAATGAAGTACAAAAATGTCTAAATTAACAGAGATATGCAATTTGTTTATGAGTAGTAAAGTTGAATCTCTTAAACTTGTCGATTTTTCATAAACTAATTTATGATTCAAAGCAATTTCAATCTCAGCAAATGTCTTATGGATCCGGATAAGCTGATTCTCAGATTTAAGCAGAAGCACAAGGAGTCAAGAAAAATTTAGATAATTTTGAAGAATGTGGAGGGATTAAGCACTAATAGGGTTTTAAACAAGAGAACCAGGGAGTAGGCAGAGGGACAAGGAAACTTCAGAAGGGGGAAGTCAGTGGATGAGCTGGTGTACTCAGTACCTGCTGTAGAGACAGCCACATTACTGTGTCAGAGGAATGGACAGTTGTCTTAACCAAGATGCTAAATCCCAAAAGCACAAATCCCTGATTGCATTAGAACTATCTTCCTTTTACAAAGATTTCATAAATAGCAATGAAAGTGATGCGAGTCTTGAAACACATGCAACCAATGCGCAGCATTCAGAATGAATGATGTATAACAAATTCAGGGGAAACAAATAACCCAATGAAAAAATGAGCAGAATATTTCAGTAGGCAATTCATAGAAGAGAAATAAGAACAGCTAATATAAGGAAAGATCCTCCATTTCAGTAGTCATTTAGGGGAGTTTAAATTGAAAAATATCATCTTATACTGACTTGTTTAGAAAAAAAATGCTACAGTACTTGGCATTTCCTGGTACCAGTCTGCGTGTGGAGGGGTCTGTGTCTAGATGTGAATAGGAGGGGCAGTGATAGTCTGTAGAGAAGTTAAAAGTGTGATGCACATTAACTTCCAGCACAACATTTCTTCTTCTAGATATAAACTTGTTTTTTGGTGGAACCAGGGATTGAACTCAGGCCCTTACACTTGCCAGGGAAATGCTTATTCTACTGAGCCATCTCCCTGGCCCTTAGATATAAACTTTAACAAGCTATAGTCTATATATACCAAGAGAAATATAAATTTCTTGAATCATTTGTTTATAATAAAAATTAAAAGCATTTTAAATGACAATGAAATGGATAAATTCAGGTGAATTTAAGTAATACACAACGGTACTCTTCAGTATTTAAAATTCATTGACTAGAATTGCATGCAATGATGTAGGCTTTAAAATATAATGTACAAGGAAATATTTAAGGAATGATACATATAATATTATGCTATTTCATATAAAATATGAAGATATGAAAAATGTATATATGATTATAGTCATATGATAGGTACAGCATGCATTAAATAAGTAATGATTTCAGGAACTCATTACTTTTGGAGGAGGAAATAGGGGTAACATAATTAAAGAAGGATTTTCAGGGGATATCAGTGTTATCCGAAGATTTTTTTTCCCCTCAAAAACCTTGTGAGGTAAATATAGAAATTTATTGGTATGTACATAGATATTCATGTATCTGTTTTTATGTTTTTCTGGATGTTTGAAATACTTAAAAGTATGTATTACTTTGTTACAATTATTGGTTATTTACATAATAGGAAAAAGAAGTTATAGTTTAATTTCAGCTCCCCATTTAGATTTTCTGAAATTAGGATGTACCTTATAATTAAGATACATTTTGGTAACATATTTGTTCCCCTTGAAGGCCATTATGAAAACCGGTGGTATATCCTCAAATTCTTGATACTTAGACTTTCAGAGCTGGTCTTCATTGTCTGTAGTCTACCGGTACGTGCCTCTTAGTGTAAGGGATGCTTTTACGAATTAGCTAATTTTTAAGTTGTGGATTCCTGTTCCCCAAAGCAATGGGAAAGAGAGAATCTCCCCATGTGGACACGCACAGGGCCTACACTCTGGAGTTCTGAGTTCCACTGTCATCATTTTGGGACACATAATCACTTGACCTGTGAATGTGCATTCTGAAACTGAGGTGCTGGGACAATGGAGAGTGTCATGAGCAGGCGATGGGTGCAGAGGCATGTACTCTGCCCTTTCTTGTTGCCCATTCTCATAGCACACTCATAAGACTGCATAGAAGCAGAATTCTCGTGGACCTGGATGGGTGAGGGTTAAGATAAGTGTGTTACGCTTATGACTGAATAAGCAGAGCCATGCATAGCCCTAGAAGGCCAAATGTTCTGCTTGAAACAGAACAGGATTTTTTTTTAAATTGGATTCAGGGTCTCATTACACAGTTCAGACTTACAGTGATCCTCCTGTCTCAGCCTCCCCAGTGCTGGGGTTGCAGGTGTGTACCACCATGTTGGTTCCAGGGCCTGCATGACATGCAATACCTGAGGTCAAACTTGGGACTTGTGTTTGCCAGGTAGAACTGGCTTTGCGTGTAGAGGGATGACAGTGAACACAAGTGATCAATGAATTCTACATACCATTTCCATATGCCTTCTTGTATCACCAGCAATTGAGGCTGAAAATGATGTCACAAAATGACAGCAAAAGAGGACCAACCAAAGATTTCCTTGCCTTTCAGTTCCTTCTTATTCATGAGTATCAGAGTCAAGCATTTGTATTAGTATCAGGAAGTTAAAAAGAATCCCAGGAGATTTGTGTAGCATTTCCACTGAGCTGAAAGCCTAAAGTGTATATGAATATGTGAGCTATGAAATACAAATTGTGTCATTCTACATACGTGTTAGATGGCCTATACCTTCACTTAAAATGGAGACTACAATATATCGATGAATGGTAATTTTTATGCTAATCATTTAAAATTTTATTTTTTCTTTGCTTAAAATGCAATTAAATGGTAAATAAAAGACATCATGACAAATTGGGAAATCATAGAAGGAAAAAAAAATTAGAAGAATTTTGTCTTTTCCTTTTGGAAAAAGAGGTCTCACATTTCCATCTTGCCCTGGACCCTGCAAATTGTGTAGCAAACTTGCACTACAGGAAAGATACACAGCAACTTCTGTGAAGTAAGAGTTAGAGCAACATGAGAAGAAATATGGCTCCCATCAGCAGAAGAAAACAGGAAAGTGACTTGGGGTAAGAAGCTTCTGTCAAGAGCTGTTCTGCTAACATATTGCTCCCAAATAGTTCACTTCTGTTCTAGTAACAAGACAACCAATTCTTCTTAGCATCCACCATGAGCACATATTTTTGTTGCAAGGTTTGGTAGCTAGTAAGGTTCATTTCCTCCAGTTCTTGAGTATTCAAGTAGACTGCATTTCCCAGACTTCTGAGCAGTGAGGTATACCCTGTGATTGTTTTAACTGATGAATCAAAGTGTCAGTGACCTATGACCCTTCCAGATTGGGCCTGTTTAAACCTCCTGTGTAACCTGCACCATAAACTAGAATTCTGAATCACTTTTCCTAATTCTCATTATCTTTCTTCTTCCTGATACAAATGCCTGACTCTGATACTCAACTTGTAAATGATATTTTTCCTAGTGCACACCCAACTGATGCTAATTAAAGTCTCCTTGGAGGTGAAATAAAGCTTGTGTTTCCACTTCCAAGAATAGAAATTGATATTAAATACAATTAAGAGTTCTTTGGGTGTTTTTCTTCTGGATTTAATGAATTCTGTTAGGAACCCCGAAGTGACTCAGAACTCTGCCAAGGTAGTGCTGCAGCAGGTGGTGTGGGAAGCGCTCCGTTCTCCTCTGCTGACCTCGTTGTGTAACTGTCCTGGTTGCCATTTCCGGTGTCCAAGCAGGACTGCTGTCAGCCTCCCTGGGTTCAGACAAGGATGTGTCAACCTCAGAACACATGCAGACTGCTTAACGGTTCTGCACAGTAATATGGCAAGAATAATACTCTTGTTGTTCTATTTTTAAATAGAAGTTGGGTATCAAAAGGGAAATATGTTCTCATTCACATTGTAAGTAATGATTCCTGTTACTCAAATTCTTCATTTTTTCCCCCTGCAAGAGATCCTTTTATTGTCTGAAGACTAAAGAGGTTGTCCTATTGCTTGAACAGACAATTGATTAAATTTATTGATGAGCATAGTCACAGGCATGCTTTTATAATAGCAAGTTTTTATAAAATATACATTTATTAGATTTCTAATAACTAGCATAAAGGTAGCCATACCTGTGGAAATAAATTAAACATTTTTAATCTTAAAATAAAATAAATCTTATTTTCAAATCCATAGAGATTTAAGTTCATCAGAATATTAAAAATTAATATACAGTAGACTAATATAGTGTAATATATTATTTATATTCAGCTAGGCAAATTCAAATTATGCCCTTCTTAAATTACTAAAAAATATATGTAAATAGCTAGACAGCAACCTAAATATGAAATCTATTCTTTATAGCAGTTTTGATAAAACCAAGACAACACATTAAATAATAAAGTAAAACACAATATTGAACAAGGGTTTATTGAGCACATATTATCAGCAAGATTTTACGCTGGATTATGTAAAGGAATGACAGGGTATCTGGCAAGTAAGACTTTTACATTCCACCGTATAGAATGGGCACATCTAATTACATGTTCACAGGTCTCACCCTATTTCACCCCACAACACTTCTACAAGAGAAAAAACAGTGTAGCACCTTTTTGCATCTGAGGACTGACCTTTCAGTTTCAGACATCACTGTTAGGTTCCCATGGCCTCTCCCTAATTGCCATGCACCTGGTGACTTAAAACAACAGAATTTATTATCACACAGCCTAAAATTGTGTCAGTTGGGGCATCTTCTCTTTGAAGCCTGTAAGGGAAGGTTCTACTTCTCTCTAAATTCTGGGAACTGCCAGCAGTCCTGGGCATTTTTGAGTTTGAAAGCATGTCACCCCAGCAGGCCTCCATCTCTACGTGGTGTCTTCCACATGTGTGACTGTCTCCACATCATCTTCCGTGTGTGTCTGTTTTTGTGTCGTCTTCCTCTAAGGACCTTTACTCTAGTATATGGATGACACACCCTGCTATAGCATGACCTCAGCTCAGCCTCCTTCACAGGCTTATTTCCAAACAAGATCATGTTCTAAAGTTCTGAGAGGGACACAGATTATGAGCAGACACCATTCAACCTAAGACATACATTTTCAAGGTCTCTGGCTCAGTGTAGTTAGTTGCCTCATGGCTGCCATTTAAGTCAGACAAGACTTCAGGCATGGGAGCCAGTGTAAGCAGAAGTGTGTGGCACTGGAAGGGTTTGCTGGAAGAACTATGAAACCACTTAATAAAGACTTGATGTATGTGTGTGCTTATGTGCACATGTATGCATGTGTGTATGTGCATGTTTGAGGGGTTTTTCAACAGATAAGTTTTCAGTACTCAGGTTTGAATCCAGAGTCTTCTCACTAAACTATATGTCCATCCCCTTGTTTATTTTTTTGGGTTGAGACAGGGTCTCATTAAGATGCTCAGGCTGGGTTCAAACTTGTAATCATCTAGCCTCCTTATCATAAAGTGCTGGGGTAACAGGCATGAGCCATCACACTTAGCTTCAGGGCTCCTTTTGAAGAAGTTTTTGAAGACTAGTTAGAAGACTTAAGATAGTTGATGTAAAAGATGACAAACATTCAAATTTTGGTAAAAAAAAATGTGAGAGTAGAAAGAAAGAACAATGAGACAGGAAAGGAAGAATGAATGAAATTCACTACTGACTCAATATTTAGGTCAAGAAAGGAAGGACCACAAACTAGTAAGGTAAATCACCAGGCGCTGGGTGTAGGAGAACAGGAGGAAGCCAGCGCTCTATTGCAGATACAGATACTTTGGGCATGATATCCAAATGTTCACTAACCTCTACTCTAAAAGTTGATAAACACAAATTCACTGTACTCCAAGGAGACTTATGTGACTAAGAAATATAGAATCAAGCAGCTCAGTGGTGATAAAGTTGTATGTTTTTATTGTTTGCTAGTGTCTTATCTTGGACTTTGTGTATTTTTTCTTTTGTATTTTTCTTTTTGTTTTGTCCTGTGATGTCCTCAAAATCTAGGGGAGGAGATATAAATGTACACTTAACTAAAGGCAATGCCTGCCCCAGATTGTTCTCTCTGTCTCTGTCTCAGCCTCAGCCTCAGCATCTCTCTCTCTCTCTCCCTCTCTCCCTGTCTTTCTCTCCCCCTCACTTTTTTTCAGTTTTGGGGAATGATCCACCACTTCTAGACTTATTTCATTTTTGAAATGAGCACATATGATTTATCAGCACTGTTGTGTGTGTGTGTGTGTGTGTGTGTGTGTGTGTGTGTGTGTGTTATCAGGGATCAAACTCAGGACCTTTTGCTTGCCAGGCAAACACTTATTCCACTGAACAATCTCCCCAGGCCTATCAGCACTATTTTAAGAAGTCTATAAACATAAGCATATTTAATCCTATAAATAAATTTACCCTCATCTGGTAGATTAGGAAGCTGAGGCACAGTGAGGTTTGATAATCATGACCTGGCCTACAGTTAGTTAGAGGTACAGTTCATGCTCTTAGCCATTGCCATCCTTGCCTTCTGAGCAGGGATAGGAGAGCTCACTGGCCACAACATTGCTGGCCCATCTCCAAGACCTGGTGTGCCCCGGATACAGAGCACTTAGACTTGCTAATCAGAACACATGGGAATAACAAGGTAGAACACAAGTTCTACTTAGAGCAGGCAACATGTAAAGAGTGCAAATATAAGGCGGGTTTGCTTGAGCTCCGGTGGTGCACAGCTCTTCTCTCACCTGTTTATCTTCTACTCAGTGGCCTGTCTGTATCAACCCTGGCCCACAGGCACAACTTGAACATAAAAAAAATGACTGTTTCCTATGATGAGATCAAATCTGGCCCCAAAATTATTAATGCAATTAATATTATCCCAAAGTAGTGATTCTGGAATTTGAGTGCACATAAAGAGCCCCTGGCTTATTTGTAAAATTTCACATTCCAGAACCATCCCTGTCCCCCCTAGATTATCTTTCAAGGAATAGTACTCTCCATCTGGGACCAAGTGTCTAGATCCCAACCCATCTGTCCAGGGACACACTTAAGAAACACCATTAGACCTTGAGTTATACAAACACCCATGGACTCAATAGCTTGAATTATTTTTAGAATATTGGAAATTGTCTTCTTTTGAAAGTTGTCTTGAAATTAAAAATTATTTTTTTGAGTACATGCTTGCAGTACATAATGAATACATTTATCATGGAGAGTTTGTACATACACATAACACATTTTTAACTCTTTTCTCTTCTCTCTTCCCATCCCTCTCTGTTTCCTCCAATTCCTAGTCTCCTTTCCATTTGCAAAAGTTCTATTTCCATTTTTCTTCAATTCTTTCATCCCCTTTCCCTCTCTTCTCCCCTTTTCCCTCCTCCCTACATCCCTTATTCTCCTTTCCTTTTGAAAGAATCTCATCTCATTGTTCTTCCTATTATCTATCCTTTATTTTGTTCTTTATGTACCTTTTAGGCAATTGCCTGGTTTGAACATTAAACTGTAATATATGTATAGTTTGTTTTTCTTAACAAAACAATGGACAGTTTGAATGATAGGTGCCAAATTTTATCATTTTTGGTATAAATGCTTTGTAACATACCCCAAAGAGGGATTACTTCTGGAAACTTAATGATATGGATACAAGCTAGCTTTCCACAAGATAAATGCATCCGGAATCCTTACTTGGTTGGAAATTTTTCCCATTAGTCCTCAATTTATGGTAAATTGTCTTACAGGTAATAAGCACCTGATTTGGGCTAAATGGTGCCTGTGGTCAAGTGAGTTCTTGCTCTGTATGCACTGTCCTCACCTCAGGTGTCTGTGAGCACCCCTACAAGCGAGCACCCTTACCCTGCCCACTTCATGGTCCCTTGCAGCAGTAAATTAAGTGAAGTGACTTGTGTGAATATCACTTGGTGTTTCAAAAAGCTCAGCCCTCAGACAAGAGAAATGACAAAGTCCTCCTGAACTCATTTTCTATATGATGGACAACATTAATAGTCTATCTGTTTCCATCAACATGGTGAACTTGGGACAGCTGGCTGTGGTGGACGCCCTGGTTAGAGGCATTTGCATTTCTTTCCCTAATGTATTTGTTGCCTTTAAGTAATCAGGTTTTTTTCCTTGCCCAGCTAGCCTGATTAGGACTAAATTATAATTCTTCAGGAGAATGTTCAAACTCATTCTTCATTTACAATGCAGGGCAATTTCACAGCCTTGCTTCCGGTTCCAAAGGAAATTGAGATTAATATCCTGAGAATTAAGCTTTTGCTCTATTTCTTCAGTTTCATCTATTTTTAAGTAGCTTTCCTGAGTAGAGAGAATCATCATCTTCAGATAATCTCACCAATTTTGGTATTTTAAAACAATTACATTTTGAATTCAAAAACCTCCTGGAAATGGGAAATTTCAAAGCTCTTTAGAAATAATAAACCACGATCAAGGAACAAAGAAATATTTTTTATAAAACTACCCAGCACATATTCTAAATTACATGTTCTAAGAAGGATTATAAAAGCAAGAAAGACATGTTAAAATACATACACTACACTTCTGCCCAAATAAAGTTCATGATATTTTAGTAGTATCTTTTAACTTAAAAAAAAATCACCATCAGGACTTAATTGGGAGGCACTGTGCCCTTGAGACATAAGCATGCTTCATAATGGCAAGTGACATGGGTGAGCCCAGATGCTAAGGCTGGCACAGTTAAGTCAGGTCTCTCAACTCTAACAATAATGAGGTCTACTTCATCTATTACACAGTGTGTGTGTGTGTGTGTGTGTGTGTGTTTCTATGTTTGGTCAAGGCATTTGCCATGACTAATTCCATAGCTATGAAGAATAAAAATACTATACATTAATGGGGATATGTAAGTAAAAGAAGATGTAAAGATCATCCCATAAACAATAGATCATGAAGACTTGCTGTATGTGTGTGGTCTTAGGGACAAGTGGTAGAGGAAACAGAGAAGTCCCTTCTCAGATGGCTTAAGGTTTCAGTAAAATGAAGTTATAACTAGTGTTCTCTTCTCAGAAATGCCAACAGAGATACCAATGTAAAAAGCAGAAGCTGTTTCTTGTAAGTGGAATAAAATGGCTCAAGCAGTAGTGGGATGAGACACTCTGTCCTTCAAATTTCACAATAAAGCAACAAAACTGAAAGATACTTGAAATATGCTGCCTTAGAGAAAAATGTCTATAATTCTGTCCTGATGTGCCCCCAGGAAAGGGGCCAATCAAAGCTTTGAAAATCATGATGCTTTTGTTAAACGTTGGAAAAAGCATTCACCATTTCACTTACCCTGTCATATTAATTTTCAGTCTAATAGAAAAATGGAAGCATCCACTAAGGTTAACGTCTAAACATCTGTCAGCTCGTGCCAATATAATTGATGCTACGGAATCAGTTCCCAGCCATGTAGAGGCGCAGACGGGAGGGGAGGGAGTGGCTCAAGAGCCAGTGCCTTGGCTCTGGTCCCCCTAGAGATGCCCATCAGTGTCTGAGATGAGACCGGCAGCATCACCCGCAGTGCACCCACAGAATCCCCTTGTCTATGTTAACGTGTGGCTGGCAACTCTGGCAGGGAAAGACCAGAAACAACGAGAGCACTTCAGGTCTGTTGACTTGCTGCCACCCTCGCTTTCTCCTCCTCTCTGCCTGCTCATGCCATTTTGCTTAGATAATTATCCCGGGTTTTTATCTTCACGCAGTCTAAACATAGTCGCTCATAATCGGAGGGGTTTATATGGAGTTGTTTTATCTTCACCTCTGCAATGCCCTTTCCAATTCTTTTGCTGCAGCTTTCTACGCTGTGTTTTAATTTAATTGAGTACGTGTGGAAAGAAGGTGACGCTTGAAACACTGCGTGTCAGGAAGACTGGGAGAATTATTGTGATCTGTCTAAGCTGCATTTGCTCTGTTCCTTTTGTAAATGCCCTCATAAATACTGAAGACACTCTTGGTTTCAATGCTGTGCAAAAATAAAACGTCGCAGAAATTAGTTCTGTGAAATAAACAGGAGTGGATGGTGTCATCTAAAGGGGCTGGATGCATTCAGCAGGTGTCCCAGTGGCAGTTCTGGTGTCCTGTGTCAAGGTCAGCCACCTTACCAGAGGTGTCACGCTGATGCAAGGGTAACCAGCCTGTGTTTTGTTCTTGTTACTTCAGGGAGCTTGAATGCCTTTAGCTTCAAATGGAACTCTGTCATTTGCCAGCCCACTTGTCTCTCGAAGACATTCTTACAGTTTATGCATAATTTTTCCATGCTGTTATAAAAATATACATGCATTTGTTTGTGTGCATACACATAAGAATTATCAGACAAAAATAGAATCATGTTACCATTTTATTTGGCATGGGTGCATATATGTGTGACTTGATGTTATGATAAATTGTGGTTCTTTTTTCCAAGGCAGAATATGTGTCATTTTATTAAATGCTGCACAGCATTCCATTCTCATATGGATGAAAAGTTAGCAAATTCAAGAAGCTTTATTTCAACATTTGTGTTATTATTTTTGTAGAATAGTTCTTTAAAAGTGGAGTTTATGAGTTGAATTCAATACACATGCAATGGAAAGTGTTAAGTTATATTTAAAAATTATGCTTATTTGTTTCTCACTTATGTTAGTAAAATCACCCATTTTTCCAGAATTTCATAAAAACTGGAGGTCATATTTCATTGTGATTTTAATTTAACTACTAATAAAGTTGAACAACTGTTGGCTGTTTTTGACTGCTTCTTTTTCTTTGAATTACTCTATTATTGTGTGTCTTTCTCAGACTGCTATTAGGAGCTTTTTTGTGTGTAGGCATTCACTCTTTTCTGGTTATATGTCTGTGCATTGACCCTTCACTGATGTTTGTGTTGAATTTTGTCATTTGCTGTACAGTGCTATGGTGAGTTTTTTTTTATACTGTACATGAAGTTTTCATCTTAGATAGATCTATGGAACTTTCCTTGATGCCTCTGAGATTTTGTGTTATGGTTAGAAACATCTTCACCCTAGCATTATTTAACAAAATTATCTTATTTTTTTCTAACATTTTCATAGTTAAACTATTTTCTGCTTAGATCTTTAAACCACTTAAAATATAGGGAAGGGACTGGGAGGTACACGGATGTACATCATGACTCTTCACTTCCAGATGGAAAGTCAACTAGCTTCATTCCTTTTAATCAACTAAATGAATCTTTTCCTACCAATTTAAACTGTCACTAGTTAAGATATTTATATTATTAATTTATCTTAGCTTATTGAAAAGAATAATTTATGGGGTTGGGGATTTGACTCGGTGGTAGAATTCTTGCCTAGTAAGCTGGAAGCCCTGGGTTCGGCCTTCAGCACCAAAAACAAAAAAATGAAAAAAAACCTCCCCTAAAAAAAAAAAAAATAAATAAATATACCTTCCCTGAAAAGAATAATTTGTGCTCATATTATTTGATCAATTTTTCATGCCTATATCTTATAATCTGAGCAACTACTTTGAAGATAACAATATACAATGTGTTAACTATTCTTACTCTCTTATTGTCTTGTTTTGAAATTTTATATCATTTTTATTTTTTCTTTATAATGAAAAATATGTATCACTTCTATTGAACTTTTAGATTCTCCTACACACTTAGATTTGTTTCTCAACTCACCAGTGTTTTCTAAAAACTTATTTCTCAACTCCTGCCATACTTTATTTGCATTAAGGCAGATACTTGCCCTTCATGACCCTTTCCTCCTTCATAATTCTAAATGTTTCTTTAATATTTTTATGAGATATATAACATGTGAATAAGCATTTTTGAAGCACAAGAAAACTAGACTTTCTAGAAGTTTACATGGTTCCTGGCTATCTCTACAGGGGATTCTTTTTGAATTCCACTATGACAGGTTTCTTAAATTTACAATCCTATTACAAATTACAGATTCCATCCTAGGAAGTACCAAGTATGCCCTATAATTATGCCACCTCCTGCTGGCTCCAACACTCAGGAAGCCCTGTCCTCTCCACGGGGCAGGAAGCCATCCACTCTTCGGGAAAGGTAGATGAGTCTCCAGAGAATCTTGGCCTCCTCTAACCTAAGTAGCTTTCACACGTGTGTGTGTGCGTGCGCGCTTCTAACACATACTTATTTTACCAAGATTGGATTAACATACATTAATTATATCTAGAAGTTCTAAGCAAAATATGATTTGTTTACACTATTATCTAATAATTTAAGGTTTAAGTGACTGATCAATTCAAAGACTTAAAATGACAATATGTGTGATCATTTGTTTTAAAAGCTGTCATCATGTTTTGCAATTATAAAGATTTTGCTCTATTTTATTATCATTTTCTTAGTGAAAACAAAATCCAGTGTGTTTTTTTTCCATTTTCAGTGTCTTTTCTAGAAAATAGGGTTTCCCTTATGGCATTGCCACTAGTTTGTAGCATGAATCTATGTTCAGAGGCCTAAGTCACATGGCTGGGTCTAGCATTCAGAAACTTGAATTTAATACCTAGGAGACAGAGTGTAGATAACTGAGTATCTTTCCTTAGTCATCCTTTATTATGCTGCACACTTTTTCTTAATTAAAAAAATAAACAAAAGTCTGATTCAATTGTGTCAAAACTGGCTTATTTTTTCTCTTTTTTCAGCTTATCTATTTTTGTTCAGCAAAGGAAATAACAGAGTAAAAAGACAGTCTAGGCAAAGGGAGGAAACATTTCTAAAGAGAAAAAAAATATTTACATGTGATGAGAGAGTTTCTAAAATATTTAATTCATATATATATGCCATATCTACATATGCAAAGTCTTATAACTCAACTTTAAGAAACCTGAAATAACTCAATTAAAATATGTGAATGTGGACAGAATAAAGTATCCCAAATCATTAATCATCAGGAAATGCAAGATATATATGAGATATAACATTTCACCTCCTGGAATGGATATTTTTATTTTATTTTTTCATTTATGTGTTTGGTATATGGTCTCACTACACAGCTCAGACTCCTAGTGATCCTCCTGTTTTCAGCCTCCCCAGTGCTGGGAATACAGGTGAGTGCCACCAGACCAACTTGTAACTGGCTCTGCATGCCACACGGTTGGGGCCGGTGTGGCATGCAAGACCAGGGATTGAACCTGAGCTCACCTAAGCAATCTTGCTCCATTGAGCAATCTTTGTAGCCCTTGGATAACATTTTTAAATGCCACATAGCTCAGCAGATTATAGTGCCTGCAACAGGAGCAGGGGCCAGGTGTTCAATCTCTGACCCTGCTCCCGGGGTATGCTGAGACAGCAATTGAGACTGGATGTGGTGGTGTTTGCCTGCAATTCCAGCTCTTGGGAGGCTGTAAACAGGTGGATCACTCTGAGTCCAATCTAGTAGTGAGACTCTGTAAACCCTTCCCTAAAATACAAAAACAAACAAACACCTCAATGCTTTTGAAAATGTATGGACATTTATATATTGCATATACATTTTGTGTATATATTACACATATATATACATATATATATATATACATATATATGTGTATATATGTGTGTGTGTGTGTGTGTGTGTGTGTGTGTGTGTGTTTTAAAAGAAGTAAGTGGGGAGGTTGTGGAGAAGTTGGGACACTTACACAGTGTTGATAAGAATATAAATGGAGCACCCACTATAGAACACATTATAAGGTTCCTCAGAAAACTAGAAATTGAACTATCAGAGGATCTAGCAATTCTACCCCTGGTTATATAGCCAATAGAATGAAATCGGAATCTTGCAGCACTATCTGCTGTTTTGTATTCATTGTAGCATTCTTCACAATGGCCAAAAATGGAAACAACCCAGATGCATATTTAGATATGAATGGATAAGTGGATGTGATATATATGCATATTATTTTGCCTTTAAAAAGAGAAAATCCTACCACTTATGATCTGAAGACCTTATTCTAGAATACAAGTCAGCACATGATTACTCTTCTATGTGACATCTAAAAATAGACAAACGTAGATGACACAATGGTGGTTACCAGGAAATGAGGAGTTGCTGTTTGATGAGTGCAAACTTATTTCTCAAGATGAGTGAGTTCCAGAGAACTTCTGTACAGTTTAATGCCTATCTTTAACAATAAGATATGTGGCACTTAAATAACTACTAAGGGATATATTAGTATGGTGCGTCTACTTGATTAGCTTTTGGACTTGTGCAGAGGACTGATGGAACACATTTATGGGTATGTCTGTGTGGATTGTGGACATGTGGCCTGAAGGTCTATGACTGATTCCTCATTCCTTTCTCTCTGGTACTGCTTTTCTGTTCTGATTCCAGGCCACCATGAACTAAGCAGCTCTGATGCATCATTCCCTTCCACTGTGATGGTCCTGCCTGGAGCCTGCTGACCATGGACCGAGTCCCCTGGAACCATGAGCTAAGCTCAATCTCTCTTCCTTCAAGTTGTGGGCATTAGGTATGGTGTACCAGTGACAGACAATGACTGATAAAAGAAGTTAGATCTCATGTTAGGTGTTCTTACCATTCACACAAAAGAAGAATTTGTAGATGATGGATGTGTTCATGTCTTTGTTGATGCTAATATGAGTATATATATATATATATATATATATATATATATATATATATATATATATATATGAGCCCACTATGGCGAGCCCAAAAATGGGTATCATAGAAGCACTGACACAGGCAGACCTACATCAAGCAGATGTGACATGATGATTTGTAAGTAATGTGTAAAATTAGCATATATATATATATATATATATGTTTAAAGCCATCAAATTGAACATATTAATATTTAATTTCTTATATACCAATTATACCTCAATAAAGGTAAAAAATGAAGAGCCTAAGTATGAATGTGCTTTTAAAATATGGTTGGGGTGAAAACAGAGAATATAGGGCAGGGAGATAGCTCAGTAGAATAAGCACTTGCCTGGCAAGTGCAAGGCCCCGAGTTTAACCCCTAGTTATACCAAAAAGAAAAGAAAAAAGAAGACAGAGAATATAAACATTTCCAAAGAAACACACCATGAAATCAAAGGACTTATGAGATTGTCTATCCTTTTCTCTGAAGATATTATCTAAAATCCCAAGTGTATTTATACTAGAAACTTTTTGTTCTCTCATTCAAAATGGAGACCAATTTACATGCCTATAGTAGGTATCCAATAAATGAAAAATTCAACTAGAGGAAATGGCATCTAATGAAGCATGTTTTGTCTTCCTTTCAAAGCTCTTCAATATAAAAAAAAAAAAAGGCAGTATAAGAATAAAGTGAATTTAAAACAACAAACTTGGGACATTAGTTCCTAATGGGTTCATTGTATGACTGAGAAATGTGAAAATATCATACTTGGTATACTGAAGAGCAAACACAGCAAGTCACTAATGCTCTTTGGTCATCAAGAAATGAGAATCATGGGACAGATCCTCTCACCAGGACGATCCCACCATGGTGAGCCCGACACTGGGTATCATGGAAGCACTGACACAGCCAAACCTACATCAAGCAGACGTGACATGATGATTTGTAAGTAATGTGTAAAATTAGCAAAGACATAAGAGTGCTTCATGGCACCAAAGAGAATGCCATTGCTACATGACAAGCTTGTCCAAGGAATGGACAAAAAGAGGAGACTAACCTGGGCTCAGGGGTTTATAGCTCATGAGATGCTACATCATATTTTTTCTTCACATCAAAATTATCATTTTGATTTTTAATTAATAAGCTAAGGTTTCATGAGGTTAAATATGTGAACCAAAAACTGACTTTCATTCATTCAAATGAATATTTACTGAGCCAGGTATGGGTAAGTAGAGCTGTTTCTTTAATTTGTTGGCAATGTTATTTTTATATTATGGCTTTGACAGACCAGATGTAAGACTGTGCCTACAGCTCTTGAATTTAGATTAACTTCCATTTTATTCTTTAACATGTTTTTAAAGGCTAATGAACAGATGCTTCCTGGCCTACAGCGGAAGTCTGGCCAGGGTCTGAAGTATGGTGCAACTCCCAAGACACAGGAAGGAAAGTGGCCAGGTGTGGGGGGCCCTGGGTCTACCTTGTTCTCCCTTATGGTGATGATGCTCAGAGAAGTCCTCTTTATCACTGGACTTTGCTCAGGGAAGCCATGGAAATCAGCTCCTTCAGACTCCTCAGGTGAAAATTCTTTGTGTAAAAGTAGTACTAGGCAGAAGCCCACAGTATGTTCAATGAAAAGAAAAGCAGGATGAATTTGGCTGAAGAGGAGGAGAAGAGAAAAAAAATTCTCTGTGCAGAGTAGGTGCTCAAATTTTAAATAAGGCAATGTCTCTGTGTGTCTCACTTTCCTGGCTACTGTATTAACTTACTTCATGTCTCATTAGCCTGTAAATAAATATATTTGTGACATGCAGCTGTCCAGCCTTTGGGAACTAGAGTGCCTTCTCCAGCTGGAGCCAATGAAAGTGGACATCTCACATGCTAAAGATAAAGTAGCCAAAAACAGGTGACCATGACGACATAACACAGGCTTGGCTTTCTCATATGGCAAGATGCACTATGGGGTAAAGGGAGGATCGTCAGACTCCAAGAATGGTACAAAAGATGCTTTTGGAAGGCCAATGGGCATTATGGCATCATGCAACTTCTTTCCAAAAATAGTTGAATAATAGGTCAGTCTTCATCTTATCTAATTTCATGACATTCAGCCAAGAGCCACACAAAATACCTCTAAAATGCTATCTATTCTGGAAGCAATTTCAAGTCTTCCCTGTATTATTAAAAGGAAGGTGTTATTCTTTTCATATCCTGAACAGGGAAGCTAATAGTCTGTTCAATATGTCTTAGGAAGGAAGCCAGCGACCAGCTGATGAATAGTTGGCCTTTCCTACATGGAAACCAAATACGAAAGGTGCCAGACGTTTTCCCTGAACTACAAGCCCTGAAACATAATTTCAGCAGCAAGACAGCAAACAATGAAATGCTCACACACACTCATGCACGCACGTGCAATGTTGAAAGTTGAGAGAGCAGCTAACATACTACATTTCAGGGGGCACTGCTGTGCCAGTCTCACTTGAGGCTGAACTACTTCAAGCTGTCACCACTGGGTTTCTCCTCTCCTTCAAAGGACACAGTCCGGTGAGGGCAACTGGAGCTAATCCCTTGATTAAGTGCCACGAAAAGCCAATTTCTTCACCATTGACGTAGAGCTTGCCAGGTGCCAGGCAATGTCCTGAATGCTTTGCTAATATTAACTCAGACCTTAAATGTCTGAGGTAAGTACTATTAATATCCTGCTCCCCAGACTTAGGCATCTCTGGCTGTAAGAGCTGGAGTTGCAGTTGCCCCATCCCCAGTCTCTTGTCCACCCAATTAAATGATAATGAGGGACATGTGTGGCTCTTTGGGATGTTTTCTTTTTTTTTTATTTTTAATGTATTTAGTACAGGGTCTACAGGGTCTCACTACACAGATGGGCCTGGTAGTGATTCTCCTGTTTCTGAGCCTCCCAAGCACTGGGTGTGCAGGCACATGCCACCGCACCCAGTCTTCTTTGAGGTATTTTCTGCATACTTCTAGAAGAGACCTTGACAGTGCTGGTGAAGCCGGCCACAGCTACAAAAGGTGGGTGTCATCCTGAAGTGACCCCCTTATGAGTTCTACAAATTTGCTCAAAGTAGCCTTAACAGTGACCTAGAGCAAAACCTGGATATTTGAAGTTTTCCAAACATAGGGAAGGACGAGTGTGTCCTCGAAAATATCCAAAGGCCTTATCTGTTCTGGTTTTAGTCTTTTTCTGAGCCTCCTTCTGAGGGTCACTCTCCTGCATGTTTGGTAAGGAAGGGGAGACAGACAGGCAAGCAACTGAGGCTTGAGTGCTATCCTTGAATGAAATGGTAAGAGCATTAATTAAATCACCAAGCAAGTGCAGCCCTGAGAGGCAAATGTAACACGGAGCTTCTGCTACCTTATTAAGTCAAACAAGTTAGAAACCATATGGCTGCTGAAACTGGAACATATTTGTTTACAAACATGCATAGTAAGTGACAAGACGTATAGAAAATAAATATGACACCCTCTGAAATTTTAAGACTAGTTCTTTACTAAGTTCGAAAATCAAATAGGTACAGTGGGATCAACCTAGGATGAATAACAATCTTCCTTTAAAAAGCTCATAAGGAAAGTTCCATGAATAAAATGCAGCTGGCCATGCAGTTACCTTGTTTTTCAGTTTTATTTTGTTTAAGGAGTCATTGTTATCATACATTAGTAATGTTTTATCACATAGCAAAGGATAGATTCTCAATTCTCATCAAGCTTTTCTCCCACACATCCTGGATGAAGGCACTGGATATCAGAAGCTCAAAGAATGAGCTGCACTAAGCCACAGTCACTCAGAAAGTGAATTTATGCAAAGATACAACAGATCAAAGCCTACAATATCTTGCTGTTCACATACCCTTTCATCTCAAAGTCTGAAACCACTCTCTAGATCTCACTCTTAATGGGTAGGTAGGTGGCATGCATTACTTTTTTTCTCCAATGTTCAGTGTATAAATAGCGTGGCAGTAGGTGCACTCTGAGTAAATAATTACTGTTTTCACCACTGTTTTTGCCTAATGCACAGAGACTATATATAATCCCATGTAATGAATTACTGACAGAGTCAATAACAGACCCAAGGTTTCCCATGTCCTACCTAAGGCTGGATGTTTATCTCAGCCATTATCACTTAAGGCTTAGCTCTCTCAGCCTTCATTCTAGCTGTCAGATCATACATGTTGGCAGTTTCTGCCCACAGAGTGAGCAAATTAAGTGGCAAAACAAACACTAATGTATTGTGATATCTGTGATCTTGTCTTTCCCTATGTAGCCAAACAGTGCCAAAGTCTAATTATCCATGTAGTCACCACACTTCTCCTTTGATTTGAAACTTTATTTTGCTATCTCCAAACTTTCACTCCTTCCAGGAGCCTTTTCATTGCTGGAGAGCCCCAAGCCCCCTCTGAACCTCCTTTCAGGTCACTGCATCTCTCTAAATAGCCCTTGTCCTTGAGGAAAGAGCCAAAGCCACAGCCACAGCATCCACCCTGACTCCTGGATGAAACTCTTCCTTCTGTGGCAGCAGGCCTGGAGACAGGACCCTGGCCAGGGGGCAAGCATGGAGAACTTACCTTCTAGTGTACTTCAGAGCTTACTCCTGGGTCCTGGGTACACCTCCAACTCACCAAGTCCAGAACTGAACACCTGGACCCACCGCCTTTTCCTCCTGTCCCCTCCTTTCTGAAAATGGTGCCATTGCCCTAACATGCAAGCCTATTAGTCATCTTTTGCTCTGTATCACTGTGCCTAATTAAGTTGATTTTCTTTCTTTTTATGTATTTCTATTTTTATGTATTTGGTAAGGGTCTACAGAGTGTTCAGGGTCTTACTACATAGATCAGACTCAGAGGGATTCTCCTATTTTCAGCCTCCCAAGTGCTGGAATTACAGGCGTGTGCCACCGTAACCAGGTTCAATTGCCATCTCAGTGCATTCTCGGGGATTGAACCCCAGCTGCTGCGCTTTGCCTAAGCAGACACTTTAGTCCGCTAAGCTATCTGACCAGCCCCTCACTGTGCTAATTTTCAAGTGCCACTTTCCAAGTTTCCCCTCCTCTTTGCTTTCTTAATGCAAACTCTAGTTTAGGCCCATAAGCCCTTGGCCTAAATCATGGAAACAGCCCGATGAACAAACACCCATTCTCATTTGTTTCTTTCAAAGGATCTGTGCTAAGCCACAGTGAACACCTGCATTTACCTCATCCATGGGATTCTGTCCTTGGCCTTGCTTTTTTTTTTTTTCTTTTTGAAGAGCCAGGGATTGAACTCAGGCCCTTGCACTTGCCAGGTAAGCACTTATTCAACTGAGCTATCTCCCCAGTCCCTAGCCTTGCCTTTAATATTAGGTGTGACCTAAAAATACAGAGATTGTGTAAGTAAAAAAATCTTTACAGTAAAACACATTGTACAAGTATACGTTGCCATTAAACCCCTTCAGAATCCTCCCTTCACTTCCAACATATTTGTCATTGTTTTTACCACTTTCTGAAGATGTTCTGATATACTCCTTTATCTTTTAGTTGCACTGTTGTAGCAACTTCAATGCTCTGAATTGATTCAAAACATTTACCTCTCAGTCTTTTTGACTTTGGGGAGGAGCCAGAAACCAGAGGTCACACTGTGCTTGATCTGCTGAATGAGATCAATGAAAACAACAACATTTTTATGAGCCTGTTTTGCTGTGGAAGGCAGCAGGTTCACTGTAATTTTGATCATACTTCGTAAAGACCCTCACAAAAGAGGACTTCCAGAACTGCTTCAGAAACTGGCAAGAATAATAGGATAAGTGTGCTTGAAGTACATGTGTATTGGGGGTATTTGATAGAAAATTAAAGCCAAAGGATCTCTCTCTGTAATAAATTTTTAAAATTCAAATATTCACTGTAGGTTTTGATTACTCCTGTATATTCCAGAACATGTCGTTCAACGCTGTGTTGTTCTGACTGTCACAGGGTTCATCACTTCAAACATAAGAAAAAAACTTTTTTCCATCCATGTCTGATCCTGTTATGAAGCCTTTACCTGCAGGGTGTGCTTGGAGCTCAAGGTGGAGGTGAGAAGGGACAGACCTTGTATTCAGCCCTTAAGGAAGGGTCCTATGCACACAGGGACAGGCTTATATCCAGGGATGGCTGAGAATGCTGCATCTTGCTCATGTAACAGCTAATCTGGTGGCTTGGTTGGGGGGTGTGCATACATCAAGGGGCCGTGATGCAATTGTTAAACATCTTTACAGAATATTCGTAGCTGGCACAGGATTTTTTAAATCTCATTATCTCTGCAGAACAGAATGAAGTAGGGAGTAGAGAAATAAAAAGGACTCTGACCTGCTATCTGGACCTGGATGAATTTGGGGGTCAGTTATTCTGAAATCACATGTAGATGGTGACTTCAATATAAAATTGCACTCTCGTTGTACTTATTTTTACCTCTACCTTAAATCAGTGTGCTTCCTCCAGCCTGGCCATGTTCTCGTCTTCCGTATGTTTGTTGTTCTACTCAAATCATTCTTCATGTTAACACATCAAAGAACAATGCACACTTCCCTTCCTTCATTGGCATCCAAACAGTAAAAACCAGTCTTTTCTGAGTAAGGAAGAGTTACCATCTACACAACATGTAAAACTCCACTTGTAGGCAGTTTTATTTTCTATTAAGTATCACACATCTCTCTTTTTCCCAAGGTCCAGGCTAGTCCCTGGAAGCATCCTCAAATGCTCCAGGTGGGCAATCCCTCCCTGGGTGCCCAGGCAGCTGTTGGTATAGAGCCCCACCCAGGGTGAGGCACGCACAGCCTACTTCCTCTTTCCCTGTGTCTATACCCTGCACACAGTAGGTGTTCATCCAACATTCACTTCATGAGATCTGAGGCTTATTTTTAATTTTGATTTTTTTTAAATGTACTTGGCACAGGGTCTCAAGACACAGATTGACTCATAGTGATCCTTGTAGCTCTGGGATGATAGACATGGGCCGCCACACCCAGTCTCAGTAGCCAGCTCAGCGTGTCCTGGAGGTGGGGCCAGCACGGCACAGCAAGGATTGACCTTTGGTCCCTAAGCAGGCTCCTTAGTCCACTGAGCTATCTGGCTGGCACCAAGGTTTACATTTTTATGTAAGGAATTCAGTTGAATTATTATTTCAGTGACAGATTACAACTGCAAAATGTCCATGTCACTGGCATATTGCAGAATACCTTATAAAGAAATTTGTTTTTAATGGACTGGGGAGATGGCTCAGTGGAATAAGCACTTCCCTGGCAAGTGCAAGGGTCTGAGTTCAATCCCAGGTTCTGCCAAAAAAAAGAAAAAAATAGAAAGAAACTTGTTTTTATATTTTGCAGGTTCACTGAAGTATATCTGACAAATAAAAGTTAGATGTATTTATGGTATACAACATGATGCTTTGATGTACATGTTGTGAAGTGCTTTATTACCATAATCAAGATAATTTAGATATCTTTTCTTAATATATCTTATCACCCCACATTTTTACTTACGTGTATATCTCTTTGCATAGTGAGGCCACTTTTGGCAAAATTCAATTAAGCAAATGGTCTTAACTATAGTTATCATAACATATCAGATCTCTAGAACTAAATCATCTCATAGTAGAAACTTGATATCTTTGTCTAACATCTCATCCATCATCTCTCTACTCCCCCTACTCCCTAATCCTTGGCAACCACTTTATTTATTTATTTATTTTTTATTTTAGGGACGAGTCTACAGGGTGTTCAAGGTCTCACTACTAGATCCGACTCATAGTGATTCACCCATTTACAGCCTTCCAAGAACCGGGATTACAGGCGAAGCCCAGTCTTAATTGCCATCTCAGTGTTCCCTGGGGTTGGGGCCTGCATGGCAAGCCGGGGATTGAGCCCCAGCCCTTGCATCTGCTTGCAGGTGTTTTAATCTGCTGAACTATTTGGCTGGCCCTTCTCTGCTCTTAAGAGCTTTACTTTTTTGGATTAATCATAAAAGTCAGATCATTTAATATTTATTTTTTATTGTCTGACATATTTTACTTGGCATAATGTTCTCCAAGCTCATACATGATGTCATAAATGACAGAATTTTAATTTTTTGAAAGGTTAAATAATATATGTATAAGTGCTGGACAGATAGCTCAGTAGATTAAAGCACTTGCTTAGGCAGATGCAGGGACTGGGGTTCAATCCCTGGCCTACAGTGCGGGCCCCGCCCCTGGGACACACTGAGATAGTGACTGAGACTGGGTGTGGTAGTCACACACCTGTAATCCCAGCTCTTGGGAGGGTGAAAATAAGAGAATCACTATGAGTCTGATCTGTGTAGTGAGACACTGCAGACCCTGCACACAAAAAAAGAATATGCATGTATAATGTGCTTTATTTATTTTACAAGAAGTTTCTTTTGATTTTATTAGATTACTTTGGCTAGCTTATCAATTATTTCTAATAAAAATTCTTAATTAGTTTTAAAATCTTCCAGTAAGCTACACTTGTTAGCCTCCCTGTTTCTTAATTCTTAAAACACTGTGTTAACTTGCTATGTCAGTAATGATACAAACATGAGAGCTATTAAGAAGTTACTGTTTTACCTGTTTTTAAGTGTGCTGTTCAATGGTCCTGAGCACATTTATGTTGTTACAGAACCATCACCACCTTCCATACTGAGGAGCTCATTTCTTCTTGCAAAACTGTAGTTCTATCCTTATTAAATCCTAATTCTCTACTAGATTTTCCCTGGGCTCCTGAAAGCCACCCCATTCTATTTCCTGTCTCTTTTGGTTATGCACAGTAATTCAGATAAAAGGAATTATATAGCGTTTATGAGCATGGAATATCTTCTTTCCATTCTTTTACCTTCAATCTTTTTGTGTAGTTAGAGGTAAAGTGAGTTTCTTGTAGATAGCATAAAGTTAAATAATTTTTTTTAAAAAAAATGGCTTCTGTCAATCTGTTTTTAGGTTTAAGAATTTAACACATTTACATTTAAAGTTGTTCCTGCCAAGGAAGAATTTACTTCAGTCATTTTATTGTTTGTTTTTCGTATTTTCTGTCCTACCACATTTGTCTGTCCTATCATTTCATCCACTACTGTATTATTTTGTCTATAGTTGATTTTTGTACAATGAGGTGTTTTAAATCTTTTATTTGAAACTTTATTTTGTGTTTATACTATAGCTGTTTTCTTTGTAGTTATTGTAGGGATTGCATTTAATATTCTACTTAGAAAACTCCAGATTACATTTATACCAGTTTACTTTCAATGCCATAGAAAAAGGCTGCCCCCATACATACTTAACAACTTACTTTTTTTCAGTTATTGGTATTATAAAATTATATCTTTATGTATTACACTGTAAAAACAGACTCAGTTGCATTAATCTTTTCCTTTTTAAAAATGCTAGCTTTTATAATTATGCATATCTTAACCTGGACATTCCGCCAGTGCAATGGTTGTCCAGGTGGAGAGACAGATTCCTGGCGCTTTCCACTCCATCATCTTCCCACCATCCTCTTCCCCCAACAGCTTAGTTTAAAAAATACCCCAGTCAATTTAACAGTTTGGTAGGAGCATTTCCAAAACATCAAACAAACTAGATAAAAGTCTGGACTATCAGAAATGAAAAATTAAGGGGTAAAAATTTACTTAAAATTCAAAATATGATTCATTTCCTAAAATGAGTGCCCCTCAGGCATTTAAATATATGATTCAATTTGTTAAAATTCAATTTATATGCTATGTGCCAGGAACCCATTTATTAGATAAAGTGAGATACACCTAAGCTTGCAAGCACAATCCCCAAAGAGAAATGGTTAATGCACTTAGAATAAAAATAGAAAAGAATAAGAGCAATGCTTGGCATGAAATCTCATGGTTATTTCAAAGGAACACAGGTATTGCAGTAAAGAATACAAAATCACAAGAATGTTCTGTAACAATGAAGCATTAAGAGCACCATCAATTCTATGACATTGACCAGAAAAGTGTTTCAAAGAGAGAGGCCTAAAGATTTATAAAACAAAGAAACCTTATATGTACTTAATTAGACACTTCAAAACCA
Source organism: Ctenomys sociabilis (assembly GCA_004027165.1). Taxonomy (NCBI): domain Eukaryota; kingdom Metazoa; phylum Chordata; class Mammalia; order Rodentia; family Ctenomyidae; genus Ctenomys; species Ctenomys sociabilis. The sequence goes on from PVKA01000415.1 coordinate 158,564, forward strand.
CAGCAGAAAGATTCCTATTAGTATGAAGTTTCCACAGTTGTTAAGCTTGAAGGCTGTATATTACTTTGCTGCAGGCAGTTCAAATAGCTGTGTAGTTGTTGTTTGTATAAATGCCTCATTATGCATAAAAGAGGCAGAAACAACCCGCATTTACCTTGCTTTTCTGTAAAGAAGTCATTATCGGTAGCATCTACCTCAGTGCTCCTTCCCCTCTGGTATGGAAATCCCATTGATTTTGCCAGTTTTTACATGGGGATCATAAAATCCAGAAACTATTGATTTCTGCAGCTCAGGTACAAGCCAGAATTGGGCAAAAGGGATTAATTACAGTAGGAGAGTGGGGGAACCAAGGGTTAGCTGCAAAGGGAGTCAGTCTTTGTGCTTCTGGGTAGCTTCTGGAATAAAAAGGCTCATACAAAGTGGGTGGTAGAAAGGGAGGGGAGTGAACTGCTTGACTAAAAATGGCATCTTGCTGGCTCAGAGCTTGCAGAGGAGAAGTGATTAGTAGTAGGAGAGTATGTGTCACCAGGCAGAGGATGGAATATGTAGATGTTCTTGAGGCCATGGGAGAATGTGTAATTCCTGCTTGCTATCTGACAGCACGCAGAGAGACTGGGTGACTGGCCTCTCGTCCTCCTAGCTACCAGAACAGAGCCAAAGCTAAACCCAGGCCTTGCTTGACGCCACCTTCCCTCCCTTTTCTTTAGTTCATTCTGTTGGTGTGAAGCCCACACAATGCATCTGAGGGCTGAGCTTCACAGTGCTATCAGTGTCAACACAGGAGCTGCAAAAGTTGCTCACTAGATTGCAATCCTGAGGGGTTCTGGTGGGGCTTTTTTTCGGTCCTGGGGATTGAATCCAGGTCCTTGAACATGGACAACAGCTCTATCACTGAGCTACATTCTCAGCCCTTTGTATATCATTTTGAGATAGGTACTTGGGATTATAGGCATGCATCACTGCCCCACTGCCAAGCATTAGCTCTCTAAGGAGCTCCGGTAAAGACAGCAGTGTGACCATTATGTGTTTTGGCATGACTGTGCTCTCCAGCTTAGCTTGATGCTTCTTCAAGTCATGTCAGTGAAGATGACTAGGACAGTGCTTCACATAGAGAGAATGCTTAGTCACTGTTGGCCTCTGCCATTACCATCATCACCATCATCATCACCATCACCATCATCATCATCATCATCATCATCATATTATTATTATTATTATTATTATTATTATTATTATTATTATCATGGTCATTCTCCTCTTCATCATCATCCACAATAAACTATCTAATACATACTTGTGCATTTAGTTGCTGAATTCCATTATTCTGTGTTTGATGCTTAACACAGTGCTTGGTACACACAACACACTCAGCATAAATGCTTATTCATTAGGTAGACAACAGAAGCTTTCTCTGTGGCCTGTGTTAGAAGAAGGCCAATTCTCCCTCCAGCACATATAGAGTGCTAGTTCTTCCCAGACTATCTTCATGATTTTCTACAAAGAGCACAGGTGACCTGGCAGCTTCCAGCTGGCAGTGCAGTGTGTCTGCCCTTTCTTAGCCTGAATATGGAAGACAGGCCTACTGCTCCACCCTTTGGATTTCTTTCCATGGAATGTATCTTCTTACAACTCCTACCAGTGATATAGTCTCTCCAAACCAGAAGTCCTACTGGGATTGCTTCAGCCTGCTTCACTGTCTGCCTGAAACTGCTACTTATCACTAATTTCTCTAAACATCCAGTCTCCCGTTGGAGTTTGCATATCAGGCTCAATCTTGTCCTAGCTTTCTGGGAAGTGTGGGAATTCTTGCTCTCTTCATTGAATACTTCTTTGTAAACAGGTCCTAGAGATAGGCTGGTGGAGATGAGGTTGTGTTCTGGGAAAGTGGGAAGATGGGAGGGGAGGGAAGGTGAAGTAAAAAAGATCAAGATTTCATGTGTGTATGCACCAGTATCCCACAATGAATCTATTCATTGTATATTGTAAATATAAACTAGTAAAAATGAAAAGTAATCCAAGGACAGGGAATGAAAAAGAAATTAAGATGTGCCTTGTGCAGGTACCAACTTCCCACAATGAGTGTACTCACTGTGTACTTGCAAATATGTAGTAATAAAAAATTAAAAATAAATAAACAAAGTTTCCATAGAAAGTAATCATATAAATTGCTAATGAAGAGAGACTTTTTTAAAAATTATAAATCCTTGGGCCAGCCAGATAGCTCAATGGACTAAAGCACCTGTTTAGGCAGGCTGGGGGAGGGGTGTCCATGCTGGCCCCACCCCTAGGGCATGTTGAGCTGGAGATTGAGACTGGGAGTGGTGGCACACACCTGTAATCCCAGCACTTGGGAGGTTGAGAACAGGAGGATCACTATGGGTCCGATCTGTGTAGTGAGACCCTGTAGACCCTGTACTAAAATACTTAAAAAAAAAAAAAAAATTAGAAGTCCTCGTCTGCTTATCTCCCAGTGTTTGGTGACTTGGTAGGTTCAGAATTTCTTCTTTTTCAAACTGTCACTTGACCCAAGAGCGTATGTGCAGGATGAACAGAGAGGAAGTGTTTAAGAAGCTGGAATTTGTTTTTCATGATAGCTATAACTAATACAATGTCATGGGATTGTAACAACAGAAATATTTAGAAGTAAGCTACAAACTACTGCCACATTCTTGCCTGACATTCATTACACTAAATGCCAGGAGGTTTTTCCAATTTGAGCTGGGACATAAAATAGAGAGTTTTTCTACATGGAATACAAGGAAGAATTTACCATCACAGATAAGATATGATATTAATGCATGCCTGGAACTAGAACAGTGTGCTAAGGTTGGCTGGCAAGAGTGGGTAGAAATAAGGTTGCAAAAAATAATAAGATTGGGAAATGACTGAATTTTAGGGAAGAGAGGAAGATAATATTGGAAGATTACTCCCTTGGATTCTTCTAAAAATTTGTCTGCTACATTAGACATCTTTCATACCATCACAGATTTTTCTTTAGCATTATGAAATCTATCACCAAATCCAGCCAGCTGGGTTTTATTCTGTCTAATAAAATGATAGTAAGCAAAAGGGCAGAAAGCAATCAATATGTCCACACTTCTACTGAAGTGACATAGTATTCTGTTAAGGTGATATTTTGCTTTCAAGCCAAAACTTTGATCTAAAGTTTCATCCTGGGGAGACAAGATACCTACATTTACTTAATTTGTATGGACAGTTTTGGTCTCAAATAGTATTGCTTGTGCCAATTTAAAATAGATAACAGAAAATTATCAAATGTTATTATTTGCATTTTTTGACGAAAGAAGGATTCTCATACTTAAGATATAGCATAATTTAAAATGAAATCTTGTCTAAAAAGAAACCAAGTTTAAATAACGTTTTAGTATTTTAGAGAAAATTTATAGAAAACAGGAAAAACAAAGAAAAAGAAAACATAATAAACATGTGCAGCTCTAAAATGCCAAAACAATGACATATCAAGACTGAGTCTTAGTATATTTGGGATCTAGCTCAAAATCATGGAGGGCAGAAATAGGGTTCAGGAGCGCCTACTTTGGCAAACACAGGGACCAGAGTCTGATCCCCAGTCTCACATGCCACTTTGGCCCTGCCCCTGGGGTGCGCTGAACCTACAACAGAGTTTGAGTGTGGTGGCACACACCTGTAATTCCCAGCACTGGGGAGGCTGAAAACAGGAGAGTTACATCACCACAAGTCCTGTCTGCATAGTGAGACCCTGTACCAAATACACAAATTAATAAAAGAACAAAGAAAAGAAATCAGTACATGAAATAAATACACCCCAGGAATCCTCTGGGAGCCCAGGAAGCAAAGAAAGGCCTGGATATAAGAACAACTGCCTGAGAACTGTAAGAGGCCCAGACGACCAAATGAAGGGCCCTGGGGAAAAGTGGTAAAAGAGAGGATACGGTTGGTTCAACCCTACAGAAAGACTTCTTCCATTAAACTGCAATGTGACACAGGGAATACTCTTGCAACTAGACTCGGGAGTCAGGCAGGCAGGCTGAAACCATTCCATGAGGAATTCTGCCACCAAGGAAATATGGCCTTCTCATATCTGATATGCCTGACTGAATTCCTGACATTCATTCAGTCACTTACATTTAGTGGCCTTTATTTCCAGTGCATCCCTCTTTTGCAACTGCAGTTCAAATGGTTGGATCCACTGCACTTGGTATTTTTCATATATTCTTAACATTTTTCCATTCCATTCTTATTTTCTGTAGATTTTCAAAAAATCAGAGTGCATATGCTTTTAGGTTTTAATCTCGCTACCTACTAAAATTCCTTCTGTACTTCTAATCATGTTACAGTTTTTCTTATTCATATATATATATATATATATATATATATATATATATATATATACCTATATCTATATATATCTGTCTCACATATAGAATGACTTTCTTTTTAATATTTATTTTTCTTTCTCCCTTTTTTTTGAGCATGGTCTCACCATAAAGTTGAGCTGGCCTAGACTCCTGGCAAACTTCCTGCCTCAGCCTCTGGGGGATTACAGGTTTGTGCCACCATACCCAGCTCTTCTTTGATCATTATTAGCAATTCATTCTTGCCAAATTTTTTTAAAAAAGTGAAAACAGTATTCATACCTTCTTCTAGTTAAAATTAGTTCACCTATTTCAATGGGCAGATCTTGTAAACTCTTCTTTCCAAAGCGCATCTCTTGCAATCGTCTTGACTTGTCTCAAGCTAAGTCCTGCTGACCATCAGGACTTCTATGTAGAAGTCAACACTGTCAGCAAAATTGTCTTTTTACACAAAGGGCAAATTCCTGTGCATGAAGAACTCCACGCTTCAGCATAGCTACAGTAGGGCTGCCCATAGGGTGATGTGCAAGTGGTTCTCTGGGTTAGATTTATTAGCTCAGCAAAACTCTGCATGCTCTATTAACTATATTACACAAACCATGTATTTATTAAACCTTTTGAAATAAATGATAGCATTCAAAAGTGCTGAATCCAAGATCAATGCCACTCACAGTATTTAAAAAGAAACAGGCCATAGTAAATAACTAGTACTGAATGCTACTTCTTTACATTTAGCAGCAAGGAAAGAAAACAACTTTGGACTAAGGTTCAAGTTTAAGAGCATTATTAGTTGAATATTTAAACACTGGTAGATGAAATCAGTATATCTGAATGATTGTCTAATACACTGTAATGAGTTAATTAGGTGCAGTTGAAATATAGTGTTTATGAAATGGAGAAAATGACAGAAGTTATTTTTCATTTCTCCATTTGAATAACATTATCAGTGCCTTCTACTAACTGACTGTCAATGTGCAAATTATTTAAAATCTCTGCATTCATTTTTTTCATCTATTAAGTCAGATGCAGAAGACATCTTCTCCCTTCTGGATCTGTGAGACTTAAATGAGATGATTCACAAAAAAAAGTTTACCCCAGAATGTGGCATGCAGAAAGCACTAAATAAATGTTAACCAGTGTTAACACTGTTAAATAACACAAAAACTATGGAACAAATGAGCAAGTCAATAACCCCATTAAAATTTAAAAAGAAATAGCTACCTTAGAAATATAACTAGTCGAACAGTCATCTGAGATTTGCCTTATTGAAGAACACAGTTTAGACAAGAGGCAATCAATCCAGAGAACCCATTGATGTTTAAGGGAGGAAATTTCTAACTTTCTACAATGGGTTTAACAAAAGATCATAGAATCGTGTAACATACTGCATATTAACTCATTGTCATAGTAACAGAATTATGAAAAATGCTCTTCTTCCTGGCCTCAACCATTGTATCAATGACCCAGGATAAATCAGCTGACTTCAACATGGTTGATTTCAGATCAGTCAACTATATTAGCATCACTTGTCCAGTTTTCCAAACTAAACTACTGTCCTTCTGGCTGACTTTTTATTTTCTGAGCCCAATAAGTTCTGTGATTGCAGTTTCTACAGGAATAACAAAGTGCTAATAATACTAGTTGCAGAAATTGAGTCAATTTTATATATTATATATGCCAAGGAATCTCAAACAAGAAATTAAACAGTAATTAGAATTTATCTTCCTACTGCAATCTGAGAGTGTTAATTCTTTAAATGTGTTAAATTACATCTCACAAAATTTTATAATCAAAATTCTTGCATTGCAAAACCACCATTTAACAGAAACCTTAGTACATTTTGCACTGAGCATGGAATTATTAATTTAAAGAAATGTTGCCCTGTCAGTACTAAAATTATTTATATGCTAAGGGATTATTAATCTGGAAAGGTTTTTAGGAATGAACAATGTTTTCCCAAAATGTAGGCAACTTGGGGGAATTAATGGTAGAGTAGATTTCTGGTAAACTTAGGCTGAAAAAATTGAAGAAAAGTAGGTTGGTTTTTGGAAATAGGCTCACAAAAGTATTCCACAATGTACTTGTAAGTGTAGATAGACACCCATTTTAAACTACTTCATAGTATAAGAATATTTTTCTGTAAGTTATGAAGAGTAGAACACTGTTCCATGTATAATCTACCACTATGCTTATCTCAAAATATCAATTTAAATGAAGATCAAATGGCAAAAGCAATTTAAAATCTATCTACCTGTTTTACTTGGGAGAAGTATTGCAGGATCTATACAGTTAGGAGAAGAGATCATGAGACCAAAACAAATGGTCTTGGAAACAGAAGCGTTGCACAAATTAAATTCCATATAAGAATAAGGTTTAATCTTGTTCCACATCTTTTAAATTTTGTTCAAATCAATTATGAGAATTATTAGTGCCATTTTCCTCATCTAGCAATCCTGAAATAAACATAGAACAGCACCAACCAATAGAAATAATCCAAATTCATCAAACAATGACATTTTATTGAATCATAGGTTAAATAAATCATTAGTATCAGTTGTGGATACAGCTAAAGCATACCGAATCTGTCATGTGAACACTCAATTGTTTTACTTTGTATTATAATATAGTTAAAATGTTCTTCCAACCTCAGTTTTGTATTTTCTTAATTTCATTATAATACTGTCATTATTTTGTTGTCCTTTTCTAAAGAAGGACTAAAGTCCTCTTTGTTTAATAACATAATTTCAAGTTTTTTATTCTGGAAAGTGACTCTTTTCAAATAAAATAATCACTAAGCTTAGTTAAAACTGAAATCTATGGGCTAGTCTCCCAGTGAGTAACTTAGGAGTGTTTATTGAGAACACTAGAAATTGTGACATATCTATTTTTGCATCTATCTATGCATCCCAAGGAATTTGTTTCAAAAATACCTGAGGTCATACAGATCCTAGCTATCTAATTTAGTCATGCATTACTGATGGGAGATTGTTTCATATGTACTAAGTATTCAGAATTTTAGCCTTTGACCTTCCCTCTTTTTTTTTTTTTTTAATTACACAGGTCCATAGTCCCAGAATGTGAAGATATGCTGGGCACAAAACCATAAACAGGAAAGGGTGTGATTTTAAATCTCTTAGGAAACAAAATGAATATACTTTGAATTAACCTAATTCAGGTTTGAATTTTGAACGCCTTAGGCAAAGCACTTATACATTTTGAGTGGAATTTCCTTGCCTGTAAATTGGTCTTAATGCACACTTTATATTGCAGCTGTGAGGATTAGGTTAGGTGATGCTTGCGAAGACCCTGAAGATAGTGCATGCTGTGTGTACAGTATTTCACTGCATTTGTTTATGTTTATTTTCAGTTTTTGAGATAATTGATGCCTTACTTTGAAGAAAGCTGGATTAGACAATATTTCATTGTCATATTGTTTATATTTATATATTTCTGAAGCAGATTATCATTATCTTATTAGCAATGATTTTGACTTTTCAGTGCTAAACAAAATATCATACCACTCAGCTGTATCTTAAGATTTGATGGGATATAGTGAATTGGGCCAGGGAGATAGCTCAGTGGGCATAAGCACCTCCCTGGCAAGGTGCCAATTCCTATCCCTGTTATCACACAAAAAAGAAAAGAAATATAGCAAATGCTCTTGAGAAGGGCTTTTGAAATGTATAGTATGAGGAAGTTTCCTCTAGGAAATTCTGATCCACAAGCTGATTATACTATACTTTTATCCGTAATTAGGAGAAGAAATTTGGCTAAGATTTAAAGAAGAATTTCTGTACACTCCATATAGTTGCATACCTTCTAGCAAAGAGTGGAAGTATCTGTTTGATGTTTTTAATTAAGTGAACTTACTGCTAGTTTTTCTCAAGTTACTATTGATCATGGCTCCACAATAGAAACTGATGACATGAAGACAGTTTTGCTTCATAATGCATCAGAATTCGTGGAGAAGATCTGCAAGAACTGTTTGATCTGCCAACATCTAATAGTTGTTAAAGAAGATCAATGAAATTTCCATTTTCTTCAGTATATTACATAAAAGAAATCTATTGATCATATTTGCCTCAGCAATGACATGTTTTTACATTCCTGGAACATCACTCACGTTGGAATGTAGGATCTGTTCACATATCCGATGCTGGCTTGGGCTTATCATTGCCAGATGAACTTGGGCAAGTCATTTGATCCAATTCTCAGCTGTTAAGGGCACAATGTACACGTGGTCTCACTATGCAGATAGGACCCATAGTGATCTTCCTGTTTTCAGCCTCCCCAGAGCTTGTAGGCATGCACCCCCATGCCTGGACTCAGTCATCAGCTCAGAACAACTGGGGTCAGGACCGGCACTATATGCTATACCACGAATCAAACCTCAGTCCCTGTGCTTGCCTATGGGATTTTAAAGAATATTTTCCTGTCTTTTCTATTGCTGCCTATGGGATTTTAGGTGATCTTGATGAAATGACTCCGGAATCAATACATAGTGACTGTGATGGGAAGCCATATAATAGCACAGAGCGCAGTTAGCTAATAGACTTGAATTAAATTCTACAGATGCTCTATTGTTATCACCATGCTTACTTTTCAGAAGATATTGAACCTACTGATTTTATTTTCCACTTGTATGAAAGTCATTCCATTCAATCATCAGATCATTTTGGTCTAACTCTGAAATATCAGTGTAAACCTTTAAGCCCTATATCTTGTCATAGTCATTTAAGGATTTGCATCCCCTTGATCTGCACTGAGTTTATCCCATGACTGCAGAGCTATGTGATTTTTTTTAAGAAAAGAAAATAGACAGCAATAACAGTGTTATAAAATTTCAAAACATGGCTGTAGGAGAGTAACAGTGGTTAGTATATTGTATACTGCTATCTTCAAAGTAGTTGCTCATATTACAAGATATAAGTATGAAAAATTGCTCAGACCCACCATAAATAGCTCAGTGAATTAAAGCACCTGTAAGCAGGCACAGGAGCCAGAGGTTCAACCCCTGGGCCTGCCATGCTGGCCCTACCCCCAGGTCATACTGAGAAGGTAATTGAGACTAGGCATGGTGGTGTGCACCTGTAATCCCATCTCTTGGGAGGTATACAGGTGGATCACTATGAGTCCAACCTAGTAGCAAGACCCTGAACACCCTATAGACCCTCCCATAAAATGCAAAAAAAAAAAAAAAAAGAAAAGAAAAGAAAAATTGATTAAACAATATAAGCATAAACCTTTATGAACTATTGAAGACAAATTTTGCATCCTCTTCAACATAGACTTTAAGCTTCCAGTTGTGGTCATACAGGCATTTTTTTTTTGCAGTTTCATATCCAGAAAACTCATTAAAGGTTTCCCTCAAAATTCTCACCCCTTTGTTAATCACTCAAACACTCATCAAGATATTGCCAGGAAAGGACTTCATAGGTGGAACTATAGGTTGTTAATCCACTGACCTTAACGTAGGAGGATTAGTCTAGATTCCCTCGGTAGGTCCAGTGGAATCGTATGAGCCACTAAAAGCAGACAAGAAAAGCATATGCATTGTAGCAGGAGGAGAGGTTGGAAAGTTTGGAAAAGCATGAGAAAGACTTGACCAAACATCACTACCTTTGAGAACACATGAGCTATGAGCCAGGGGCTGTGGGCAGCATAGAAGTTGGGAGCTGAGAAGCAGCCAGGAGAGGGGGACCTCTGTGCTACAACTACTAGAACTGCCAATGACTGGGGTGAGCTTGGAAGTGACTTCTCTCCAGACCTCTACCAGGAGCACAAAGTAGCTGACACCTTGATTTTAGCCCTATTAGATTCTAATCATGTCACCCAGCAGAGCCTGCTAGATTTCTGATCTATAGAAGTGTGAGATGATAAATGGGGACTGTCTTAAGTGGCTAAATTTGTGGCCATTTGTTGTGGTAGGGACTGAAACCTAGCACACTATCCATCCATCTACCCATTCAGCAAATACTTATTGATCTCTGCTCAGAACATCCACAAGCTGTTCTTGAGCAGGTATCAAAGCAGGGGGAAAAAAAGCCAATGTCCTTTTCTTTATAGAATTTATTTTCTAGTAACAACATCTGATAGTCCCAAACCCCTAGGTAGCTCATTGCTCTTTGAGCTCACAGGCCTGTGTGATTAGAACAAGATTGTACCTGTGGGGCACCCTGAGGACGAGACATGCGCAGTGATGCACTGTTGTCTTGACCAGGCACCGTACCCATTCGGGTGGGTACACAAGTCTACCTAGTTGCTCATCTCAGGCCCAGCAAACCTGAATGCTTTGTTTGAGTTTATAAACAATATATATGACAAAAATTGTGCATTGAAATCTACGATACACTTTGATAGCACCACTTGGTGGTAGTAGACAAAGAACGATTTTTGTTTTCAGGGTCTTCTCAGAGCACATTTAAGACTGATGAAGAAAATATAGTAGGGCCAGGAAGATAGCTCAGTGGAATAAGTGCTTGCCTTGCAAGTGCAAGGTTCTGAGTTCAGTACCTCACGCTGCGATAATAATAATAATAATAATAATAATAATAATAGTAATAGTAATTAATGCTTATGGTACATTTGAAGCTTTTTGCATTTCTTCACTATGTCATTTGTTAAGAAAAAGGCAAGAAGCCTGAGCAACAGTCTTTTTCCCGTGTAATAGTCTTAAAAAGTCTACCATCAAATCTGGACTCTACTGCTCCAAATCTGTGTCCAGATACACAGTCAAGTTAATAAAAAAAATAAATAAATAAATAAAATAAATAAATAAATAAAAAGAGCCGGAGCAGAAAAGGGTGAATGGCTATAAGGATCATGAGCTTCGTGTGGTGGGGTTCATGCTCACAAGGGAGCCACCCTTTTCTAGAGTCACCTTTTCCTAGTCTGATGCTGCTGAGCAGCTGCAGCTCTTAAGCGTTCTGGCCATGAATGCATCCACTGAACTGCTAAGTAAGGCCAGGAGGGGGCCTTGGCAGATCTGCCAAAATGAAAATGATTTCATGGCATTGCACGTAGTTTTACTCTTCAAGGACTTTTAGAAAATACTGCTTCATTGGTCCTAGCAAGCACTCAACAAATGTGCAGTATATCTTCTTTGCCTCTCTCCTTTTCTTCTTTTCTTTCCTTCCTTTTTTCTTTTCTTCCTTTCTTTCTTTTCTTCTTTCTTTCTTCCTTCCTTCCTTCCTTCCTTCCTTCCTTTTTTCCTTTCTTTCTTTCTTTCTTTCTTTCTTTCTTTCTTTCTTTCTTTCTTTCTTTCTTTCTTTCTTTCTTTCTTCCTTCCTTCCTTCCTTCCTTCCTTCCTTCCTTCCTTCCTTTCTTTCTTTCTTTCTTTCTTTCTTTCTTTCTTTCTTTCTTTCTTCTTTCTTTCTTTTCTTCCTTCCTTCCTTCCTTTCTTCTTTTTCTTTCTTTCTTTCCTCCCAAGTCGTAACAACCATCTCATGCAAAGAGAATTGCTCTTCAAGCTATTAGAATGTCTCCAGGGCTGGGGAGCCAGGACTCAGACAGTGATCCCTGGATGCTGGTCCTTATCAGCTAAGTCCTAAATGCTGGCCTTGGGCTTTTGTGGAGCAGTCTCTCTTAACTGTATCTGAGTGAGCTCCCCAGCTGCACCAGCTGAAATGCAATTTTGCTCTTTCATACTTGCTAACTCTACTAAATAAATCTGCCTAGACATTCTCAAAATTCTTTTTCATTCACGTGAGTCAAGATCCTATTGGCAGGGTGAGTTGAAGTCCCCATGTTCATACAGGGGACTTGGACTCAAATGGCAAGAAGACATGTTTCTCACTCCTCCTAAGCAGCACTGTATCTTAGTCATTTGGCTAGATAGCTATTTGTTATATTTATAATACACAAACAGACAAACATATAATACTCAGTGATTTCTGACAGAAGAACCATAAACTGCTTATAATCTTTTATGCATATAAATATTCAACTTGCCTACAGGTCAAACCAAACCTTAAAATAATGGGAAAATTATCAAGCAATAATGGCCCAATTATACTGCAGTTTGAAAATCTTAATATTATATTACTAACTAGTGATTTAGTGTGTGATAAAAATAATTTCAAAATTCAAGAAATAAATTCTAAGATAAAATGAGGAGGGAACAGAGGCAGAGTTGTAATAAGTTATGCCACTGAGCAAAGAGTGATTTTTCTTCTTCATTATATGGCCAACTCAAAATAGATATAAATAGGCTCACAAAAAGCTGAGAGTGAAGTACTGTATTTAAGAGTAAAAAAAGTAAATTGATCTGAGGGCTTAGAATAGAGCTTAGTCATAATAACATTCCACCATTACTTTTTTCTTTATTACTTGGTACATTAATTCAAGATGTACATGAGGATATAATGCTGAAAGCAGGAAAACAAGGAAGTATCAATAATATTTGAAATGTTTCTGGAGAATATGTCCATTGTACTTTTCAATTCCACCTTCATTGATGGCTAAGTTTACGTTGAGCTATTTATATTCTATTCTGTCAAAGTGAAAAATACAGATTTTGAAGAAAGACAATAAAAACGGAAAGCTGATTTCAAACTAAGTAGAAAATTTCTCCTGCAGTGTCATGTTTGGCGAAAATAAACCAAAATAAGTGAAGCAGGAGGTTGAAATGGGACTCCCTTGAATGTTCAGGTCAAGGTAAATGTGGGTGCAGCTTTTCAAGGCTACTTCGGTAAGGGGATTTTAGGGAACCAGCTCTGTGTGGGGACATGTGTGGGGCCATGCTGGGGGGACACTTGAGGGACTCTGCTCTGAATCTTGAAGCCATCCTTTGTAACTCCTTCAGTGTGGCTCCAGATGTTCCTTGCAGTAGGCAGCAGGAGTCCCAGGTCTTCCTTTTGTAGGAGGGGAAATGGGGCCTGGGTTTGCCCCAGCTGTCAATTCACAGCAAGGGAAGGATATTTGTCATGTCATTTTTACTTGGTGTAGTATGGAATTCTAGTTGAATAGACAGATGCCTAACAAACCTCAGATTTGGAGTTAGATAGGATATGGGGGAGTAATCTAGGCTAGAGATACACCATGCATCTGGGGGTGGCAGGTATGCAAAGCAGGCTGCTGGGGTGGGGACACTTAGGACCTGAGCCAGTTGTACCCAGGAACACTAAGAGTCTGCCAGTCCAGCCCAAGAGGGCAGCAGTATCAAGAATGTACCCCCCCACAACAGTCTTAGTCAAGCTTGGTGTGGGATGCCAACATAGCACTGAGGTGATATATACCTGTAAACCCAGAACTCAGGGAATTTGAGGAAGTAGGGTCCCAATTTTGAGTCCAGTCTGGGCTATATAGCAACTTAGCAAGAGCCTGCCTTAAAATAAAAAAGAGCTGAGAATATAGCTCAATGTGAAGACCCTAGACTCAACCCTCAGTACCACACATGAGTGCATACACGTACCTCAGAGGCACGGAGACTGAGGTGAAGCTGCCACAGGAAGCTCAGTTAGACAGAAATATTGTAGGTAGTCAGGCAGGGCTAGGCCCTCAAAGGACCCAATATAGAAGGCAAGATACCTTGCAACCATGGGAAAGACAGACACTCATCTGTGGGCCCTGTGGGCTAGGCCTCAAGACAAAAGATTTAAACAAATAGGTATCAATCACCTTTAAAAAAGCCAGAATGAGTCACTAAACCAACCCCTGAGAGAAAAGGCCTCTGTTCCTTATTCAAGACCGTTTGCTACATGACTCACTTAGCCATATGTTCCCGCTTTAATAAAATTTTACCTGAGCAGTTATGCTTATAATATCATTGGCTGACCATAGTTTTGTTCCACTTCATGCCCACCTAGCAAGTTTCCATGCTTTCCACTTCATTATTTATTGGTATTCAATACAGGGTCTACACAGTTGCACTATGTAGATCGGATTTGTAGTAATCCTTCTGTTTACAGCCTCCCAAGTGCTGGGATTACAGGCATGCTCCACCAGGCCCAGTCTCAGTCCCTATCTCAGTGTGCCCCAGGCAGGCCTGGAGATTGAAACCCTGGTCCCTGTGTCTGCCTAAACTGGCACTTTAATCTGTTGAGCTATTTGGCCAGCCCTATGTTTTCCACTTCAAACCCACCTCACCTCATGATTTTGGTTTATAAAAGTCCCTAGAAGAGGCCAATTCCCAGGCAACCCATTTGGGTCCCTCTTCTGTTCCTCTCTCAAACAGAGCTTTCTTTCCTCCAGTAAATATATTCTTTTAACCTCCATTGTTCCTAAAATTCATTCTTCTGTTTTAGAGAATACAAACTCATCTTCCCAAGTACCTTTCAGGTTGGGATTTCATCCCCTGTATCAAAGTCAGCCACCCTTCCTCCAGACAAGCTTCCAGTCCAGGGCTAGTCCAAGCTGAGCACAAAGAGCATGCCAATGTTGGAGCGAGCCCCTGACTCACAAGTGTGACTCAGAGTGCTGGGGAAACTCGGAGTTTCTGGAGCAACCCAGTCCCCAATAAGCTTTACGCAAGCCCGGAAGGGCCCCTGTGACACAAAGCTTACTTTCCGTTGTCCACTCCCCTTCTAATTGGCCTTAGTTGTGATGAATGTGACTATCCAACATAACAATTACACTTAGCGACATTCTTATCTTCTCTGCAGAGTCCACCAAGAGACCTTTACAATGTCATTTGTTGGTACTCATGAAAGATTTGCCTATCAAGGAAAATGAGAACAAGACCATAATTATCAGCACATTTAGGACAGGTGATATTTTAGATGGTTTCAAAAGTACAAGCTGGGAACTGACTGAATAAAGGAATCCCTCCTTAAATTAAAGCCTAGATCTCTGCTTACTTTCTGGCTCAGAACAAGGAAAACTTCTCATACAGTCGATTAATGGAAGAGAGCACTGTTTTCTCCTGGGCAAATATCTGTTCATTTGGGGCCCACTGGAGTCTTAGAATACATTAAAATGTACTGTACAGGTTTCTCCAAGGGTATCTTAAAGGCCTTTTCTGAAATAGTGGAAATTTCTGATTCAAATGATTAAGCTTCCAGCTAACAGCAGGGCTGTTCCTGGCCAGGGTCTAGAATGTGGAATCAAATAACTTTTGTCATTAGATCCATGTTGGGTGACTTCAGGAGGGAAGGGAGAGGGACAAAATAACGTTTCAAACACAGGGCTTTGCAAGGAGGTTTAGTAAATAGCCAGTCCACCCAAAGCCTCTCCTAGAGCTGCATCCTTGGGAGAAGACAGTCCCTGAATCAGGATTGTGTACTGCAGAAGGCCAGGCAGTGCCTAGGAGAGCCAGTTATTCATTCTGCCAGAGTAGGCAGGGCCTCTGAGAGGCTGAGGTGGAAAAGCAGGATATTCCCAAGAACTTGGATTCTGTTGTGGGCTGAGCACTCATGGCTGGGCAAAGACATTCGTCTGTGTGACCCAGCCTGATGGTAGGCAGTGGGCCAAGACCCAGGGCCAGTCCTCAGCATGTGCCGTGTTGTCACAAGCAGCAAACAGGACTTCCCTGTATAATCTATTTGAAGTGTAGCCTATCTGCCCTGGAACCTCAGGCTTGGAGCTAGGCTAAGCCATGAGCTGCTCTGCAGGTCTCCATCCGATCCTGTTCCCCACAAGGGCAGCAGAGAGATAGGATATCATCAGCATTGCAGGCAGAGCGAAGACATGGGGAAAACACACAGACTCAACTGTGTGGCAAGATTTAGATTTCAACTATAAATATAAGAACCATTTATAAGATGAAAACTGTGCTTCTCTTGGAAAGAGGTTGAGATTTCAGTAGTCCATTTGTATGGGCAATTATCTGTAAACTTCTAGATCTAGCCTGGCGATTAAACACTACACCCCTCCTCTGCAATGAAATGAGGGCCAAAGGGAGTGAAGACTGGTGGGAAGGGAGATTTGCGCAGGGAGTCTGAATATGTTGGCCATGCCACTCAGATTTGGTAGTTCATTCGCTTCATTCCCACCAAGTTAATGCTCCTTATGTTTCTAAAAAGATCAATAAACTGCTTTTTAAGGAAAGGAGATGGAAGGTCACCCAGCTGGAATAGGGCTGAGCCTAGGAACTCTGACGCCAGAGCCTTTATTCTTCTTGTCTGTTGCACTCTGTGTCTCCGTTCTTTCTTGTTTTATGTTCTCTTCCCTTCCTTTGCTGACCCCTTGCTCTTCCATTTCCTTCCTTCCTTCTTTGCTTGTTCTCTCCCTCTTGACTTCCTTCTCTCCCCCCTCCCGCCCTCCCTTCTTCTCTTCCTCCCCCTCTACCTCTTTCCCTCCATCCCGCTCTTCCTTCCTTCCATTTTTCTTTCTTTTTACAATGCTAGGGATTGAATTCAGGTCTCTATCCTGAGCTACAACCCTATAAATCTCCCACATCCTTCTTTTTGAGGCAAAGTCTTACTAAAGTGCAAAGACCGGAATCAAACTTTGTACACCACCACACCAGCTCTCTGCTTGTCCAGAGTGTTTTCCCTGCCTTGTCCACCAGGTGAACACCAGTTTATTGGTTTAAACCCTACTTGGGTTCTGAGAGGCTTAGGCCTCTTGCGCAGTTACCTTGTACCAGTTGCCATCCTTGCAGTCTCCAGAGCCTTAAAACAGAATTTAGCTAAAAACTGGGTCTTTCTTAGAATAAGAAAAGCTATTCTGGGCAACAAAGGCAAGGCAGATGACATTACAATCTCTGACTTAAAATTATACTACAAAGCTACTGTGATAAAAATAGCATGATATTGGAATAAAAAAAAACCATACCTGAAGACAAACAGAACAGACTAGAAGATTCCAAAAGACCTTTCAATGTACTCAACCACCTTATCTTTGAAAATGGAGCCAAACATTGGAAAAAAGATAGCATCTTTAATAAATGATGTGGGAAAAAGTGGCTTTCCTCATGATACAGATTATAACTAGACACATATATTTCAGCATGCACTAAACTAAAATTAAAATGGGTCAAAGATCTAAATATTAAAACAGAAACACTAAATTTTCTGAGAGACAGAATAGGTAGGACACTTAGACATTGGTGTAGGCAAAGGCTTTACGAACAAAATGTGAATCATACAGGAAACATCACAAAGAATCAAGAACTGAGATATCATTTTATTAAAAAGGTTATGCACAGCAGAGGAAATCACTAACAAAGTGAAGAAACAACTCAAAGAGTGAGAAAAAATATTTGGCAGCTGTTCCTCAAACAAAGGATTAATATCTAGGTTCTACAATAGCTCAGAAAAAAAGCCACTTCAAATTTAAAGATCAATCAAAAGATGAGCATCTGAAATGAATAGACACTTCTCAGATGAAGAAGTAGAAATAGTAAATAAATATATGAAAAAGTATTCAATAGCACTGGTCACTGGATGCAAATGAAGACTTCTGACATTCTATCTCACTCCAGAAAGAAAATCTATTATCAAGGGGTCAACCAATAACAAATGCCAGGGGGGCTAAGGGGAACAAGGAACACTTCTCCACTGTTGGTGGAAATATAGACTGGTGTAAGCACTGTGGGAGTTAGTGTAGAGATTCCTCCAAAAACAAGGATTAGAATTTCTGTTCGGTCCAGATATTCTCCTTCTTGGTAGCTTCCCAAAAGAACTAAAAGCATCATACCATAGTGATATGTATACAACCATGTTTACAGTGGTATGGTTCATAATAGCTACATCTTGGAAACAGACCAAATGCCCATCAAATGACAAATGGATAAAGAACATATGGTGTTTTGTCCATGCAATAGAGCACTATTCTGCCATAAAGAAGGATAAGCCCAAGATGCTTCTGGCTAAATGGATGTACCTTGAGACCATAACCGGTGAAATAAATAGGACCCATGTATTTAAATACCACATTGGTTCTCTCATATGAGACACTGAAAGTATAAATAAAGACCAAAATGTATAATAGATATTGGAAAAATGGAAGCAATGTTCATATGAGAAGGAGAATAAAGGAGGGAGAGGGAGGGATGAAGGGACAAGGAAAGAAAGAAAGTAGAGAAAGAAAGGGAAAGAAAGCTTTTGAAAATAAGGAGGGATGGAAGGGTTTAAAAGAAGGGAGGAGGATAGGAAAAAAAGCAAGATATATCATGTACATGTACAAATTTCCTATGATGAATGCCATCATTATGCACATCTAAATTGTACGAACAAAAAGAAAACAAAAGTGGCTGGAAAATGCACACACACACACACACACACACACACAGATTCTTTGCCAAAGTAATTTGTTAAGGTGAGGTCCTACTGGAAAAGGTTTGTCTTTAATACCATTCTTAGGAACAGGTGTTCTTACAAGAAGAGAAAAAATACAGCTACTTGGCATTGGGCAAAGAGCCCTGAGAAGATTGAGGAGAGATGGGAATAAGGCATCCACAGGTGTGGAGACGCCAAAGATTGCTGTTAACATTGGAAGCTGGTGCAGAAAAGGACTCTTCCCTAGAGCCTGAAGAAAGGACATGGCCCTATGGAAAACCCACTACTATTATGGACTACTAGACTATGTTGCATTATTTTGCTGAATTCACATGCTTACAATATTTAAATGGCAATGGAATACCCATGTCCAACAAAACTAAACAAAAAAAGGGGATATAAATGAAGGACTATTTTATATCTGTATATACAAAGTAGGATAGATATACAGTTACCTTTAATTCAATGAGAACAAAGATTTGTACTGATAGTGTTTTGACAGGATATCATGTCTGCATCTTGTACTATGAATAACAACTACAAAGACCACAATATGCAATGTATTAATTATTGTAACTGTCTGACTAACCTGTTTTGAAACTGTCTCATTGTTATTTGTTTCTCAATAAGATTAATAAAAAAAGAAAGGACATGGCCTGCTGATATCTTGGTCTTAAACTTCCAGACTCAAGAAATGTCTGATAATAAATGCCTGCTGTTATGACTACCCAGCATGTGTTGATTTATTTGTTCTGGTGAACACTGGAAGCTACTATGCAGAATTAGTCTTCAGTACCAGATTCTCATTTCTCTAGCCATCACCCTACTAGCTCTTGTCTTATTCAAATCTGAGAATAACTTTCTCCTCTGGGCAGATGGGAACAGAAGTCTATCAAGAAGAGCTTATACAGATGTATAGTATGTGACTGCTCTCCTTTCCCAATGTTTTTTTAAACAAGGAAATTTGAATTGAAATTATATGAAGCAATCTGAACAAGAAGGAAGAACATTTAACTCCGTAAGTTCATTGGGGGAAGGGGTCTTCATGTACTAACCATGTATATAGGGCATTAGCCAAGGCTGTGCAAGCTGTGGTCTCTGTGGACCACCTGTACTTCTGGGCCACTCTTTCAGGTCACTGCATAAATATCTGTTTTTGCAGAAGTGGGCTCCTCAGTCCCTGTCCTAAGAGGTTTTCCAGACTCTGCTTTTAAAAAATGCCTGGAGGAATGTAGACATTGAAGTTGGAGAAGGGAGGATTGAAGAGGAAGCTGAGTTTTTAATAAGTTCTTTAATAAAGGCCTGTTATTTGGAAAAGGGATAAGACATTGCCTAGTATAGTTTACAGTGGAAATGTACACCAGATAGAAATGTCCAACACAGATTAAGTTGTGGTGTGGGATGGATCTTTCTCTTTGGAAGTAGATTGAGTGGCCTCAGGAAGCAGGGAAGCCACTTAGGAGACAGAACAAGGATGAATTGTTCATATAGGCTGGGTAAGTGAATTAATTCCATAAAGGTGTCGAGCATGAAATTTTACTAGGTGTGCTACAATCCACACAAGGAAAAGAAAGGCCAGCACAAATATTTTGTCATTGTGAAACTAACAGTGATATTTTAGCTAAATTGCACATGCTTATAATGAAGGAATTCTACATAAATTTTCCAGCTTGTTTTGATCCTAGGATTCATTTTTAAACCAGTTAGTCAAGTTTAAATAAGAAGTACTCAGAGACTCAATATATACATGAAAATTTAAGAACCAAACTTCAGAAATTTGACAGTGGCATTTCTATTAATATTTCAATATATTTAGGGCTATCTAAGGTTTTGAATGTAATACACACAATGATTCCTACAGAACATTGAAAAGAATGTCCAAAATGTAAATCATGGCCTCAAAATTGTTCAGAATTCATGCAGAAGAAGCCTAATTGCAAAATTAAACTTAAATCCCTATGAAGAGAAATAAACTTTATACAGGTATGTATGTATGCATGCATGTATGTATGTATGTGTTTATCAATACTTGGAATTAAATACAGGGCTTTCTCACTGAGCTACAACTTCCTCCTACTCACCTTTTTGAGGCATCTAAATGTTGAGATGGCATCTTATTAAGTCCCCTAAGTTGCCTGGGCTGGGCTCACATTTGAGATCCTCTTGTCTCAGCCTCCCAGGGTATGGGATGACAGGTATGTATCACCATGCTAACGGAAAGTCATTTTTAAGGCAGAAAACCCGAAATATTTTTGGTTTTTTTTCCTTTTTCTTTTTTTTAAATTGGTAAACAACTAGACCCCTCCCCAAGTTTATTAATATGTAAAGGATAATGAGATCAGGCATAATAGAACCAATAGAACTTTCTTAAAGGGTTTGAGTCAGGTTTCTTGAGAATGGTTACATTCTCATGAAAGATTGTTTTAGAAAAGGAACATAAAACAGTTGTTTCCACTTTCCTATAAGTCACATTTCAGAATTAAAGATCAGTTCAAAATCCCATTAAGTTTGAAAGTTTTCAAATTTAATGCATTCTCATTACCTATATATTTTAATTTCTAAAATTGAATTAAATCTAACTCTGTTTTAGTGGTTTATAGTGATCTATACTGGAATATGTCCTAGATTTTTCTTTGATAATTCTAAGACAACTTAATATCCACATACATGGGGACCTGATATTTAATTATTACATTTACTTTTGCAAGATGGTGACACAAATTCATGGTATTGTTGAAATCTACATGCTATAACTGCAGTCTGAAGTGTTTCAAGCACTACTGATGCAATTAGCATAAAGAATCCAAAATAAGGAACCAGAATTACCAGACAGCTCTAATCTGCTGGCAAAGCCTGTATTTTAGCTATAAATGGAATACCATTTACTGGCTTATGTTCCTCAAATGTAATACAACGCATCATTAATTTCATAGTTTCATTTCTGAAAGCTATAAATTAAACATTCCTATTGTCTTAATTTTCTGTAACCTTTAATAACATTTATGAAAGAACATAGCAGAGATGAAATTGCTATAGAACAAAGGCATCCTAGGAATATTTTAGAGAAGCACTTCTCTCTCTTTCACTCCAAAGTAGTCACTGGAAAGACCATATATTTAAACATCTAAAACTCATCATTTAAAGTGGAGAAATAGGCTCAAAATTTAACACCAGTTTGCATCTCCCAATGAGGGCTTTGTCTATCCCAGTCAGGCTTCTCTGTTTAAAATATGAATTCCACAAAACATCCTTCACATATTCCAGTTTATGGACTGTACAAGGAAACAGTGCATTTGAGAATGGCATACCCTCCAGTGAATCCTTCAGCTTATTTGCACACTCAGAAGGCATTCAACAGGTGTTCCAAGGCAAGCGCCTCTCCTCAGATTACACAGGGTGGGCCCCACACATTGCTATCAACCCCCAAGTTACATTACTCCCTGACAACTTAGACAACATTATTTTACGTAAGGCGACAAGATATTTGTGCATTGCTATATATGTAACAGCACTGTATAAGGACATAGTTACCATATTTATTCCAGCCGAGAGCAGGTGCCATAAAAAGGGGGAGTGGACTCACATTCTATACTTATCATGCCAACCTTCATTGAAAAGCTGTCATTATGCACATTTTGTGAAGATGCAGAAGCTTAAGATCAGAGAAGTTAAGTGATTTGCCTAAGATCACATCATATGTATGGCTTGTGGTTTTATAATGTTTCTCTTTCTATCACATTATAATTCAATCACAGCTTAATCAAACACTGTGAAAAGTGTTATTCATAAATAAATACACAGAACCACTCCCTCTCCTAGACCAAGAATAATCTTGTGGGGCTAGTTGTAAATTTTATCACCTGTGATAATGCTCTAAGCGTTACCAGTTCCTCCTGGCCCAACTTTATTTCTGACAGCCTCCCAAGAAGATGGTAAGCCTGGGTCTTCTCACTGTGGGCAACTGCTAGCAGCTTTGTCCTGTTCCTTGACTACATGAAAAGTTCATTTTACATTAAAACAGGACAGGCATTGTAAAAAAAATTAGACAATAGAACTAAGTTAAAATCGGTGCTTCAAGGGGACAGATGGAAGGGCAGGTCATTATATTTGAAAGGGTATCTTCTCTTATTCTTTTTCTGTCATTTGTATCTGGTCTCATGCTAAAAGGGATTTTGTACTTGTATTTCAAAAGAACTTTATTTGAATCTGAGTTTTAAAAAACAATGATTTACATAAAAGACAAGTAGAAAAAAGAAGAAAATACAGTAATATGTGACATTGTTCTCAAATATGTTGAAAATTAGTATTTTTCCTACATATATTATAAACTTCTAATACAATGTTAACTGTAAATTATCATATCTATCATAAAACACCAGCTTAAAGTTGGTATTATGGTCTGTGAATATGGTCAAAATATCCATAATCAGAGAGAAGGGTTTATTAAAATACCATTAAAGCTAACTCATTTTTCTAGTGAAAATATTACTGTAATTGGAAATTCTGTGATAAGCTTCTTCTGGCAGAACTGGCACTAGGATGACACGGTCCTTTTGGAGGAAGAGTTTCAAATTTTTATCGCTAGAGTGCTCCAATTTTGCAATGGAAGCCTGAAAATGTAGTGAATGCATGCGGTAGCATAGTGGCAGGTTTCTGTGATAAGAAGAGGATGAAGCTGAAGCTAATATTTCTTCTTAAATATCAGAAAAAAATATTTGGTAGAGAAACAATTCATGGAATTGTGAAGCATGCGCTGAGAACAAGTTCAAACAGAAGCATCTCAGCCCGATTTAGCAGCACAATAATGTCCCATGCAGTGATAAACTCTTAATAGGCATATAATCCTAAAGCCAACTACTTCCTTTGTCAGTGCATAGACATTTGTAAGTTCAGAGTTAAAAGAAAGAGCCACAAAAAAGAAACACTAGACACTAATTGCTTTGTTTGATATTGGAGAGCTGTATCTGTTTTTGTGGCAGATGTGTCAGTCCTTCCTTATAGGGGAGATTCTGATTGTCTTTTGAGCATCATTGTTTTTCTTCCTGTGCACAAGGTTACAGAACGATGCCTAGATTTAAATTGCAGATTTTATTCTCAACAATAGCATGAGTACAGTGCCTTAGTAGGTATCTAACCCTGAGTGCTTGAGCATGGGAGAGGAGGATCATTTTCTACCATGGTCAAGTATAGAGGCAAATGTTCATTTGGAAGAAATGCTACCGAGAGGCAACATTTTTTTTTTTTTTTTGGTGGAACCAGGGATTGAACTCAGGCCCTTGCACTTGCCAGGAAAGTGTTTATTCCACTGAGCCATCCCCCTGGCCCATGAGAGGCAATTTTTATAAGAAAACACTAACCATATATATATGGTTTCTGTGAAGATTATTGAGGTAATACCTGTTTAACTAATATGTTATGGGGTGGCTGTTCTTTGATTCTTCTGTTTCTTTAATAACTTATCCTTTCTCTGTCTTCTATCACTCATCTCTATTTCTCTGTCTACCTAGCTCCAGCTCCTTCAAATTAACAAGAATCAAAAATAAAAGATGGGGCCAGTGATATAGCTCAGTGGACTAAGCACCTGCTCAGGCAAGCTCAATGGACCAAGGTTCAATCCCAGACACCACATGATGTGCTGGCCTACCCACAGGCTCACTGAGCCAGCCACCAAGACCAGCAGTGGTGGTGCAGGCCTGTGATCCCAGTGCTGGGGAGACTGAAAACAGGAGGATCACTATAAGTCTGAGCTATGTAGTGAGACCCTGTACCAAATACATACTAAATGAATAAATAAATAAGATGCACACAGAGCTTCCTTTACAAATTGGAACTGAACATGTACAGCTGTAGAATGATTCTAATAAATCTATGGATATTTGATGCTTCTGTAAACGCTATGAATTACAAATGATGAGTGTGTAAATAACTATTTTCCTTCAGTGTTATTATAAGAGCATTAAATTGGGGTAGTAAAAACCCTGTTTTTCTTTCCATAAAGGCTATCCATCTTATCCTAATGTTCGCATAAACTGCAGCTCTTCAGGAGATTTGGGGTGGATATCAGCTCTTTCCCTTACACCTCCTTCAACTCCCCAAATCCCACTTGAGGTCCTTTATACTAAATACATGTTATATCAAACACATAATTAGGTCCATACTACTGAAAGGCTTTTAAAGAGTTTCTAGGAATTCCACAATTTTGTGAATAGTTTATGCCTGAAGCAGGTTTCATAGCTAATTAGTAATAATATAAAATAGAGATTTCAAGCAAAGGGTATGTTTATGACGAGCTGCCATTCACTACGGTGTTTTGTTTGACTTCTCATGTTGCAGAATTGTCACGCAGCATTCTGCTAAAGTACAAACTTATTTACATGGCTGATAGGAATTAACTTCATATGTTGACTTGTTCCAAATATGCAAGAAGTTTTGAACTTCAAAGTCAGTATCAAGAAAGAAAATTAGATTCACATCAATTCAAGAAACTCACATTGTTAATGAACACATCCACTGTCTGCAAAGAGATCACCAACATCCTGTTAACACCTTTATAGATAAAACAGATTTATCTGGGCTCATCTATGCTTTCCAATGTTTACAGGATAATATTTAAAAAGAAAAGGATCTGCATATGTATTTTAAATCTATACTCACCATGCATCCAGTAACTATAATTTATTAATTTGAAAAGTTAATAATTAGCAACCCCAAAGTTTTAAAAAAATTGCCTTAAAAAAAAAAGAAATAGAAAACCCTACATTGAAATACTTCAAGGTGGGGCCAATCAGATAACTCAACAACTAAAGCACCTGCTTAGGCAGAGCGCAATGGCAGGGTTCGACTCCCATGCTGTGCTGACTCCACCCTCAGGGCGCACTGAGGCAGCAATTGAGACTGGGTACCATGGTGTGTGCCTGTAACTCCAGCACTTGGGAAGCTGAAAACAGGAGAATCCTTATGAGTCCAATCTACATAGTGAGACCCCACAAACCCTGTACTAAATACAAAAATAAATAAATACTTCAAGTGGCCAGTGAGATAGCTCAGTGGTCTGAAGTGCCTGTTGAGGCAGGCTTAGGCAGTTTCAGGGGACCACAGTTTGATCCTTAGCACCACAAGCCATGCCAGCTCCATTGTGGGAGGAGCTGGCCATAAATAAATAAATAAATAAATAAATAAATAAATAATCTTCAAAACTCTCACTAGATTTTAGTGGTTCCTTAACATTTTAATTTTGATTACAAAAAAACCCACTAAAATTTTAACAGTACATGTTTCAGTAGACTTACTGTTAAGGAAAAGAATAAACTCAAACTCTACTAACATATTCAAAAACTTTTAAAACAACTTTACATTTAATTATTGGAAGCTCATAGAAGCGTTTCAGTGCTCCCATACTAAGGGAGCCATATGTATGAGTAACAAATGAAATTGTTAATTTTACTGTTTCTGAAAGGAGTAGCAGGAGAGAGGGTAGGGGTATGGTATTTAGCTCTCCAAATGGATTGTGGCTTGTATGCAATGATGGATGTGAAATGTGTTGCTCATTAACTCTACTTCAAGCCACTTTCCTTTTTAGGATTTGAAAGACATTTGACTCCTGGGTTAACTCACCATTCATATTCTTAAAGATGTTCAGGATGGGGAGGATTTGACGGTAGTAGGGCACCAAAGCCTCGCCTACCATCTCAGCCGACACAACCAGATGCTGGAGGACTTTGAGGGTCACACAGATGACCTGTCGATTCCGGAGGTTCAAGGCATCTAGACAGGAGGAAAAGAACAAGCAGAAAAGGCCAAGCATGAATTCTGTAATGTCTTGTTGATGCATTTAAGTAAATCATGCTCTACGAGGGATGGCCAATGGGCCTTTATTGCCATAGCTTTGAATGATGTGCTGCAGCCCCAGGGTAGAAAACAAGATCTTGTTGGACTACTACTTACACTCTTAGCTGGTACTGGTTCCTACCAATTCTAAGAATGCAGCTCGTTTGCCCAAAAGAGAAGAGGTTGATTGTCTGAGAGGGAAGAGAAGGACAGGTGGATGCAAGATTGAAGATCACCTAATGTATTTAATGGTTACTGCAATGGTTGAAAGCAGCTACTTTTTTATGCAATGATATCTTTCAGCTAATAATCCATGTTTTTCCTAAAACCATTGCCATAGAACAAATTATAATTTGGGAAGAATGGCTTGGTATGGCATGCATGTACACAAACTATAGACTGTTACCAACACAGAATATTCTTGGTAGACATGAACATGAAGTAATTATATATAAACGGTCAAGAAAGTAGAGAAGAAAAGCCAAACCTATAAGGTGTTCAATTAGAAAGATACAACAACATTTATTTATGAGGACCAGGAAGATACCTCAGTAGACTAAGTACCTGCTTAAACAAACGAAGGGACTGGGTTCAATACCCAGAGGCACCACATGCCACGTCAGCCCCACCCTCAGTGTGCATAGTGGCGCACACCTGTAATCCCAGAGCTGATGAGGCTGAAAATAGGAGGTTCACTACGAGTCCAAGCTGCATAGGGAGACCCTGTACCAAACATATTAAAAAGGTTATAAGAGAACACAGGGATAGAAACAGTCTTAAAGAACTATTCTGAGTACAAAGCAACAAGCTGCACTACAGAGAAAGAACAAGGGACTGTAAATTGTCTCAACACTATGGGATAAGAAATGTGCAGTTCACTCAGGTAGGGAATGAAGAGGATCAGAAGTCTGGAAGTGATCACTGGCTGTGTGAATGATGGCCACCCACTGACACTTTCTTGGCCACAATTTCCTCAGTTCTAGGAACTCTCACACCCTTTTTAGGCCTACATAAAATAATTTATGTAAGAAAGCTATCCGAAGTATGTATGATAGAAGGTCAGCAGTGGGGATGGGTAAAATGGGATGCCCCAGATCTCCAAAAAATCAAAGTCTTATTTTTAAGACACTCTAATATCTAATGAAAAAGACTGCCTATAACCCTATGATCATAAAGCACATGCCAGAAGGAACTAGAGTATCAGAAAGGATGATACTTTGATCAATATACCCGTGAGGAAGTATGGGTGTGGTTCTTGAACTCTTGCTCATGTTTTCCATAGCCTCAACATCCCATCACCTCAAATTTGGTTCCAAAGATATAATATTTTCTTCCTTGATCTTTCTTTTTATTATGTTCTTTTACATTAGTAATGATACAACTTGGTCAGTTCCAAGTCCCACAGTCTCAAAATGCATTTCCCATCCTTGACATGTGTGAAGTTACCTGGACCTGTATCGCAATGTTTCCTGCATGCTCACCTCTACTCTTATTTCTTTCTTTTCATCATCTGGGACATGCCTGTGATCCTGGGTCTTCGTGCTCACCTGGGTTTCTTCTTCTTTGGGTCTTCATCCTCACTTCCACCCCTCTGGTCTCAAGTTATCATCCTCACGTGCGTGCCTCTTTTTCTGAGCTCTCATCCTCACCTCCTTTCTGCTCTGGCTCTGTTGCTCACTTCCATTTCTCTGGCTCTGGGGCTTCCTCCTCACATTTGCTCCCCTGCTCATGGGTCCTCATCCCCACTAACACTCTTCTTCTGCTCCTTGGATTCTTCCACTACCCACCCTCCAACAGGCCTCTTTTCTTTCTGGTTTTCTCCACTGTTCAACACCCAGCCTTGTCTTACTGCTGTAGATCATCTCTCCACCTGCTCAGAGACAGCCTACTCTATATCCTACAGAGTGAAGGACAAACTAGCCAGACACGAAGGAGGGATTCAGGGTAAGTTTGAATTCGACTAAATCTTTAGTTAAAAGTCCAAGAGTATAAAGCATCACTTAGTGCTTTCACAGCTATTTCCTGTGGAACTAGTAGGAAGGTTTAAAACACCTCCATTCCCCGCAACAACAAAGGGACCAGGCATGAGGATACTAGGGAGCCACTCCCCTCCCCCCCCGCAACTTCTGGGTCAGTCAAGCCTATTGTCTTGTTTGACTTGAAAGTAAACAAGTGTAATGACTAGAGAAGGCCTAGTCTTAGCTCAGAGAACTCACCTAAATACAACAATAGAACTCTATAACATCATGGCTCATTATTACAGCATTTAGACGCACTGCAGGACATGCCATATCTTCTGACAAACAACTAAAAATAAAATGCCATAATTTAGTCTACAGGCCCTAGAAATGAGATATTTGAGTACAAAGCTTCAGAGCAGCACAGGCAGGCAGAAAGGAAGAAGGCCATGCAATGTGTACAGTGGTGAATGGGACATGTCTTTTACTGGTCTTACTCAATGTATAAGTTGTTTTGTTTGCCCAGGAAGATCTGGTTCAGTTTACCAGAAGAGTATAGGGGTCCTGCATATGGGCTGTTCTGAGAACGGCAGCTGTAGACTGTCTTTCGAACAGTCTATCAATGAGGCCCAAAGTGTTTCAGACCACGCAGATGTGTGCCATGATTCACAGCACCAGTAGCTGACATACACGGAACACCTCGATATGGCAGGAATTAAATTGAGCCTTTTACATAGAATCATTTACTAATCTTCCTCCATCAAATATTTGTTGAGAATGTATGGTATACCTGTCACTGCCCAGAAATTGGAAAGGCAAAAATAAGACAAATAAGGCACCAGTTACTTGGGGTGTGTAATATGATATGGAGGAAGATATTAAAAAGTTTAATATCTTAAATAATTTACACTATGATGACCTTTCTTCCTAAGAAGAGTGGATATTTGATCAGCCAATCATAAGGGTAGTTATCCCACTCTGGAGACAGGAAAGCTACCAGATGCAGGGATCAATTCCTGTGATGAACAGATGTTTAGGTGAAAATTCTTTCATTAGTGGCTCTGATTTAGCTTGTATGGAAGAGATTCCACCAAGACTCTGGCTCACAGTCCAAAGGAATAAAACAACATTCTACCTGGTTTTATCATATGCATATGTCTATCTTAAGATCATTAGGAAGCAATGAATAGTATGTGTGTGGGGGGGAGGTGTAGGCATGTATAAAAGGAGTACAAGGCTGTAGTTTTCCCAAGCTTAAGGACCTTGAATTTCCATCTCACCTTATCAAATAGACAGAATCAGAGGCCATTTTTTGTGGTACCAGGGATCGAACTCAGGACATTGTACTTGCCAGGCAGAATCTTATGCTACTGAGCCATATCCCCACCCCAGAGTTAGAGGCTTGAGTGCCTGATTTTTCTGCTCTCCCTCTTCATGCCTCCCTATCACTTTACTATTTATGAAGGCTGCAGTGCCATATCAAGTTAAATAAATGCCTCAGAAACTGTATGCAGGAAGGGTTGAATATGGGAAAACAATAACATGGGTGTGTTGACTGTATTTTTTTATGTATTAGGTACAGGGTCTATAGGGTCTTACTACACAGATTGGACTTGTAGCAATTCTCCTCTTTTTAGCTTCTCAAGACCTGGGATTACAAGCACGTGTCACCATGCCCAGTCTCAGTCACCATCTCATCGCACCCCTAGCATGGGGCCGGCACAACATGCTAGGGATTGAACCTCAGTCCCTGCATCTACCTAAGCAGGTGCTTTATTCTGCTGAGCTATCTGCCGGCCCTTGACTGTATTTTTTAACATCTTCAAATGAATGCATGATTGAGTACATATACAATTGCTCATGCTTTGCACACCAATTTGTGGATTTTGATCCTTACCAGGAAGGCTTTATGTTGATGCCATGAGGTCAAATGCAAGACCTACCAGCGGACTTAAAAGATAAGTATCTGAATGGGGTAATTGCAGAAATGATTTTGGTCATAGAAGTGGCTCTTGGGAGTTGGATTACAATGTTTTTCTTTTAGGGTGTGTATGACAAGCTTGCACAAAACAGTCTACGGTGTGCCTGCTGACTTTCATCATTAGAGAAATGTTTTGAAATATGGAATACATTAAGGAATAAATAGTATACATGAATATTAAAATACATATGTATATATCAACAACATTAACATTGAATTTTGGTTATTAGGTTTATGCCTACATGTATAGCAACTTGGCCTTTGTTGTTTTTTTAGGGAAGGGTCTACAGGGTATTCATGGTCTTACTACTAGATCAGACTCATAGTGATTTGCCTGTTTACAGCCTCCAAAGAGTTGGGATTACAGGGGTGCGCCACCACAGCCAGTCTCAGTTGCCATCTCAGCACACCCTGGGGGGCCCCTGCACCTGCTTGCAAGCGCTTTAATCCACTGAGTTGTTTGGCTGGCCCCACTTGGCCATTTTTGGAGCAGCACATTAATGATCTCTCTCATCACAGATAGTATTAGTAGCTATGAAGAAATAGTTTAATTGCAACCTTGACTGAATCAATATGGTTGTGATGAATGTTACTAGACCAAGAATGACCATAAGTAAAGTGCTTCAACTGTTGCACTTAATGATGTCTAAAAAGGAACGCTAAATTCTCCTAAATGAACAGGTAATGGCTTCAGAATCTATGCAGTGGCTATAAAATAAAACCAGGGAATCACTATAAAAACCCTTTAACCTATCCAAGAGGGATTTTTATACCAACCATTTCTATTATTTCTGTTACTCTATTTTCTTTCCTCATTCTTGGGAAATTAAGATATAGCCTGAATCTCGAAGTCTTTTTTGTTCTTATTGTCCCAATAGAATTAAAGAAAGATGATTTTTTTTTGGAATTAAAATTCCTTTCCTTTGAAAAAGTATGTTAACAGATACAAAGAGAATATGATTTTGTACCTTTGAAGAGATGAAATGTGTTTATTCTTGTGTTGATGGGTTTGAAAGCTATTGTCAAGATGTAAGTGAAGACTTTGAACTCAAGATATAAGATTTTGAAAGGGTCTAATGTGAGGAATCTACTGACATTGTAGAAGCTTTCTATTGAGAAAATTGGATTCTATTGTAATGTTTACTACCTTCAACTATAATCAAGAAAACAGACTTCCAGGTAGAGACAAATTTCTAAAGGATAAGGAAAAATAATTTTAAGTCAAAGTGGTAAAATTTATTCACCTTAGATAGTTATAAGCTATGTGTATGACTTTCTCAGGCATAAAATCCATTATTGCTATGATTTTTTGCAAAGTGAGAACATTTTCTACTATTAGATATGATTTGCCACTGTGCAATCAGAAAACAGCAACCCTTCTACTCATTCTTTATTCTTCAACTAGAAACAATACACAAAACGAAAAGCAAACTAATTCTAAGAACTATTTTGACATTTTATTTGTTAATATCCTTAATATGCAAATAGCTATCATCATCCAATAAAAGAATGAATCAGGCCTGATAAAAATGGGCTAAGAAGGAGGGACTGGGGAGGTGGCTCAGTTGAGTAAGTGCTTGCCTGGCAAGCACAAGGGCCTAAGTTCAATCCCTGGTTCTACCAAAAACAAAAGAAACACTAAGAAGGGGCCAGGGAGACAGCTCAGTAGAATAAGCTCTTGCCTGGCAAGTGCAAGGTCCTGAGTTCAAACCCTGGTACCAAAAAAAGAGGAGGGGGGCTAAGGATCCAAGTAGATAATACACAATTATTAAATACAAATGAACAATTAATATTCCAGAGTGGTCAAATTAATTTGTGACCAAACAAAGTAAAGCTTTCATATTATAATTTTGAGTACCATATTAACAAAAAGTGGCTAAAAATTTAACACTCAAAGTTTTAAGACAAACTTTGAAACAATTTGATAAACTTAAAATACGCTTGCTTCTTTGATTAACATTAAGTACAATAGTAGAATAACTTAAGGAGACAATAGACATCTTTGTTAGAAAAATGGCATCATTTCAACAATTTTTGTTGCCTTTAAGTTATTCAGAAGAGCTTCATAATATCCTTATATAAAGTATATTTTTGTTAGATTTACTAGAAAATTTTATGTTTTATTGTAATCTAAAATCACTTTACCCCAGTATCCTTTCTAAAGATTGCTGACAATATTCACATACAAGCATGTGATTTTTATATTTTATTTATATTTATATATATGTTTATTTTATTACTGATATTGTACTTAACTGATAATATTTGAGCCTGTGTCATTAAAAAGTGTCCCTTAGCTAAGACAGAAGATAATGAAATTGGGCTGAGGAGATAGCTCAGCAGTGTAAGCACTTGCCTGGCAAACACAAGGTCACAAGCTCGATCCCCAGTACCACAAAAAAGTCAATGCTGATTATAACAGTTATTATTTGTATGTCACATGCTCTGTTAAAAATCGTTACATGTATAGCTCATTTAACCCTGGAAGTAACCCAATATATTTGGTGCCATATTGTTCTAATTTTGTAAAACATTGAGCCTTACTATTGAGGACTGAAAACTATCAATTTATGAGAATGAGAAAGAGACAGTCATGTTCAATTCAATTTGAAAATGCACTTTTTTCCTTTCTTCTACCATCTTCTGTGTCGTGGAGGGCTGTAGTCTCCATTCCTGCCAATTCTGTTTATGGGGGCTAGACATGATTTTGCTTCTCTCTTGCACAGCTGAAGGACGCCTGGCTCTGGCAAGTGGGCAGGCACATGGTCAACACTTCTGAGGGTATCTTCGAACCTCCGCCTTGGAGTGCTACCAGTGTGCCTTCACTACTGCGTTACTTCTGCCAGAAATTCCTGTGGAGTTATATTATGATCACACTTAGATGGAAAATTAAATATAGCATGGCAATAAAAATGAATGAGAAGGGGGGCAAGAGGAAGCAGAAATCCATCAATGGTCAGACAGCAAATTGTACGACACTGACAAGTCTGTGCTTGCTCACACCCGAGCACTTCTACACCAGCTCCTGCATCACCACACCCTGAGGTTTGATTGAATATCCTTATTTTAAAGATAAGAGCTAATCACTTGAGTCAGCAGGATGGATGAACTAGCACGTTAGGTTAGCACTAGAACCCAGGTCCAGGTCAGAGGCCTTCAAATGTGCCACGTGAACTCTCAAAGAGCAACAGAGGGAAGATATTTTTAGTATCAGTTCACTGAAGGTTCACAAGGCTTAGTTGACTTGCTCAGAAAGTGAGTATTTTAAAATAAAAGATTCCAGATTCCATTTTCCTTAGTAGCTATGGAATTGGTCAGTATAAGTTAAATTCTTTGAAGCAATAGGTTAACTCTAAAACTCAGATTAACCATTTTTTTCAGAGGTGGTTATCACAGGATTAAGAAGAGACAGATTGTCAAAAAAAATGTGCATTTGGCTTTGAAATGCTCCAGTCTAAAGGAACACATGTCTCTCCTATTCATAGTCCAGTGGTGGAGTTAGAGCCAGCTCTGTGCACCACTGGACAGTTGAAAAATGTTGAAGACAGACAGACAGGTGCTACTCAATAAATGACTCTATTTTAGAATTTCCGTTAGTTTGGGAAACCAGCTCTCCTCTTTCACCTCCCCTGTGACACTACAGGCTACATGAACCAAGTTTATCAAGTTACTATGGTCTGTCTTCCATGTCACAGTTCTTTGAAAGAAGTGAGCATGTGCTAGGTTGATACAATCATGCAAATCACTGTCTTTTTATTTTTTTCTGAAAATACAGTTCATAGTGCTTGTTTTTTCTTAGAGGTGTAAAGAGGTAAGCGTGTAGTCCTGGGGTTTACCTGGAGCATCTTGAGGCCAAGAATGGAGCTGCTTTAGCATGGCTTTGCATATAATGGAGCAGAGAGTGACAGCATTAAGCTACCAGATTGAACCATGCCTAAAATATTTTTCAGATATGTGAGTTATGAAGCAAACTTTACTGAGACAATTTGAGTCAATTTTCTTTTTTGTATCTTGTAACCAAAATAATATTAAGTAATATATCTCTTTTCCATATTTGCAGAAAAAATTATATTCTTAAATTAAAACCATTATTGTTTTTGCAGTTATTATCATTTTTAAAATAATTTACCTGGGAAATTTCAAGATACATAAGTGAAATGATTAGACCACAAAATAAAGGATAATACAGTTTACAGGTACTTGTTCCTTTCTAATTAAAAAGATTTCGCAAACCATTGTTTGTATTACAATATGGGTTCTCATATTTTATCTTTACTTGCTGGCTTTTCCACTGGGATTTTTTTCTTTTAAGAATATTTTTGTTTTTAAAAATGTTGTTGTTGAAATTTCTTTAGCTGTGGCATGCATGTTTGTCCTTTACAGCTGGATGACCTTACTCATTAGAGCCCTCCTAGTGATGCTGCTGTGCAGGGTCCCTTCTGTTTGTAGGTCAGTGTTAGCTCTGTTCTTTATTAGCAACCAGGGTCACCACCTTGTGGACCTGATCAGAAATGTATGTTGCTGCACATAAACAAAGGAATATCACAGAAGAGTTTAGATGAATAAACAGAAATTATTCTCACCACTGCTCCCAACAACTACCGAGTATTGTATCATTATATTCTGTTTGTTGTTGCAAATTAAGCATCCTTACATAATAGTTTTCTTTGATTATGGCACCCATGCAAGTTTCAGTATAGATAACAGTTATGGACCTTACTAATTTTGCAAATATTTTTCATGCATCTACTGTGCACCGGTCAGTCCATTAGAGGCTGAGGCACTCATTATTTTATATAGTTATAATCTAAGTAACAGGAAATAGGAAGCTACAGAATTCTGCAGGGGAGGGGTAGCAGGGTGAAGTCAGGACTGGTTAGTTAGGACTAGTTATGGCAGGAAGCAGAAAGGAGAATCTAAGGAGGATCTAAGAACAATAAACTCTAGAGCTGGGCTGTGAAGGTCACTTAGTGCTAGGCATCTGGGAATATGGCAATGGACATTCTGAAAGAAAGCAAAGGTGAAAGTGGAAAAGGGTAAGTCCTATGGCACCTTTCAGTTTGGCTACAAGTTGAAAACATAATTTGCAGCGAGACTGTTGAGTAGGAATCCTTGGATGCCAAAGGATTGAAGGTGGCTGGAGTTTGTAGGCCAATCTGCTTGTAAAAAGAGAGAACATATTTGGGGAAGATGGTGGATTGAAAGCTGTTGCCTTGGAGTCAGTTGTGTGGCTCAGGGAAGAAGAAAGGATTGAGTACACTTTTTTGGATAGCGGAGGGGAGTTCTGAGCTGGTAGAGCAGATAGGAAATTGGAGGAAGATTTCTAGGAGGGGGGATGCAAACTAAAAATCTTTAGTAAACTCTCCTTTAAGCTGATTGCTAAGAACTACATGTGGAGCAAACCCCAGAGAGTCCAGATGAGGGGCTTCAGATGAGAGGGGATTCACTTCTGTCTACAAAAGGGAGACACAGCTTGGAGCCTATGTCCAACAGGTCAGTTGCCTGTGGTCAGTTGCCTGCAGGAGCTGACACTGCAGAGGAGCATGAGAGAGCTCAGAGCCCCTAACGCGGATTGGAATGCCCCCAGTGGAACTACACTCTAGGCCCTGTTGAGGTTGGACAAGGTCTGAGCATTAAAGAATGAATAGAAGGTAAAGTAGTCACTTCTATTATACAGATTTTCACTGTCACCTCCAAGCTCCT
The DNA here is from genome assembly GCA_004027165.1 of Ctenomys sociabilis. Lineage (NCBI taxonomy): Eukaryota > Metazoa > Chordata > Mammalia > Rodentia > Ctenomyidae > Ctenomys > Ctenomys sociabilis. The sequence goes on from PVKA01000415.1 coordinate 194,547, forward strand.
GCTCTCTTTGGGCCTGTGACCAGCAGCATCTATCAGGCCAGGTCCCTAAGTGAACAGAGCTCCCCGGTCACCAGCAACAGATAGCTGCATGTGGGAGGAGTACACTTGTATTATTTTAAATCATTTATTGCCATAAGCCCCTAAGATTTGGAGGATTGGTGCTTGTTAGAAGGCAATGTAGCTTATCCTGCTTGATATAGCTCACTTTATCAGAGTAAGACAATTCTGTTCTTATTTGCTTTAAAGATGTGAGTGACTTTTTCTCTAAGTAGCTTAAGGCCAAGCAGTGGGACTGGATAAAGTTAGCGGCCCCAGAGAGGGCTGAAATCTTACTGCACATGCTTACACACTGTGGAGCAATGCCAGACATAGAGGCTGAGTGTGTCTGGTTACTGAACACAGCACCTGACATGTGCCACTACGCCTATGGGTGGCTGTTAACCTGTACACGAGATGTGCATACCACACTGAGGATCTGCCCGGAGAGGAACAGATTGTCCTAAACCAGAAGAGGAGGCTGCACAAAATAAAGCTTACCCCAGAGGAAATTAAAGAAACAAAGCTATGGTATGATAATAAATGCAGCATAAAATAAATGCATGTAAAGTAAATAAACACATGAGTACAAATGGACCTTAAATTGTATTAGATGTGCTAAACCATTTATTTATTTATTTATTATACATTTGGGACAGGGTCTCATTGTGCAGCTCAGATTCTTAGTGATCCTCCTGTTTTCAGCCTCCCCAGCAATGGAATTACAGAGGTGTGCCAGAGTGCCTGGCTCAGCACACCCAGGGGCAGGGCTGGCATGGCATGTGGGGCTGAGGATCGAACCCAGTCCCTTGCCTAAGCAGGGCAGGTGCTTAGTCCACTGTGTTATTTTGCTGACCCTAAGCCATTTACTAAGAGTATATTTCTTTTTTAAAGTCTCATTTAAAATCTTTAAAATATTTTTTATTTTAAAGAGAAAATAAAGTAACAGTAAAACAAGACTTTCAAAACAGGTAGAAGAGTTACAACAATTAATATGTTGCACATTGTTGTGTTCATAGTGGTTATTGAGAATACCAGATACAGGCCTAATACTTTATCTAAATAATGCTTTCTCCACATTATATGTAGGAAATATTTTAATGCAATTTTTTGCAGCATATTTATAGAAATTGAAATTTTTAATGACTATGGATGATCATGCAATATGTTTGGTTTTGTATGGTTAGCATACATTCTACTTTAATTATGATTTCTTTACTTGTCACATAAGCAAATTACTTTCAAAACAAATAAGAATATTTCAATTATTACATTGAAATTGATTAGCATAAATTGCACTTTGATTATTCAGTGTTTCCTCTGATTTCTATCCTTAAATATATTTGAGGGCTGTTTAATGTCCTAGCAAATGGTTGGTGAAGAAACAGGATCTGCAGCGGTTGGGGCCACACTGAGCTTGACAAAGAGCAGGTCAGGAGGCCCAGGGTGCTGCAATTCCAACTGTGCAATTTGCAAGCTTTCTGATGTGGGAAAACCTCAAATTTTATCATGTTGCTTTTGCCACTTGACAGAGCTGGATGACGACCTGCTTTTGAGGATTGTTGAAAGCACATACAGAAGTGATTCCAAAAACCTGTAAGTCCACTAAAACTTGTGGGACTGATATCAGTTGTGCTGGTTGGTTGACATTATACCAGGAAACTTCAACATAATTGAGGTCCTTAATCTCACTGATTCTAAAAAAAAAATTAATACATAAAAGAATTTAATAATATCAATAAATTTGATAAATATTTAAATGTATCAAAATATAATTCATACAGAGGATATACTTTCTTTTCATCTCCCATGGAATAAAGATGCTCATGCAGGAGGCATCACAATTCCTGATTTGAAATTATACTACAAAGCCACTGTGATAAAATCAACATGGTATTGGCAATGAAATAGACCTGAGGATCAGTGGAATAGATTAAAGACGTGGAGGCATCCACGAAAACACTCAGCCATCTTATCTTTGACAAAGGGGCTACACAAGCTCACTGGAAGAAAGATAGCCTCTTTAACAAATGGTGCTGGAAAGCATGGCTTTTTACATGCTGAAAACTAAAACTTGACCCAGCTCTATCACCATGCACTAAGTTAAAGTCAAAATGGATTAAAGATCTAAACATTAAAAAAGAAACGCTCAATCTCCTGGAAGAGAAAGTAGGAGGAACTCTTGAAGACATAGGGGTAAGTAAAGAGTTCATGAACAAACATATATTCGCATGGGAAGCTTTTGAAAGAATCAACAACTGGGATCAACTCTTCTTAAGGAGCTTCTGCATGTCAAAAGAAATTGTCAAGAGTGAAAAAACAACCCACAAACTTTGAAAAAATCCTAACTAATAAGCAATCAGACAGAGGACTACTGTCTAGAATTTATAAAGAACTAAGATATAACAGGGCCCTCAAATTTAAAGAACCAATTCAGAAATGGGCATCTGAGATGAATACACACTTCTCAGAGGACGAAATTAAAGAAGTGAATAAATATATGAAAAAATGTTCCACGTTACTAGCCATTCGTGAAATGCAAATAAAAACAACACTGAGATACCATCTCACTCCAGAAAGAATGGCTATCATAAGGAAATCAGCCAACAACAAATGTTGGAGAGGTTGTGGGGAAAAGGGAACACTTCTCCACTGCTGGTGGGAATGTAGACTGGTACAACCATTGTGGAGGTCAGTGTGGAGACTCCTCAAAAGAGTAGGACAAGAAATCCCATTCAAGCCGGCTATCCCCCTACTGGGAATTTTCCCAAAGGATCTGGATACATTGTATCATAGAGATATATGTATACCTATGTTTATAGCAGCACAATGTGTGATAGCAAAATCTTGGAAACAACCAAGATGTTCATCACATGAGGAATGGTTGAAAAAGATGTGGTATTTCTATATAATGGAGTATTACTCAGCTATTAAGAATGATAAGTTCGAAGCATTTATACTGAAGTGGATGCCACTTGAACATATACTCATAAGTGAAATAAACCAGACACACATGTGTAAATATCGGATAGTCTCCCTAGTATAACAAGCGAAAAGCAGAAATACTAAAGGAAACGTACAACAAGTAAAATCAATTGAGTCAGATAAGGCAAAGTGAATGGCATATGCTGCAGGATACTAATCAGCTTTTCTTCTGGATGGTTAACAACCTAAGATCCCAAGTCAGAGTTGGAGAAATAGAAGAGCCACAAGGCCAGCCAACATTTTGGCCCTAGCCTGTCAAGGTCAGCGAAGACTCAGGACATAGGAGAACCTGTACTGCAACATCATGAAACTCAGGTGAGCTCCAAGTTTTCTGAACAAGGAGATTATGGAGCCACAGAGGAAAGAGATTGAAGTTCTATAGTGTGCCTGAGGAGAGTCACATGAAGAGAAAACTTTCTCTCAAGCTCTCACAGAGAGCAAACTGGTCAAGCATTGGCCGTGACTCATCCACATGGATGACACAGACAAAGGAACTACAGAATAATGTATAGGACTACAAGATAAACCCTGAGAGGACTTCAATGACCACATAGGAAATATAAAGTTCATGTGTTGGTATATAAGTCTTGATCTCTCCAGGTCTTAACCATCCAATAGAAAAGTATAAAAATGAAGTATACGTCGTGGGGCCATAATATTAAGCTGAGCTGTAAATGGATATGGTCGACAATTTCTTTGAATAACTCCCTATGGTTGCAGAATGCTGGACTGTGTTGGATTGTGGTGTCGAGTTCAAGAACCTAAGGTAGTTGAATGTCAATGGAGTGCCCACCTTTGACAGGTGTAGACAAAGGAAGGGGTGTAGAAAGAAAAAATCATGATGTGTGTGTATAGACAGTACAGTTGGGATAGATAACGCTGTGCTTCTACCTAATTCTATGAGAGGCAAGATCTGCACTAATGGTGGTTGGACAGGATATTATGTCGGCTTCTAGTACTACGGTCATCCACTAGGAAAATAAGTATTGAAAATAAGTATTTGATATAATTCAGGTATAAAGAATAAGATAAGTAAGCAGCTACACTCTTAATTCACTGATAAGAGATATCTGCTAAAATAATATCTGTAAATATAATATCATGTATGCACCTTGTACAATACCAAAACAGTATGAAAACAGTTTGCAATGTATTAATTTATTGAATCTGTATTGTTAAGGTGTCTTGAAACTGTCTGATTGACATTTGTAGTTCAATAAAATAAAATTAAAAAAAAAAAAAAAAAAGATGCTCATGAGCAGCGCTGGCCAGATAGCTCAGCAGAGTAAAGCGCCTGTTTAGGCCGAGCTGCTGTGCTGGCCCTGCCCCCTGGGCACACTGAGATGGTGAATCAGACTGGGCACGTGGTGAATGCCTGCAATCCCAGCACTTGGGAGGCTGAAAACAGGAGAATCACTACGAGTCCGATCTACATAGTGAGACCCTGTAGACCCTGCAGACCTTGTCCTAAATACATTAAAAAAAGAAAGATGGTGATGAGCATTGCTTGCAGCTCAGTAAAAACTATAGCGTATTCCAAAATAATTGTAACTAGAAGGAAGGCCACATTCTGTCTCCACACAGCAATAAATACAGCTTAACAATACCAACTAAATCCTGAAATATTAAAACATGTTAATGTAGTGCCTGAATCAAGGAACAAACCAAAACTATAAGACATCATCATATAATGATAGTTAAAAGTATGCATGTCAGAATGAATGTAATGAAGCCAAAGTTAGATAAAGAACCAAAATTATAGCCTTACATGTGATGACTACCAAATAAGGAAAGAACAAAAACAATATATATTTACTCAAGGGGTTATAAAACCAAAACAGAACATAAGGAAAAACAGATCAATCTACTGAGTCAAAACTAAAATTTTATCAGTCATAAGATTAAATACTTGTTTTATCTTGGTCTTAATCATTGAGCAGAAAAGTATAAAAATGGTATAGAGGGGCCAGGCAGATGGCTCAGTAGAATAAGCATTTCCCTGGCAAGCACAGGGGCCTGAGTTCAATCCCCGGTTCTGAAAAAAAAAAAGGAAAACAAGGTATAAAGAGTAAAGTCATATTAATATGCTGAACTATAAAAGGCTCAAGTCAACAACTTCTGACATTGCCAGTCCTACAGATAACCCGTTACTATTATGGACTACTGGACTATATTGGATTATTTTGTTGAATTCACATACCTACAATATTTAAATGCCAATGGAATACCCATCTCTGACAAAACTAAACAAAAAAGGGGGATTTCAATGAAGGACTATTTTGTAGTGAAATATATATATACACACACACACACACACACAAAATAGGATATACAGTTACTTTCTCTTAATTCAATGAAAAAAAGATTTGTACTAATAATGTTTAGACAGGATATCATGTCTGCATCTTGTACTATGAATAACTACTACAAAGACAACAATATGCAATGTATTAATTATTGAAACTGTCCTACTAACCTGTTCTGAGACTGTCTCATTGCTATTTGTTTCTCAATAAAACTAATAAAAAATAAAATTAAAAATTTTTGAGCATAAAAAATTAAATGAAGTTGAAAAAGAAGATGAGGCTTGAAGAAGTAAAACATAAAATATAGAAAGCACAAATTACAAAGAAAATATAATGTATGATTCCTATTTTACAGATGAGTCAAGGGTACCACATGGCCTTAGTGACTTTCCTCACTGCTCTGATCCATAATTTAAGAAAGGAGAGTCTTACTGTGGTCCAGTTGTAGCAGTTCCATAGCTGGCCCAAAGGGCCAGAGGGGCATGGCAAGGAAAAACAGGTCACGGAATGGCAGGTGGAAAAGAGAGATGGATCAAAGGAGAAGGAGGCACGATAGAACTTTCTAGGCCACTTCCTGTGGACCCACTTCTCCCAACCAGGCTTCACTGCCCAACATCACATTTAGCTATAATCTCTTGAGGTAATCCACTTCTGAGAACCATGCACTCATGATCCAGGCACCTTCCAAAAGCTCTACCTGTGAGTACTGAGGCCTTGGGGGACATGTGGATATAAAGTATAACGTCCATAGAGCAAAGTAATTCATGTCAGGACTTTATAAATGGCAGCTATATGGTGCAGCCAGGACTCTAGGTGGGGCCTCTGATTCTAACATGTGCTCTTAACCAGCATATTATCCTGTTGAACTATATAAAAGATAGAACAATTCCTAAATGCTACTCAAAGAAAAAATTTATTTTTAATGAATGAGTGAATAGCAGAAAGCCAAGAAAAGTGACAAATATATTTTAAAACCAAACAAAGTCCTAGAAGTCTATAATAAATATCCACAGACATAGGGGAATAAACAAAGCCATAAAAGAAAAAAAATACTATTTAAAAGCAATAGTCAGAAGAAAGGAAAGTTATAATAATGAAAATAAAATATTAAATCAATTTTGGAAGATAAAGTCCAGGAAGTTTCCAAGAAAGTAGAAGACATGAAGTGGAAAATATGAACCAAAAGATAAAGAAATGAGAGAATCAACTCATGAGGTACAACATATTTTTAATAGGAACTGCATACAAGGAAGTGAGAGAAAACAGGGAAATCATTACAGAAATAATACCAGAGTGTCGAGCGCTGAAATATGAATGTGTCTAAGTTGGAACTTCTCAGATAATTAGTGGGGAAAAAAACCCAAGCATGTCAAAAAATATCAATGTGAAATTTCACATTACCAGAGATAAAGAGAGGACCCAAAAATCTTTCAAAACACATTCAGATATTTGGAAAATGACTGGAAATTCAAGTAGCATCCAGATTCTCAAAGTTTAAGAAATTGGGAAGCAAGAGAAATTTTGATCTCAAAATTCTAAATGAAGATGTTTGTCAACATAGTCAAACTAACAAACAGGTAGATGGAGAATATTTCAGATATGCAAGGACCAACAACATACCTTCTATGTATATTCAAGAAATTATTGGGAGATGTGCACTGTTAAAACGATGAGGAGGGGCCGTTGAGATAGCTCAGTGGACTATGTGCCTGCTCAGACAAGTGCAGGCACCTAGGTTCCATCCTGGCACCACATGCCATGCTGGCTATGCCCCCAGTATGCTACACCAGCCACTGAGTCTGGGCATGGTGGCGCATGCCTGTAATCCCAGTGCTGGGGAGGCTGAAAATAAGACAATCGCTATGAGCCCAAACTCTATAGTGAGAACCCTGTACCAAATACATCAAAACAAAACAAAACCAAAACCAAAAACAATAAAACGATGCAGAAAACAAAACATACAATTAAGAAAAAATGTCAACATCAAAGAGGAGTAACAGGAGTGGAGAGCCATGAACTGTGTAGTCCAGCCAGAGAGGGTAGAAAGATTGGATGGGAGAAGAACCCATCTCCAGGAAAGAAAAATTCATAAGTGTTTCTGATCTGGTCATTTCAAAAATAATGTTAATAAATTAAGGTACTTGCAAAAAAATTAAGTACATGACAAGCAAGCAAGCAAAATGATAGTCAACTAAGAATGCCAAGGAAAACAAGCGGTACAAAAAATCTAGTCACTGCAGGTGCACATCCTATGGTGAGCAGATATTATGGGATGGCAGGATGTTAAAATAGATCATTGATTTAACCAAAATTAGGAAATAACCATATTGAAAGGGAGGAGTGATAGGTATCTTTGTATAGCAGAGCTAAATTCTTTTTTTTAATTTATTTATTTGAATTTTAACTTGAAGAGTGAAAAACAGAAGCAAAAACAAAGAGGAAAAATGACATAAACAGGGTAACATACAACGATACATATGTTACAGATTTTCAAAACATGGATGGCTAATTATATATATATATTTTTTTTTAAATAAAACAATCCTACACAGATCAGCAGTCCACAGCAGAAGCAGGTTATCCACAGAAGTTGTTCACCTAGCCATTCACAGCTCATTATATTAATGACTTTACTTTACCTCCATTTATATACTTTTATATATCTCTATTTTTATACTTTTCTGCTGGATGGTTAAGACCGAGTTAAAGCAAGACCTATATAACAAGAAATGTAACTTTTGTATCAGTTAAGGTCAGTCAGATACCCTCAGGGTTTATCCTGTAACCCTATACTGCTCTTTGTAGATCCCTTGTCAGTGTCAGCTTTGTGGATGAGTCACGGCCATTGCTTGACCAATTTGCTCTCTGTGGAAGCCTGAGAGAAAGTTTTCTCTCCATGTGACTGGCAGAGCTAAATTCTTATAAATATAAGGTGATGACTAAGACCAGCCTCTTGGAGAAGACCTTAAACAAGGTGTTTTTCTTGGGATTAGTGAATTATTTCTCCTATTTCTTTTTAGACACAAGAGATTATCTGGCTTTTCCTCTTGTCCTCTTCTTACACTTTTACTTTTTACATCTTACATTGGCCTTTACTTTTAGCTGCCCATTGGCAGAGTTGCTGTCTTTTTCTCGAATCATTTCATCACTATCATCCTTTAGCTCTATATTCTATTTCTCTAATCATTGACATCATTAAGCAACACCTCCCGTTTTCCTAAACATAGAATAGAAAATTCTTATTCATTTTCCCTTCAATTCACCCTATACTTTCTGACCTATCCACACTGTGACAGCTGAGCCTTAGTGCTGCCCTGGGTGGATCTGCCTTAGCTTGGCAGCAGGACCCCAAGTGGGGGCTGCTAAGAAATGGGGCATGTCAGGCCAATGTGCACCTACTGAGAAGAGCCAGTATCTCCCTCAGCTCTTCAGATGCTCCATGTGCAGCATGGGGACAGGGCTTCATAGGGCCAGCTGTCTGCTTTCCATGGGTAAAGATTCTAGAGCTTTGAGCCAACAATCAGGTGCTAGAGATCTGAAGGCCAGCTCATCACCTTTAAGTCAAGAAGTCTGCTCTTCCTTGAAAAACAAAAATATATCAGTATAAGAAAATGATTTCTTCAATGAGGTGCCTAGTTTGCATTATATGGAGGGCCATAGCAAGTATGGCTTTATTGTGAATATTGTTATCAATATAATTCAAACCTCTTTATGTATCTGAAATTTTTTGACACTCAGTTCTACTTTTCTGAAATTAAAATAACTGCTTCTAAAACTTTGTTTCCAACATATCTTTTATTTTGTAAATATATAAGTGATGCTTTGTTTGTATTTTCTTACATTGTGTTTTTGCTTGGGTTCTTTGTTTGTTTTCTGAGACAGGGTCTCACCATGTGATTCAGACTAGCCTTGAACTCATTATGTAACCCAAGCTGGCTTGGAACTTGCAGTATGAATCCTGCCACATCCTCCCAAATGCTAGGATTATAGGCATGCACCACTATGCTCGGGTACAGTGTTTTTTCATGAACCAATTTGAAAGCTAGTTTCTGTAGCTGATACAGTTGATTTCACATTTTCCTCTTCTGTGATTTTAGTACTTAGCACTTCTTTGCTGTTTATTTTTTTTTCCCTTTTAATATGCAGACTGTTTAAACTTACTTTCATTTTCTCCATTGAGTTTTAAGCCTTAGACTACAATTTCTCGGGCTTTTGCAGGGTCATTATTGCAAAAATTATTATTTGACATTTCATGGCGTTTTCAAATTCTTCTGCATTAATAGACTTCACTTACACTGCACTCGAGGTAAAATTAACCTAGAGTTAACTTATTCACAACTTATAACGGTTACTGTTTTTCAAAGCAGGCTTCCTTTGCTTTAGGGTTCTGAACTTCACTTCTGCAGTGTTGGATGGCATCCCCAATGACCTCTGGCATGAAGGCCAGGTGGATGTTACAGTCCTGTTCCACAGGCTTTTTATTCATCTGGCTGACATGAAATAGTACCCAAAGTGCTCCACTGTCTGGAATTTTTGGAGGGAAAAATGTCTCTGCCATGATTTTTTTTATTTTTCAGTATGTAGTGGCTTTTCCCCTGTCCAAATGTTTGAAGGATTTTTCTTTATGTTATTTAAACTTGAGGGTAAAATATGCCTCAGGGTGGGTCTTTTAAAATGTTTCGAGCCTCTTCTCTCTGCATAAGGGCTCCCTTTTCTCCTAATAAATGTCTTTCCTTCACCTCTGCTATTGGTTTCTTTCCTTTGTGACACTGTCCTTTGGAAGCATATTTCTGTAGCTTCTGTTTGTGTCCTAGACTCCATTTCACTTTACTGTCTCAATTTTTTTGTTAGTTTTTGTTTTTTGGTGGAACTGGGGATTGAATTCAGGCTCTTGCATTTTCCAGGCAAGCACTTATTCTACTGAGCCATCTTCCCAGCCCAGCTCACCTATTTGTCATGTAAAGCTTTTCTTTTGAAACAGAGTCCTGCTGTGTAGTTCAGGTTGGCCTGCAACTCCCTAGGTTGTCACTGTTGGCCCTACTCTGGCAATGATCCTCCTGCCTCAGTCTCCTGAGTGTTAGGATTACAAGCATTCGTCACCATGCCCCAGCTTGACTTCTTTTTTAATATATTTTTCTTTCCAAGAGAGTCTTAACATCAGGATATAGTTACAAGCTGATACTGTGCAGGTGCTTCTCCACAAAAATGTGGACACTTCAGTTGCTCTCTGGCCTTGCTATTGTCTCTTATCCATTTGTGTCCAGGCTTCTCTTAGGGCTTTCAGCTTCTTGTTCATGGTAGCTACCTCTTCCTGAACCCTGAGGATGTCACACAAGTTTGGACAAGCTTCTTCTTGTCCTTGCCTGTTAGGATTTGTGTCTAGGTGTCCTCACCCCCTCCAAGCCTTGTGCAGTCATGGGGTGGCTTGTAGAGTTTGTGATCAATTGATGATCCAATGCTGGGATTATGGGTGTAAGTGCTATGACCACCCAGGGGCGGAGGGCCTGAATATAATATAAAGAAGTGAGAGAGGTTCGCTAGCTGCAGCCGCTGCTCCTTCCTCTGCTCTTTGCTGCTTTCTACGGCCATGAATGGTTGCTCTTTGCCATGTGCCCCTCTGCCTTGGAGCCAGCCAAATACAAACTGAAACGTCCACTAACTGAGCTAAATAAACCGTTCCTTCCTTCGTTTTGGGTGTAAGAGAAAAGTAACCATGACAATGCCCTAAATGTCATCTAGCTACTCTTTTCCTGGGTATGAGGAATATTTCTTTCCCTACTTGTCATAATTTTTTTTTCCGTGGCCTTCCGAATCTAGCTGTTATCCTTGCTTCTATAAGAGGAAAGATTTTTCTGGATACAGTTTGCAGGTTGGACTTCTCATCTCTGTTTTCTTGACCACTACTTGAATCCTGTGATAAATTCAATATTTAAAGTCCAGACTTCTTCCTGGCATAGCTAATGGGGTAGCTATATTGTCCTTTCCTAATCAGATAGATCAAGTGTAAATCCATAATCCCTTGTCAGATAGAGGCTCTGCTTTTGTCATCCTTCCCTGCAATGTTCTGCTGTTGGCTGTTAGGGCTCAGTGATCCATATCAACCTTGTGGCACATTATTCTGGTATATTCTGGAACCAGAATAATTAAGAAGGTTGGCTAGGGATATAGTTCAGTGGCATAGTGCTTGCCTTGCAAGCACAAGGCACTGAGTTTGATTCCC
>PVKA01000416.1:0-107920 GCA_004027165.1 Ctenomys sociabilis
TAACAAGAAATGTAACTTTTGTATCTGATAAGGTCAGTCAAGTCCCCTCAGGATTTATTGTGAAACCCTGCACCACTTTGTAGATCCTTTGTCAGTGTCAGCCATGTGGATGAGTCACAGCCATTGCTTGACCAATTTGCTCTCTGTGAAAGCCTAAGAGAATGTTTTCTCTCCATGTGACTCTCCTTAGGCACACTCTACATCATTGATCACTTTCCTCTGTGGCCCCATAATCTCCTTGATCAGAAAATTCAGAACACAACTGAGTTACATGGTGCTACATTATAGGTTCTCCTATGTCCTGAGTCTTCACTGACCTTGAAAGGCTCTGGCCAAAATGTTGGCTGTCCTCTCAGCCCTTCTTTTTCTCTAATATCTGGTCTGCAAACTTAGGTTGTTAACACTTCAGAAGAGAGGCTTATTATTGCCCTACAACATAGGCAGTTTGGTTTAACGTAACTATCTGTCTGAATATCAAACATCTTAGGCATAACATGGAACAGGTATTTCCCATCAAGTATTGATATGTTAAACCTTACGTCCCTATGGAATATGAAGAAAAAAATTAAAAATATTTTTTTAAAAAATAGGAATAAATGCTTACACATTTTTACACAGAAGTTTAGAAATCTAACCATACACAGCCTTGTAGCAGGACAGTCCTGTGACATTTTTTTTTCTTGTCTCTTGTTTTCATTTATTACCATTTTTTTAAACAAACATTTACTTGAGATACATTATGGCAATAATTGGTATGTCATGATAAGCAGTACGTATTTAGAAGACCAGAATGACAGGCATTCCAAGCATGACCCTACTATTACACATCGCTATCTTCAATGCAGTTGCTTAGTTCACAGGTATCAGCATATATAGTTAGGGGAGAATCCTATCAATTAACTGCTAGTTTCAAAAACCTGCTATTTCTCAGGATCACTGCCCTAACCATCTCTTGTGTATAAATGTATGGCTTTGCCCTGTCATGTTTCCTAGCTTTTTTCCTTGCTTTCTCTTCATTGTCTTATCCTCAAGTTCTCACTTTCCTTTTAATTGTGTTATATCTTTCTATTTTTATTTCTTCTTTTGAGTTCTTATATTAGGGAGACTATATGATATTCACACATGTGGGTCTTGCTTATCTCACTTATGAGTATATCTTCAAGTGGCATCCACTTAAATCTAAAGGCTTTGAGTTTACCATTCTTTATAGTTGAGTAATAATCCATTGTATAAAAATACCACATCTTTTTCATCCATTCCTCAGATGATGGGCATCTTGGTTGTTTCCAAGATTTGGCTATCACAAATTGTGCTGCTATAAACATAGGTACATGTATATCACTATGATATGACGTTTTCAGTTCCTCTGGGAAGATTCCCAGTAGGGGGATAGCTGGTTTGCATGGGATTTCCAGTCCTAGTTTTTTAAGGAGTCTGCACACTGATGTCCATAATGGTTGCACCAGTCCACATTCCCACCAACAGTGGAGAAGGGTTCCTTTTCCCCCACAGCCTCTCCAACATTGTTGGTTGATTTCTTTATGACAGCCATTCTTTCTGGAGTGAGATGGTATCTCAGTGTTGTTTTAATTTGCATTTCATGGATGACTAGTGATATGGAGCATTTTTTCATATATTTACTCACTTCTCTAATTTTATCCTCTGAGAAGTGTGTGTTGATCTCAGATGCCCATTTCTGGATTGTCACCATGGGAATTCTGATGGCCTCGAACTCCAGCGTCCTTATCAGATGCCTTTAAAGTCAATCACAGATGCTGGAAATTTAAGGCAACAAAACTCCTTCTCCAGTGAGTCAAAGCTGCATAAGAAACACTGGAGTCTGAGTCAGGATATTACTGACTTGATAAAACTGTTATACTATATAAGATTTTAAGGTCTTTCCTGCTGGCTGAGAAACTTCCAGGAGTGGGTGGCGAGGAGCCACAGCCTGACAGGCTCTCTTGTGTTAATTTGTGAAGATGTTTGCATGGCTCCAGATGTTTACTAAAATTCACTGAACTGCACACTCAGGATGAGAGCACCAATGACCTGGAGGTTATATTCAGTCAAATGATGCTGGAGGGCAGACAGTTGGTGACAGTTCCATGTCCCCGTGGGAGCCCTGTTCTAAGATGACCATGCTGGCCCCACCCTGCTCACCACTGTCCACTCTGGGGAAGTGATCCTTGCCTATGCTGACCATTATGTGTCCTGAGCTTTACTTCCCAAGTGCTGTTTGGCTGGTTAACTGTCACAGATGTGTAAATTCTGTCTTATTTTTCCAAAGAGCTGACACATTATCAGGAAGTATTTTGGATATGACAAATCCACAGAGCTGAAGTGAACGGTTGAATGGTACAACATACCCTGTGCAGCACTGGAACAGCCCATGGCCTGATAGAGTCCCGCCCTCCCTCCCAAGTAATGCTGCCAGTCCAGCCCCTCTCCTCACCAGCCCCAAAGCTCTGTCCTAACTTCTGTCATCACACGTTAGTGTGACCTGTTCTTGCCCCACAGGACAAGTCATCAGTGCACATTCTCTTCTATTGGATTCCCTTCGTTTGACACATTTTTTAGATTCATGGGTTTTTGACTGTATCCATAGCTTACTCTTTTGTATACCTTAAGTTGTTAATCAGCTCCCCATTTGATGGACATTTTCATGACTTCCAGTTGAGATCATAATAGCTAAAACTGCAGCAAACATTCAATGCAGGCCTTTGCATTCACACCCGTCTTCATTTCTGGCTGGTAAACACCCAGGAATTGAATTGTTTGCTTATGGTATAGACATATGCTGTGCTCTGGAAGAGTTGTACTTTTTATTTAATTGCCTGCATAGAGGTGCAGGCACCCTGGATCCAGGAGAATTCCTCAAGGAACCATGTCATGTGTCATGGGGCCTCAGGAGGAAGATGACATGAGACACAGAGATAACATTGATGGAAAATTGGAGGAGAGGGGAAGGATGGTGGTGATGGCAGAAAGCCCATCTTGGCCCCACCTCTGGGCAGCTTCGTATGCATTGCTTTGTTAAACCCTTGCAACCCTGGGAGCTATTTAATTATCTTTATTCTAAAGTTGAAGAAACGGAAGCTCAGAAATGTGAGTTTGCTTTCTTGAGGCCACTCAAACCCGTACAGATCACCACAACCCCATAGAAGAAGTTCTTGGGCCACGTTGTGTGGCACCACAGAAGTGGCTGCCTTGTCTTTTAGGTGGACTTTGGGACTCACCTGGGTCCAGCCCCCTACAGCTGCTGTCTGGTCTGAGGAGCTGCCTGGAGGCTGCCGGCTGCCTGGGTCTCCCCGCTCCCAGGGTGTTCTGTGCTCTTCATCTTGTGTCTCCAGCTCCTCTTGTCCCTTTCTTCATCCCTGATGACACAACTCCACTCGTTACCACCCCCACCATCTCTGCCACCAGGCCCCACTCTAACTCACCTAGTGCCCATAAATGTAGATACATGAATCAACTTGTCTCAAAAGTTCAGGAGAATCTTTCCTTAAGGCCGCTTCTCTGCCCTCTAAAATGTCTTACTTTTGTGAATTGCGCCCCAAATAGATATACATTGAGAAAATTTCATTCAAAGGCAGCATTTTGATCAAGTCACAATGTAAAGAGCGTCACATTGTTTCAGACACGGTCTTCATGTGGCAACCTTTGATGGAAACTTCAAGATGAAAGACTATTTTTCTATAGTTGTAGTTTACCCACTTCTCCTACAAATATCTAAATATAATTAATATAGTTAACATACACCCTGAGCTTTGATTGTTTAGCATTAAAATCCTGCACAATGACATAGTCTCCATTAGAAAACGTTTCCTTCCATTTCTACATTTTTAAATGACCCTCCACAAAACCCTCTGAGGTCAACTGAGCAGCTAAAATTAGGAAGCCTGGCTATACAGCAGGACAGCATTAAGTGCAGGACCCAGCACCTCACCATGCTGTCAAATCCATCTCTGTGCAAATCCTACGTATTTCATCCTTTAAATGTCATCATGGAAATTACAAATCCACCCCATTAGTGGGCTCTTTTAAAAACTTAGGATGAATTTGTAGTAACAATTGCCTTTTGAAGTATCTGAGTAAGTTAGAAGCAACACCTGCATTGCCTGTTAGCTCGAGCTCCTCCGTAGCTTCCTTGAAGCTTGAGGCAGGCCGGTTACTCTGGATATCATCAAGCTGACACCGTGAAAGTGGGTGGAAGGTGGGTGCCCTCTTGTGGTTCCCACAAACAGAGGCAAGGTCGACCTAATCGGGAGCCAGGAAAAGTCTTGTGCGTAGAAATACGACTTTGCTCACTAGTCCTAGTAACGGATGACAAGAAGAAATGAAATCTTAGTAGACCGCTCATCCTAAACACTTAGGATTTAAAAAGGGTATCATCAAGTGGAACCTTGTTTTGTATGAAAGAAAACCAAAAAAGTGAAGAGGAAGAATGTTTTCTTTTTTTTTTTTTTCTGACCTATTTTCATTTACTCTCAGTGGCCACAGAAACTGTCGCAGAATCAATGAAGGTACTTCGCGTTTCCAAGAGACATTTTAAGATGCGCTATTTTAATAGAAGTTTAAAGGCCATACCTTGCCCTGGTAAGCAATGGTTTTAATCAGAAAATCAGTCCTCACGTTGTCAACACCAGAATGGAGCCCGACTCGGGAGTGGTAGCAGATGGACACACATACTCCTGGGGACATGTGCTCAGTGCATCCAGGTCGCTGAGGTAGGCGGGTACCAGTCACATCTTCTTATCAGTAAAGTAACTTCTACTTTTAGAGAGCAGATAGTGCACAAATGTCATGAAGCCACCCTCTGAGTGACCCCCAATAAGATAAAGATCACTAGAAGTAGAGAACTCAGTACATACACCATTAAAATTCACTTGGTCAAAATTTTTACAGTGATCCTAAGAGAAACATCCTGTCTGGTTAAGGTCAGCTATTAGTGGCTAGGTAGCCTAGCGTCATGGTTTAAGAACTTTGCAAAAGTATAAATAAAGGATCATTAATTCCTTGTAAGGAATATACATGTATACACAAGATAGGCTAGACATACAGCTACTCTCTCTTAGTTCATTGAAAAGAAAGGTTTGTACTAATATTGTTTAGACAAAGATATCATGCCTGCGTCTAGTCCTCTGAATACCTACTGTGAAGAAATCAATATGCAATGTATTAATTATTGTAACTGTCCCACTAACCTGACTTGAAATTATTTCATTGCTATTTTATCTTTTGCTCTCATTACAATGAATAAAAAAATGAAAATTAAAAAAAATTTCAAGTGATAATATTTGGAAATATGAGGAAGTATTTTTAATTGTGCTTTTAAATATGTAGGTTTTCCTTTTTTTTTTTTTTTGGACAGGCCAGCCAACCCTGAGGGTGGGGCTGGGGCAGCATGTGGTGCTGGGGATCAAACTGTGGTCCCCTGCACCTGCCTAAGTTTGCCTCTGCAGGTGCTTTAGACCACTGAGCTATCTCACCAGCCCCAATATGTAGGTTTTCAATAATGTAGTGCACATAGACAGAATAGTATAAAGTAACAGGGCCAGAAGATAGTTCAGTGCAACAAGTGCTTGTCTGGCAAGTGCAAGGTCCTGAGTTCAGTCACTGGTACTGAAAAAAAAAAAATAACAGAAAACACAGTATAAAGTAACATATCCCTAAATTCATGAATCACTTCATAATGTCTAATCTCACAAGCTCATTAAGCTAAAGGTTGCAATTCATTTATGTCAGCAATATATATCTGCATATATATATATTAGTATGTTTCATCTAGGTGTGTATGTACTTTATACATGTTTGCAACGAGTAATAGTAAAGCCTAGAAAGCAATACTGACATATTCACAAATGAATACATAGTCCTATATAGATACATATATGCATTTGGTAAAAACATATCTCACTTTGTAATTTTTACATAAATTTCTGCTTGATTAGATTGAATGGATGTCTGAAGTGGCTCTAATAGCGATGCCTCTTCAATGTTTCTTAACTCATTAAAACTCTATTGCACAGTATCTTTAACCAGGAAATACACATTTTACCAACTAAGTTAAAAGTTTTGCCATACACATAATGTAATAAGCACCTTGTCTTAACTATAGTATTAATTTGGTAAAATAGGTGTGTATACAATATATTTAATGAGAACCTAGTTCTAATCCCTATACTCCAGGAGATATTGGCTAAAATACAATAATACACTTCACTGAAGAGAAGTGCTTCCCAATTATTACTTTTAAGTTTAAACTGACAAAGAATACTAGAACTATTGAATGCCATGGGAATTCCTTACATAAAACTTTGAAAAGTTGTCTTCAAGTTATATGCTAAGATGGTTGTTCACCAATTTTATGTGAAAGAATTTTTTTTTTAAATAGCATGAATCTGGGCTGGAGAGATAGCTTAAGTGCCTGTGTGGCAAGCACAACATCTTGAGTTCAACCCCCGGTACTAACAAACTACCTACCTAACAAAGTAACTGAAGAACAACTGAATAAATAAATAGGTAAAATATCATGAATCCAAAAACTGATCAAATTGAAGTGTTACTTATTCAGTCCTCAGACGCAGTCTGGCAGGATTACGGATCCACAGAGGGCTGGCAATCCTGGTTCTACAGTGATCAGAAGAGGCCTGAGGATCAGGAGCAGCAGGGTTGGAAAGTCCCTGGGCACTTGAGGAACTTCCAGAAACATTAGCAACAAAAGGCAATGACACCATCAGCAGCAGATTTGGTGCTTTGGTGAGTGAAGGTGACAAACCTCTCAGGGGTCAGATGAAGCCAGCTTTTGGCAGGGTCTATAGCCAGACTAGAGCCACGTGTCTGGTACCTTTCTATCCCTTGATGTCCTGCATCATCCCCAACGAAAAAGGAAATTGCATGCATTAAAGTCACAGTCCCCAGGGTGGGATTTCCTTTTTCATTCTTCAAAAGAAGAAAAGCAGGACTCCAGTCAAGGATGGAAGAACTCATGAAAACCATTCCATTTCTTGAAGGGGTAGCAGGCAAAGCATTGTCTATGTTATGAGGTTCAAATATGGTCTTGCAATTCGGAGCTGTAGGAATCCAATCGCCATTGGCAAGAGCCAGAGTTTATCATATCTTCTTCCAGAGCAGCTGCCATTGCCACTGCCACTGCAACTCTTGAAGGTGTGCCTGCGTCTGCGCTGGTCTCTTCCTCTGGCTTCTGGCTGCTTAGAGTGCAGGTTCAGAAGAATGTTTTCTGCACCCCAAGATGCAGCAGTGAGTGGCATTTTGGGGAGTGGGATTAAAGGAGGCATTTCACTGCTTTGTCTTCCAGTTTTCTGCATTCGACAACTATGAGTGGTAGATATCGAAAAACTTAAACACCATCGTTTAAAAAGCCAAGATATCCAAGGACAATAATATATATAGTACAGGGTCTATACACAGTACAGGGTTTCACTACATAGATCAGACTCATAGTGATTCTCCTGTTTTCAGCCTCCCAAGCACTGGGATTGCAGGTGTGCACCACGATGCCCCGTCTCTCAATCACCATCTCAGGGTGTCCCAGGGGCAGGGCTGGCACAGCACGTCACGATTGAACCCTGGCTGCTGTGCTTGGCCTAAGCAGGCACTTTAGTGGGCAGAGCTATCTGGCCAGCTCTGAGAGGTTTTGATAAGGCTCTGTATTGGCTAAAGTCTGTTGGGGAGGACTGAGCCCTGAAGGACACTCTTCAAGAGGATAATTTAGGAAAAAATAGCTAAAAGTCCACCTCAGTGAGTCTATGGAAGGCCTCATTGTCAAGTTTGAGCAGATAAATACTTACATTATCATAAGATACGCATATCTAAATAATACAAACAGGATATGTCAACAGTGGCATTCGTTGTGCCTTTTTTCTTTATAGACTTTTACATTGTAAAGGTGATTTGACATCTTTGTAATTTGAATTTTTAAATTTTGCAAATATCCTACAACAGCCATGTTGCACAGCGCAAGTCCAAGAGTGA
This sequence comes from Ctenomys sociabilis, assembly GCA_004027165.1. Taxonomy (NCBI): domain Eukaryota; kingdom Metazoa; phylum Chordata; class Mammalia; order Rodentia; family Ctenomyidae; genus Ctenomys; species Ctenomys sociabilis. The sequence continues at coordinate 7,996 of PVKA01000416.1, forward strand.
AGCAATGAATCCCAGACACAGCTGAAGGGCTCGGGCACAGGCAGGTGCATGGCTGGCCTCTTTGGTAGAGGCCCTACGCACATGGGTGACCAGGCCTAGTGCTGGCCACTGTGAATTGGTGAGACTGATAGTCCATCCCAGCTGGTTCCCTCCTGGTGTGCATGGCTTTGGCATACAGAGCTGCAGTACACTGAGGGGGAGGATTGCTGTCAGGGTTGAGAGAAGCGCGGGCTTCTTCTGCAGGGAGCTGAGAAGCCGCGCTAACCCCAGAGCCGACCAGCTGTGGCAGACCACCTAGGTGATTCTCCTTGAAAGAAGAGCAACTGTCTCCATTTTAGCTAAACCTGGACCTGTTTCCACGTATTGATTTGCACAGAGCTGGCTGGGGCTTTTCCTTATCCCTTCTGTTGGCTTTAAGCAGAGGCTCCCAGGCAACATTACCTGCCCCCGTAGCTCCCTAAAAACAGCTGTGAGCTGGGGGCTGGATGAGGGGCCCCACTCTGCTCCAGGCTCCACACTGTCATCTGGGATCACGCCTCAGGGATAAGAGGCTATGACTGCCTGGGGCATAAAAGATTATACATCAGAGCTGAAGCACTGATCCCCAAATATTAGATACTTCCTCACTTGTGTCATGCAGATTAATTTTTTGGCTGTACCAGGGATCAAACTCAGGACCTTTCAATTGTCAGGCTGGTGCTCAAGCTGCTGAGCTCCTCTTTGTCTCTCTCTGTACACTGCAGAGGCGATTGAGGGCCCCTACCTAGCTCAGCCCACTGCACTGCCTACTTCCCACCATTCTCACTGTCACTCATCCTCGAGCCGTGCCCTTCTTTACAAATTAATAAAACCTGGGTTTGGTCCCTGGTTAACCATTATCCTAGCTGGACTTAGGACCCCTGGGCTCCTCACAGCTACAAACAGGCTGTTAGTGTCTTTGTTCTCCCCTTGGGTTGCACTGGAAGTGGTAGATTGGAATTAACCTGCTGAAACAAACTCCAATAACCTTTCCACAGGGTTACAAATGTAAACTACTCCGACTGTGATACGCACTGGGGAGGGCTCTCTAGAACCATCCACGGCTCACCGTGTCCTGCAGCCCATCTGTGATCACCCTCAGCATCCGGCCACAGAGATCAGAAGCTCACTTATTCACTCAGGGAGATTTTCAAAAGTTGTTTTCTTCTGCTTGGCCACTTGATGGTCCACCTATACAGCTGACGACGGGGATTCTCTGAAATACCCGACCCAGACTCGGGAGCTCTGGCTCACACTCCGAGGCTGCCCTTTTCCCAAGGACATCAAAGACCAAGTGTTATGAAATGGCTCAAATTATGAAACCTCTCCAATGGTCTCTCTCCGAAAGGGGACAGCAACATGTCACATCGACACATGGCGTCTGAGACATCCCAAAGCCTTTCACCCATACACTTTGGTTTCTCTCAGCCTCTATCAGGGCTGGCAAGATATCTCAGCCATCTAAAGCACCTGCTTAGGCAAGCTTAGGCAGCCAAAGGGGACTGCTGTGTGGTAACTGGAACCACATGCCGCACCAGCCCTGCCCTCAGGGCGGGCTAAGCTGGCAAGAAAAAAACAAAACAACAACAACAAAAAAAACACTCAATAAAAGAAGCAGAATAGGAGGCCTTGGTCCATATCACAAAAGAAGAGACCAACACAGAGAGTCAATATTTTTTCCCAATGTCCTTGGATATGTCAGAGTAAATTATAGGATATGGTTCTTAATTTTTTTTTTTAAGTCGACTTTGGGGAAGTATAATTTGCACCAAAATTAGCCATTTCTAAGAGTATAATTCCATAGGCTTGGGCAAATGTATACCATTGTGTAACCACCAGTGCCACCATGAAGACGTGACAACACCATCAACCCTTGAAGTTTCCTTGTGTCACAGTCCTGTATGTCTCCTTTCACCTTGAGCCTTGCCACCCACTGAGCAGTAAACTATTCCTATGGTTCTGCCTTTCCTTGTATTTAATAAGTAGAATCACAGGTTGCAAGTTTAATGTCTGGTTTCTTGGTTTCATGGAGTTAAGGTCTGCTCGTGTAGTTTCAAAAAGCAATAGTTCAAAGGCTTTTAATTGCAGAGAAAAGTCCCAAGGCAAGAGTATTCTGCTGTGTGTTCTATTCCAGCAGGTTTCTGTCAGGACCTATGACTATAATACAATTTGCCCATCTATTTGCCAGCTGCTATATTTTACTCGGGGATCTAGTGATACATCTACCTCCCTCCAAGCCCCCTAGGGCAAAAATGCTGACCCACCACTATTTCCCCTGGAAAAGCTGAGCTGGGACGAGAACCCATCCTGAACTGATTTCCCTTTTAGATATTTTCCCATTTCTGAGCATTATCCTTGATGTTTTTTGGGTCAACCACAATTCTGACCCTATATCAGATACCCTGGGTACAGCGATTTACACCCCTGCCGTAAACTAGGTGCCCACGAAGTCATCCAGCTGTTTCATGGCTATCATTCAGTGATAAGAAGTGCTGTTCAAGGTAAAGGACTTCGTATAAGGTTGCCAAAGTGCTATTCCCAGAAATCCCAGTGAAAATGGAAGGAGTTGCTGGCTTTCTTCCTTTCCTGCTTTCAGTGACCTACACCCACTGCGCGTCCATGCGGCCCCTAGAGGCCGATGGCACTCCCTGCATGTCTGCGTGCTGTCTTCAGGGGTGGGTGACTTGCCCCATCACCAGGGGAGTGGCTGCCACTGCTGTCTTCCCCTTTGTGCCGTCACTAATCAGAAGGTGGACTTACATGAAAACATTTGACACAACCAACCTGCTAGTAATCAACCCCTAGATTAGTAGTTGAGAAGTTACCTAAGAATGTCCAATAACCCAACATCAGGCCCCAGTTAGCATGGCAGACCATGCAGCCAGCCCTGAATACAGCTGTGGGCCACTTGCATCAAAGTGTCTGCTGTGTCTGCTGTGCCCCAAACAGTGGTGTGGTTTTCAAAGGGTGACAGGATGACAAGTCCTGTCTGTTCTCTAAGGCCAAGCCCCTTGCTCTCTGGATCAAGTTATGTGTGTGACTGTACTGTCATCTTGATTCCATTTAAAAGACCTCAAAACTAAACAACTTTTCTAGACTAAACAAACAAAGAGCCCCACCCACTCTTTGTCCAGTGCCATTTCTCAGAGACTTCTCCGCCGGGTATGGCCAGCTTGTGTCACAGCCCCACTCAGTTATCAACACTCTCCCTCAGAATGGTTAGATCACAGATCCTCACAGGCCCAGGAACCCCTTTCTGGGTAACAATGACGCGGCCCCTTTGCAAGGGCAGGCTGCTTCCTCATGCCTGACTTCCGGGATGTGGAGCCCAATGCAGATATAGCTTCCCTTCACCCATGATGCCCAAGAGTTTGATCTTCTCTCCAGATGCTATGGCCATCTGGGCCTCCTGGCAGGGACATTCTTGGGGTAGCTAATCAGAGCTGACATTCTGGCAAACTAGCAACAGGTCTGAGCCCTGGCTGGGGTCTGTGTGTCCTTGGGACAGTTTCTGTGTCTCACTCTCTTAGTCTGTAAGATAGGGAGAACAGCTGTGCCATCTCTTGGGATTGCTGGGAGAATTCAATGAGTAGGGAGCCAGGGAGATAGCTCAGTAGAATAAGCACTTGTCTGGAAAGAGTAAGAGCCTGAATTCAATCCTCAGTTCAGCCAAAAAAAAAAAAAAAAAAAAAAAGAATTCAATGAGTAACTGTGTCAGAACAGTGCTGGGCCCACAAGGAGTGCTAGGCACAGGTAGGGAGCTGGCTCCACTTCCTTTATGACTCATGCTGTCTCAGTCCCTACCACATATAGGATCCATTCTCTAAAACCCAGTGGTCAGGAAGCTGTGAGCCTTTGCTGTTTGTAAATAAAGTTTTATTGGACACAGCTGTGCTCCTCCTTTCTGCCACAGTCAGTGCAACTCAAGAGAGTTACACGAACAGCCACACTAGTGAACAGACAGCCTCGCAGCTTGACATCCATTCTCTTCGGCCCTTCATAGAAAAGGTTTCCTGGCTCTTGTTCTACTGGCTTTGGCGACTTTGGGTACAAGAATCACTCAGATAAACCGTGAGGCCTCTTGTGTAAGACGTTAGGGGACACCAGTTGAGGGCAGGACTTTGTGTGAAGGGCCTAGGAAGAGGAGCAAGGGGAGGGACAAGGATATCTTCAGAAGGGATGGACGGAAAGGACTTTCCAAGGTCAGCCTGAAGGAGACCTCCACTTTTATGGGACGGACGCACTGGCCACTTTCCAGGGTCAAAACTTTCTCCTCTAGCTTCCTTCCACTTTCCCAGCAGATAAGCTTGTAAAACATCCTTCTGCACCCCAACACATCACTCCTTCTAGCCCCTGCAGAGAAAAATTGTATTTTGCTGTTTTTACGCAATATGAGAACTAATTGCCTCCTGTGGAGGGAGTGCTATGCTGGAAGCAAAGGTGGACCTTGGGCTGTAGGACATGGTTTACTTTGCAACTCCAAAACCATAAATTTTCTAGCCAAGGCCTTGTGGCCCTAGCCTCTCTCCTGGGCATCCTGGGTAACAAAGTGCCTGGGGCTGCAAGCATGGGTAACTCACTAACACCACAGCCAAGACCATAAAGCTTCCGGAGACCTGGACTGCCGTCCCTGGGTCCACAGAGCCTGGAGGCCGCAGAGCTGGGGTCCTGCTGCTGTTCCCCAGGAGGCCGCCTGGGAGCCCTTCCCTGTGTTTCTGGAAACTGTGATTTGCATGGATTTCCTTGAACCCTTCCACGGGCCTATGACATAGGGAGTCCTTTTACCTATGAGCCCGTGGGTGGAGGTGAGGTTCAGTCCATCCATGCGGTGTGTGGATCAGATGGGTCTGGGGAGGAAGGGGCCAATAAAAAGCACATCTGCTGGGAAGTGGGTATAGGTGGAAGGAGCCACACAGCCCCACTCTTACCTGCTTGAAGCCTGAGTAACTGAGATTTATTACAGCACAGAGCGCAGCACCTGTATCAGTTTTTCTCTGGAAAAGCAAACCAATCCCTACTTCCTGGCAGCTAAAATCAGCTTAGAGTAACTCTCCTCCTTATGGGCTCTGAATTTGAGAAAAATAAGATAATATATTTAAGAAGTAAAGGTGAATTCATTGCTTTCCTTTCCAATTCTTATGGCTAATTATTTTTTGTGAAGTTAACATTTAGCAAGTCCTCTTCATTGATATTTTAAGATGTACAGATTGTACTTGCTGAGTTACGTTGTCTTAATTGTTGAGCCAGTGTCTGGAATCTGTTGGAAAGCCTCGGTGGCTGCTGGCAGGGAGAGGTGGTGGGGCGGCTCTCTGCCCGGCTGACCTCCTCACCACGAAGGGCTTTGTGGAGGGCGCCACCCTCGCCCTCCTCTGTCCCTGGCTTCCACCCAGTGAGAGGCCTTCTGGAGGCAGGGCCGCCCCCTGCAATGCTCTCCATCCGACACAGACCCCCGCTGGGCAGTGGGTATGAGGGGCACACGCAGGCTCTGCCATCACAGACTCAGGGCAGAAGACGGGGCATCCGTGTGGTACTGTTCTGGGCACCCACAGGCCACAGTGTCCATCTCTTTACAACACACCAGGGACGTGATGTCAATAACTTGACCTCAAGCAGGGACTATTTATGCACCATAGATAGCGGTTATTTCCATGTTCAGCAAACACTGCAGAGGAACCCTTACATTTTTCAGAGCTGACTCTTAAAGCATTTGTCTGTGCTTATGTATTATACTTTATTTTTCTTCCAGTCTAAACATGTTTTCCACTTCTCACTACTACCAGAATGTACCGCACACATAAATGTGTTGAGAAATACAACCAGAAGTCTCTAGCCTCTAAACAATATCTATTGTAACTTTATTACACAGCATCCAATGACCACACCTGAGTTCACCGGCAGGGCCGGGTCCTGTTCCCTTGTTTTTCTTTTTTCTTTTCTTTCTTTCTTTTTTTTTTGTGGAACTGGGGATTGAACTCAGCCCCCTATGCTCGCCAGGCAATTCTACTGAGCCATCTCCCCGGCCCCTCCCTTGTTTTTCTTGACCTTTTGTACTGCCTGCTTTCTTTCTTTAAGCCAGTCTGAACGCTAGTTGGCATTTCATGGTTTTTTGAATTTACATTTTTTTTTCTGACTTGTGAGGCTGAAAATCTTGTTTTTAAAAAGAAGAAAGGAAGAAAATCTTATGTTTCCTGGCTACTGGAGTTTTCTTCTATGTGAACTTCCTAGTCATAATTTTGCACACTTTTATCCTAGGTTATATATTTTACCTCTTCTCTTTCTGTCTTACAAAGATTTCTTATAACTCTGATACTTATTTTTAAACTGTTTTATGTAGTATGACTCTCCGTGATTTATATTTTAATTATGTTGCATACTTATCATAAGGTAGATTCAGTTTTGGTGTAGCGAAATTTATTTTTTCATATTGATTTCTAAGAAAACCAATGTTTTCTTGTTTAAGAATCTTTCCTCATCTAAAGTTAAAATTATTTTCCCATATTTTCTTTTCCAAAATTCAGGTTTTTATATCTGAGTCTTTAGGAATCCATTAATGGTTGTTGTATTGCATAATGCTGTCTTCAAATTAGTTGTTCAGATTATCAGACATAAGGGTGCAACATTGGTCAGAACATTTAAAAAAGAAAAAAAGATTAAGCACTAACTGTTCCTTTCAATGAACTAGTAGAAATCAATAGTACAATTATTCAAGACAGCCTGTGTATATACATCAGATAGATAGATAGATAGATAGATAGATAGATAGATATGCATTTCTCCTTCCTTCTTTCTTCAATATTTATTTATTTATTTATTTTCTTTTTTAAAATTTTTGTTTTATTGAAGTACCAATATCAATGAGATAGTTTTAAGATACCTTGACAAGATGGATTTGATAAAGTAATACATTGCAAACTGTTTTCATAATGTTTTGGTATCATAGAAGGTGCATACATGATATTATACTTACAGACATTATTACACCATATGTCTCTTATCAGTAAATGAAGAGTGTAGCTGTTTGCATATCTTATTTTTTATACCTGAATTACATCAAAGATTCAATAATTAATACTTTCTACCTTGATATTTTCCTAGTGGTTGTCCATAGTACTAGAAGCTGACATAATATCCTGTCCAACCACCATTAGTGCGAATTTTGCCAATTATGTAGAAGCACGGCGTTATCTATCCCAGCTGTACTGTCCTTACACATGCATCATGATTCTTCCTTTCTATACCCCTTCCTTTTTAAGACAAGGTCTCCCTATGCAGTTCAGGCTGGCCTTGAGTTCACTTTGTAGCCCAGGCTGGTCTCAAACTCACAGTGATCCTCCTGCCTCAGCTTCCCAAGTGCTGGGTTTACAGGCGTACGCCACCATGCCAAGCCTCTTTTGGAACCTTTAATCCACCTAGAGTTCATTTTTGTGAACAGCATGGGGTAAGACTTTAATCTATTCTTCTGTGAAAATGCTAGAGATCTGATATTATTATTATTCAAGAGACCAGACTTTGCCATGTGGTATTTGGTTTTTTCCCACAATGTTTCTCTCTGTCTTCATATTCTTTCTTTAATGCAATGAATTTCATAAAAATTCTGGTTATTCTGATAGGGAAAGCCCTTCATATTTATTCTTCCTTTTCAAATTTTTCTTATTTAATTTTGAAAGTTTATTCCTTTCACAGAGATCTCAAAAACTGTCAGCTTGGCAAGTTCCACAAAATCTGTTAGTATGTTTACTAAATTTTCTTTAAAATTATAGACTCACATCAGAATAATTCACAGCTATTTCTTACAAACACACACACACACAGATGGAGAGAATATGCAGAGGGAATTGTGTCTTTATGTCCTTCAATAACTAATTTACAACATTTCTACAAAACTGATGTATGTTGTATTAGAGTTAGTGCATTTTCTCATTTTATTCATTATTTTTATTTATTTATCTGTATTTTAGGGAAGGGTCTCACTACTAGATCAGACTCGCAGGGATCCTCCTGTTTAGCCTCCCAAGAGCTGGGATTACAGGTGCACGCCAGTCTCAATTGCCATCTCAACGCACCCTGGGGGTGGGGCCAGCACTGCAAGCCCAGGAATCAAACGACCAGTCCCTGTGCCTGTTTGCAGGCACTTTAATCTGTTGAGCTATTTGGCCAGCCCTTTGTTATTTTTATTTTTGTGTGAGGATATGTTGTATCAGTTGAGCACTTACAATTTTTTTTTTTTTTTTTTTTTTTTTTTTTTTTTTTTTTTTTTTTTTTTTTTTTTTTTTTTTTTTTTTTTTTTTTTTTTTTTTTTTTTTTTTTTTTTTTTTTTTTTTTTTTTTTTTTTTTTTTTTTTTTTTTTGTCTTTTTGAGACAGGGTCTCACTATGCAGCTCAGGCTGGCCTTGAGCTTACTTTGTAGTTCAGGCTGGTCTCAAACTCACAACAATCCTCCTGCCTTAGCCTCCCAAGTGCTGGGATTACAGGTATGCGCCACCCCGCCCGGCGAGCACTTACAATTGATGCATACATTTGTTTTTATATGCTCAATATATAATAGCTTTAATGCTGCTTTCAAAGATTTCCCCAGCCTGTGACATGGGAGAGTACAAAGTAGACCTGTACCTGCTCTGCAAGGGTCAGTGATGTCATCTCCTACTACCTGTTTACTACACACATATAAGGAGTTAAAGTTTCTAATCCGACAGTTAGGGCAAGGTCCGATAGGTATTTATGACAAGAAGTCTATGCCAAAATCAGTTCCTTTGCAAGGATGATTTGGACTAGACCCATTTGCATTCTTTTCTTCACCCTGCATTTCTCTCACCTGGCAGCTGTATCGGTAAGTAGAATTCTGCTCCTCATATTTAGAAATACCAATTCTCATACAACTTATCCATTTTCTCTCTGTTTATTTCCTTACAGATTAGGCATTCTTCTAATGGGAATGGTAAGAATCAATTCAAATGGGTCTGGTTTCTGAACTCTGTCTCTTTGGTTCAGCATAAGTTGTGACCATTTTTCTCCCACTTTTAACAGAGCAGGATGCGGATTTTGGTGAAGAAGAGGATATCTCAAAGATCAATTTAGGTGGGTTCTATTCTGCATTATTAATATTTTGGAATGATTTATAGCCCAGGGATAGGATTGGCAAAGTGTGCAAACTTTCATAGAGCTACATTGTGCATCTTTAGGGAAGCAGTATTTATTAGTGCTTCATTCAGAGTTAAAGTTTCTTTTCCTATAAGAGCAGAATACATATATATATGTATATATATATATATATATATATATATATATATATATATATATATATATAAAATTTTAGGGAAGGGTCTACAGGGTGTTCAGGGTCTCACTGCCAGATTGAACTTGTAATGTGCCTATTTATAACCTCCCAAAAGCTGGGATTACATGCACGTGCCACCACACCCAGTCTCAATTGTCATCTCAGGGCACCTTGGGGATGAGACTGGCATGGCACGCCTGGGGAGAACACCTGGCCCCTACGCCTAAGAGCAGAATATGTTTATTGGGGGAAAGACAGCTCCTGTCCTAAAGAGAAACAAAAGGGGGACTCTATGGGTTGCCCCTAGATTTAAAGTTTCTGATTAATGGCATTGCGGCCAGAAGGAAGACAGATCAGATCGGGAAGAGTTGCTGCATCTTGCTGGATTTACAAAAAAGCTACTAAGTTTTCCAACGTATGAAAATTTCATTTTCCCTGTTCCTATTTGACAAAATGGGAAATGAAAATGTGTGTTTATTCTGTTTCCTAAGAGACACAATAAAGAGTAAGCCTGTAGCTACATTTAGTGGGGAAAAGATCTTAGCTCCTTACCAAGTGTACTTAGGGCTCCTTGGCCTTGGGACTTCAGAGTGTGACTGTACTTCTGTTGGATTACCTTGTTCATGAATACAGTTCTTGAAGAAAGCGGGGTCTCACCCATTGCTGAGATAGTCTCTCTCCTCTAAGTCCTTCTGCAATGAGAGAAACTTCTAGATTTTGGCATCTTTGCTCAGAATGGGTAGAAGCAGAGGTAATCAAGACCATCAACGCCCTAGCCTGGGAGCCTCTGCACCCTTCTCCAGGGCCCCTTAACTTGTCCAATCTTGTGCCTTTTTGTGGGAAGGGATGGGGTGCTTGAATGGTTGGGGTGACTTTCCAAAGGCCACAGGCTCTTGTCCTTAGGCCACCTCCAGCCATCTGACTCCTATGTTTCTACACTGTACCCCACACTCAGAGATGGCAGCTAGTTGATGTTTAATTGCAATTGCTAGGAGAGGATGACCTGGGCAGAGCAGAATGAATTAGCAAAGCTAAAGGGTGGGTGGGTGCAGGGGCCCCAAGCTTCAGGCTGGACACAAAAATCTCTCACGTGAGAGTCAGGCAGTCCAGATGTCTATCATTCTGCAAGCCATTGCAGAGCAACACAGGGCTGAGCTCAGGCTCAGAGCCTCCTTCCTCCCATCCTTATCTGGGATAGAAATTAGCTCCTCCTCAGCCATATTTTACTCTGCAACCCCAGCACCACCTCTGACCTATGAGCTGGGGACACAGTCTCTCTGTCTGTGGAGCCACACCTTGAAAGCTGTGTGGTGCCCTACTGTCCCCACAGACAGGGGACACAACCATGCAGAGAAAGTTGTCACCTTTTCCACCTTATCTCTGAGCCTCAAAATGGTCGCCATCTTCATCCCAGACCTGCTGTTCTCTGTCGTCTTCATTTCAGCCTTTGTGTCTCCCTCTTCCTAGGTTTTAGGCTCAGAATCCCAGAGTAGCCCTGAGGCCTGGTCTCTCCCTCACCTTCATTTCTGTCTGTCAGCAGATGTCAGACACATGGTCACATCTTGTCACTGCTCAACGTGGCCAGGGTCACATTGCATCTGCCCTGTCCAAGGACCCCACATCAGCCCCCCACTCTGGTTCACCCCAAAGATGCCTGCACACTCTGGCGACAAAGCTGTCCTTCCAACTGCATTCAGTTCCTGTCATTTCCGGCCTCTGGTGACTTTTCTTCCAACCCACAGCCCAGAGTGACAGCTGGACTCTCCCAGTGCAGTCCTCAACCTCCATCGCCTCTGCCTCTAGTGCTATGAGCGCCTCCCATACCCCGGCCCGTGGAATGAGCATCTCCATTTGGGCAGACCAAGGGGATGTCAGTTCCAGAGGAGTCAACCCAGCTGCCTTTTGGGCCTCCCTTTCTCATGCTATCCTCTCTTCCCAGAGTGTCCCAGCCACTCTAACTGCAGATTCACAAGTGACTATTCCTGTGTGGTCACCACCAGTGCTCTGACACCATCTTGACATACATTAAAAAGGAGTGGTTGGTGGGGTCAGAAGTGCTGGGTGCCAGCTCAGCGGATGGACCTGTTCCAGGCCCAAACAACTTTCCTATCTGCTCTGGAGCTTCTACCTCTGCCTCCTGTTCCCCTACCCAATTTCTGCCTTGGGCCGCCTCCTGTAAGGGGCCTGCCCTGATCACCCAGGGGATAACAGCAGCCCACCCAACCTCAACACTCTCTCTCTTTATCCTATTTCATAGTTTTTTCATTACCCTTTTTTGTCCTGTGCCTTACTCTGCATTTGTCTATTCATGTGTCTCTCCCTATTAAGAATGCCTTCTCTGCAGGGCTTTTGCTCTGGTCCCTGCTGTATCTTCCCATTCTTGTGGCTAAGACACATTAGGGGTTGGTCAGGATGGACCCTCTGAAGCTCTGGGTAGAGCAGATGCATCTGACATTCACTGGACACATACTTCTCTGTGACACGTGTCCACAGGACTCCCTCTATGTTGAGCCAACCCTCAGGTTAAGGATAGTGAATTAGTGCCCTTGTCCAAGAGAGTCCCTCCAATCCTAAGAAAATACCAGCTTCTGCATCCCACCAGCCTGGGTAGGTGGCAGGTGGATCCACACCTCCAATGTGGGTCCTTGTGCTCTTGGTCCCTGTGTCAACTGAACAGGTCAAACAAGCCAGGAAAAATATGTGTCAGGAGAGGAGAGGCAGAATAGCTCAGTCAAGACCTAGCAACTCTTGGTGTCCCTTGGGCACCTGGACCCCAATTTTAAAGGGTCATTGCTTTTCCCATGGGGCCCCTTCTGCTTTGTGGGGCTGACTGTTCCCTGGGTGGTTCCCTGCTGCAAGTTGGGGTGTCACAGAAAAGATCCCTCTGAAACTGTCTACACTTCACAGAGGATCCTGCCAACCACACAAAGGTTATATTGAGTGATGTTCTTTGGAGCCATGAAATGTTGACCACACAGACTTCCCGCTTAAGATTCCTTTTTTTCAGAAAATGTGAGGTCTTGATTGGGGGAAGTCTGGATTTGGGATTTCTTCTGCTAAGTGTCAGAAGCAGGAGCTTGGAGATGCAGACTTGCCGGCCCTGGCCTGTTCCTTTGGTCTCCTTGTCACAGGGCATTGACTTGGCTCTGGAGCTTCGTGTTTCCATGGGAAAGAGCAAGGCCAGCCATGTGCCCAGGTCAGGGCAGGACAGTGTTAAAGCAGAACTCCTGACCAAACTGCAGCATTTTGTTCAATAAAGCCACAACCATTCTGTTGACTCAGCTGAATCATATGATTTGTTATCAAGTTGAAACTTCTGTGAATGTGCTAAAAACCACCTAGCTCCGTACAGCCATGCGCACCACAAGATGCCCATTGTACCATGGCCTTTAGCTACACTTATCCTAGTTTTTCATAACTCCTACTTACCACCCTATAAAAAAGAAAAATCACTCTGTAACCAATGCCTCAGACTTTGGAATATTTCTCAGGGGACTACCAGAGTTAAATAAAAATCTTTCTTCTCCTGAGCTCCTGGCTACTGTTGACTCAATTTTCCCACAACAGAATGACAGCACAGCCCGGAGGCACAAGAGTAGGAACTTTTCTTGTCACCACAGACTCCCATCCAGCTCATCACTTCCTGTCTCTCTAGCTCATCAATTCTGTCTCCCCATCTTATTACTTCCTGTCTTGGACTCCTATTTCCTCCTTTGAAATAGGAGGTTTAGCACCCATGTTCATCCAGGTCCCTTGTAGCTTTCCTCTCAGATTCTTAGACAAATGTTCTCCTTTCAAAATTGAAAAACACAAAACAAAACTTTGGTGCTTAATAACCACTCTTATTAGCTCTCTGGAAAATGCCAGAAGGCACTATCTATCATCCAAACAAATGCTAAGATAAAAATAACCTGGTAATCTTTGGTACTTACTAACCATTCCTGTGTGATTAACTAGAGGGAATCTTTGCATTGTTTCAAAGAGATGTATCACATTGTGACTAAAATGGAAGATTTATTATAGTGAAAATCAATTGCATTGTAAAAGATAGGTCTGAGTAATGTTCATTCAACTCTTCTTCCTTTAATTCCCATGTAGCTGCAGGATTGGACCTCTTTCAAGGGGACATCCTTCTGCCAGTGAGTACTGCCCCAAATAATGTCCCTCAGGACTGGCTGCACCAGTAGGGCACCAGTTGGGTTGGGGAGCATGCTGAAGAAAGAATTCTAATCTAATTCTGCCTACAAGGACCATCGCTGTAGCTGACAGCCACAAAGACAGAAGGGAAACAAGTAAACAGCAAAGAGAATCTACAGTTATTAAATGAAGTATCTACTCTGTTTTCCCAATAAGCAAAGAATGAGACAGAAGTGGGTAGGACAACGTGTTTGTGGTGGCTCACAGCCCCCTTAGTTTGATCCCCTAATTTTGTTCTTCATAATTTCTCTGAAGTTTCCAAATTATCTCTATGGAATTTCTGTTGCTTTTATAAAGAGCAGGCAAATGCCAAAGAATTGTGTAAATCACTTGATCTGTTCTTGGTGGTGTGAGAGGTTGGTGAAGGGGAAGATCAAAATGACCTTGAGGATGAGGCTTCCACTCCTCTTGGCTTTTGTTTTTACAGAAGTCAAGAAATGGCCTGAGAGACCCAACCAGCAGGTGGACGTTCCCCATCCCGTACATCCTGGCGGACAATCTAGGTAATGTCTCTATCCCTGGTTTGATTTCTCTCTCCCTCTTCCTGCTCTTCAGCCTCAGGCTGGAGTTCAACCTCTAGTGTATATGAAATGATTTCTCAGAATGGAAACATGGTGATTGGTGATTTCTTATCTCACAGGAAAAGAGACATGATATTGAGAATTGTGGTAAAAAATACAGTGAATGTTTAAGAAATAATTACGTAAAAGACACATTGCCAGGTGCCTCCCCCCAAATGCTTCCACCCATGATTGAAACACTTTTATCCCAGTGTTCCTGCCATTTCTAAAGCAGTTCTGGAACTCCCCCCTCATGAGGGTCTGTGTGAAGGGTGAGAAAATGAAATATGGTGGGTGCCCCTGCCGAGTGCCATCCAGTGGAAGGGCAGGCTGGTATAAACACGCTGCTGTGTCCCCATCCACCTCATTCACCAGATCTGGTGCAGCTTCTGGCTCTTTCCCCAAAAGTGACCAAGAAAGTCAAAGTGACCAGGAAAGTGGGCTGGGGAGACAGCTTAGTGGCCTAAGTGTCTTCCTGGCAAGTGCAAGGTTTGATTCCCTGGTACCAAAAAAAAAAGTGACTGTGGAAGATCAACTTTTAGAATCAAATTTGACAGTCCAAGTAAAGACATGATGGAAGACTTCCAGAGCTGCCACAGAAAGTGGCAAGAAGGAGGGGATGAATGTGTCCAAAGTGGGAGTGGTATTTTTGAGGAGGATTAGTGGGAGTGTCTTTTAGTGTAATAAATTTTAAATATTTAAATGTGCACCATAATTCTAGATCACACCCCATGCATCAAAACCAGGGCTGCTTAGCCTGCCTGTGACAGAGTGTGGAAGGATTGCTGGAAGATTATAGTGTGAATTAAAATTTTAATAAAATTAGGAAAGGGCAACCCACTCGGGCCCTCCTTCTGTCCCTCTCCAACAGAAGCTTTTCTATCCAATAAAGTTTTTTCCTCAAAAAAAGTAAAGAAATAAATAAAATAAAATTAGGAAAACATAAGAAACAAAGGTAGAAGATACAAGTTGGCATCAGATAGTGGAAAAAAAAAAAAACCTACTTAAGAGTTTATTTAGGTAAATCAGAATGTAGGGCCAAAATTCCACTTCCAACCCCTTAATTTTTCCCTCTTGTGGCAAGGGAAATAGGTCAAACTTCTCTGAAATAGGAAAGTGCATATTTCACTTGTTTGTACTTTCATTCAGTTTTTTGAAGTTTTCCATTGGCTTAAATTTTTTAATGTTTTTTGTCTTTTTTATTTTAAAGAGAATAAAAATAAAAGCATTAAAAATGATACCAAATTTCAAAATAAGATAATAGGAAATCAACAATGGTTACCGTACGGCATATGGTTATCATCAAAATAGTTGTTCAGGTTTCCAGATTTGAGCATGCAAACTTGGTGAAAAAATAGTTTTAAAATGTAAGCATTGACTGTTCCTTTCAATAAACCAATAGAAATCAGTGGTACACTTATTTTAGCTAACTATCTGCACCCGTGTGCATAGCAGCACAATTTATTGTGGCTAAATCTTGGAAACAGCTCAAATGCCCATTAACTAAGGAATGGCTAGAAAAGCTGTATCTTTATATAATGGAGTATTACTCATCTATAATGAAAGAGAAACTCGAGGCTTTTGTAGGTAAATGGATACAATTAGAGACCATAACTGCAAGTAAACTAACTCAAATTCACGTGTGCAAACGTCATATTGTCTCCCTAGTGTAAGAACCTGAGGGAGCAGATAAAATAGAAGTACAATAGATACTATGAAAGGGGAAGAAGCTGCCCAAAAGGAAAGAACAACTAAATTTTAATTAAATGTTTGCACTTATTATAATTAAGGGTTTGTGACTTTAACAACCTGATTTGTTTTATATATTTTATATATGATATATATACATATATATTATGCTTGTATTTTATTTATATATTTTATATTTTTTCCAGCACACCTTCTGCAAATCACTACCACCCATCCTTTTCCTCTCTTGGTTTAGTCCGTTATAACACTTCAATTCTTCTGTTGGATTTTGGCTCAATCTCTGGTGTAATTCTTTAAGGTTTTACCTTGGGGTTAAGATATACATCTTCAGTATGCAATGATCTCCTTAGACTTAATAGGTTTCATTTGCATAAAATGTAAGCCTTTCATGATAGCATAATTCCATTTATAGCCTACCCTTTGTGGTATCACCAAATTACACTCTTGTCAATGTGCTGTCTAAATCTCCCAATCCGGTCACATTTATTTTCACTTTTTTTTTTTCTTTGCCTTAGTTGCTTTTTAGAATAATTGACAAAACGATTACCTTCATGTCTGCATTTGTGCTCCTGCATCCTGGGCTCCTCCTCCTCCTGCTGGCTGCACTCCCAGCTGATGTCCCTGCTTCTGTGGGAAACACTTCCCACAGCATTTCTTGCAAAAGTGGATCTGCTGAAGTCCCCCTGTACCCCACTGTGCTCATCCTGTGGTTAACTGAGCTGTGTCCACAATTCGTTTGCTGGCTACACTGCTCCCTTTTCAAAATTTTAAAAATCAATTATTACTTCAATTGTCCATAATCATGGGGTACAGTGTGACATGAGTAACCGTCAACCCAAGCAGTTAGCATTTTCATCTTCTTAAGCTTTAATTTTTTCTCGATTCACACCTAACTTTTGCACTTGATTACGAGGCGCAGGCAAGCTGTTTCACCATATGCTGTTTCCCCAGAGCCCGCTGGGGTCATGAACCCTGCGGCCTCCTTACCATTATTCTGTGTTTGGATCAAGCTCCTCAGTCCAGCTCAACATAGAACGCACAGCGCGTTGTTGTGGACCGCAGTCGCCCACCGTGTGGCACAGCTCCGTGACCCATCGCTTCTACCTAGCTGCGTCTTGGTCCCTGTGAGCCAACCTCTGTCTGTCCCCACTGCACATCCAGCCTCTAGAAATTTCTATTCTATATTCAGGTCAACATTATTCTAGCACCCTCATGTGACAGAGAATAGGTGGCGTTTGCCTTTTTGTGCCTGTTGTATTGCTCTTAACATAACCTTACGGTTCCACCATCTTCCTATAAATGATATGCTATCATTTCTTTTTTATGGCTCAATAATATTTCACTGGAGATAGACACAGTAGATATACATCACATTTTATTTATTCATTTATCTCTTAATAGGCATTTAAACTGATTCCGTAGCTTAGTTATTATGAATAATCAGCAATAAAGATGGGTGTGCAGGAAACTCGTTGATTGCTGACACCTGCCCTTTGGATATGGAGCCAAAAGTGGTGTAGCCGGCTCATAGGGTAGAACTATTTTTAGAGATTTGAGAAATTTCTGTGCTGTTCTCCATAACAGGTATACAAATTTACATTTTCAACAGTGTAAGAGTACTCTTTTTTGCTACATTCTTGCCAGAATTTGTTTTGTCTTTTCTGCAGTAGCCTTTATTTATTTATTGGGTGCCAGAAATCAAACTTGGAACCTTGGGCTTGCTGTGCTGCCGAGCTATTCCCGGCCCCTTATGGTAACCATTTTAACTGGGGTGAGCTGATCCATGATCGTTATCCTTTGCGCTTTCCAATGGCTAATGATGTCGAGTATTTCTTCAGAAGCTCATTGGCCATTTATATCCGTTCTTCTGAGAGGTGTCCATTCACAACATTGCCTCATTTTTAAATTGGATATTTTCGTTATTGAGTTTGATGAGTTCCTCATATGTTCTGGATATTAATGTTCTGTCAGGCGAGTAGGTTCAAAAACACTGTCCGGTTCTACACATAGTCGTTGTGCACTTGTGGATTGTTTCCTTTGCGTGCGGAGGCCTTTTAGTTTGACAGAATTGCGCTTGTCTGCTCTGGTTTTCATTGTGGTTGTTTCTGCATCCTTACCATAAAACTGTCATCACTGGTACTGCTGCGTTGAAGGCTTTTTCCCCCATTTTCATTTGAAAGTTTCAGGTGTTACATATTACATTAAACTGACTTAGGTATAGGGTGAGAGGCATGAGCTAAGCTTCTGTCTTTCGTTTGTGAATATCAGGCTTTCTCCACACCACTTATTAAAGAGCCTGTGCATATCCCAATGAATGAATTTGACACGATGGGATGGAATGGAGTGGCTACAGGTGACTCCCGTTCACTTGGCCTCAACTGATGATCGCGGACCACACCCGCTGCCATTTCTGACCTCGATGTGTTGTCACCCTGACATAGAACCTTCACTGTGATATTATTGATGAAAGAACTGGGAAAATGTGTCACAATTTCCTGGGAAACTGCCAGGAATTATAAGTTCCTTGAGACAATGCCTAAAATCAGATGTATGAGGAAGATGATTTCATTTCATGTCACTCCCTTTAAATTTTAAGGGAGATTTCCGTCTTCATGGAAGTGACGGGAGGAAAAGCTGCAGACAAAGTAGAAAACAATCTCGTTTCTTTTGTAGCGGCCTCCTTTCACCTGTGCTTGTCATACCACATTGACCCAATGTGTGTGCATCTTAGGTGGAAGGATGGCCATCGGATCTTTGGCTGTAGTTATGCAAACTACCCACATGCACCTCTTGTCCTGGCTCTTGGGTCCATTAGTTCTGTGGTGCTGGGAGAGAAGCCCTTTCCAAGGTTATAGGTGTGTGGCACTAGTTGTCTAGAGGAGCCACTTCCCTTGCCATCTCTCCTGCACAACATGGGCTACTTCTGCTTTAGGAACTCTCACACCTCCCTCAGCCTTCAGCTAGCCAGAGTAGCCTTGTTAATGTGGGGTAGGGAACCTACTTTCACTCCAAGGTACTTTTTGCATACAAAAGCCAGAAAGACTCACAAACCACTTGTGTTTTTCTCTGCCAAGAGATCCTCCTGAGGTGGCATGTTCAAAATTTCTGCTTGAATGAGGGGGGAAAGGAAAAGAGCAGCAGTTTTAGTCGGCCACATACACTTGTGTGTAGGCTCACTCTAGATCTGTACGTGTATGACACATTAAAAATATGCATGCTATGTTTATGTTCATGGTGAATTATGTAGTTTTAGTTTCCAAAGGATCTATTTACAACTAAGCTTCTGTCATAGCCCCTTTGTGGATTTCACATCATGGAATGGTTTTCTCTGAGTCTAAATAATTCTTACTCATGTCCTTTTGGATTTCTGCAGGACTCAATGCCAAAGGAGCCATCCTCTCTGCCTTCGAAATGTTCCGCCTCAAGTCCTGCGTGGATTTTAAGCCCTATGAGGGAGAGAGCTCATACATCATATTTCAGGAATTTTCTGGGTTAGTATAAAACATTAGAGTGTGCCTGGTAAGCACAGGGTCCTAAGTTTGATATCTAGTACCAGAAAAAAAAAGGCTGCGAAAATCATTGTCTATAAAAGGTAGCACGTCTGTTTAACAGGATAAAAGAAAACTACAGGCAAAATCAAATATTTCATTATGAATTTGTAAACAATATAGTATTTCTAATGTGCTAAACAGAGAATACCACATACTATTTGGATAAGTCTGGGACCCAGAGACATATATCTCTCTTCATTTCTTAGGCTGTGTTTTAACATACAGCACTGGGGCTGGGGAGATAGCTGGATGATCTAAGCACCTGCCTGGCAAGCACAAGGACCTGGGTTCAATTCCCAGTATGACATGCCATGCAGGCCCTGCATTGAGCCAGCCACCAAAGCTGGGCATGGTGGCACACACCTGTAATCCCGGTGCTGGGGAGGCTGAGATAGGAGAATCACTACAAGTCTGAGTTGAGTGGCAAGACATGTACCAAATCAATCAATCAATCAGGGACCGATGAGATAACTCAGCAGTCTAAAGAGCAAGCTTACACAGCTGCAGAAAACTGCAGTTTGATCCACGACATTACATATCACGTAATGCCCTCGGGGACAGCTGAGTTGGCCCAAAATAAAAATAAATAAATAAATACATTTTAAAAATTAACTTACAGCACCTTTTTTTTCAAAATCAAGTGTTTTGGACTATAAATGACACACTTCTAATGATGCTATTCTAAATTAATTACTCTCTTGGCTGCATCTGTATGAAAAAATTCTAAATGTAAATTTGCTCTCAAAAAAAAATATGCTCTCCAGAGCTATTTACCTATAACAGTTAATCAATGGCATATTCAGAAGGAAGCACTCTTACTTGTGCTCTGTGTGCCAGCTACCTTAAGCTTAGTGAGGCCAAGAATCAAAGCCATTACCTGTGAGCAACAGATGCCACCCTGAAAATCTCCCTTGTGCTGTGGCTCCATCTCAGTCCCAGGTTTTTGTTGCATAGGTTGTCTAGTTCTGACTCTGGGGTTTTCATTGATCGTGGAAGGATAACAGAGATGAGAAGGGAAGCCAGCCTATAATTCACCCACTCGTGCAAAGGTACATGAGAGAGTAACAAATATGAATGCAAAATACTGAAGATGCAGGGTAAACACCTAGCCTATCTCAAGAGATCTTTTCTTAGCTTGTTCTTTTATTTTAACAATTTTCAAAAGATGTGCACCTACTGTGTACCAAGGAACATGCTACTCTAGAGGCACAAGGAGATGCAGGCTAGTGCCAGAACCCACAAGGCTTGCAGTTGGCTGGGAGGGTGGGGGAGAAAGAAATGCAGAGTTTAGTGGTGGGGGCAGGAGTTGGCATCAGACAGGAGGCGCACGTGGCATAGGGCGACTACAGCCAATAGGGCCTCACTGAAAATCTCCAGATGGTCAAAAGAGAGCACTTTACGTGATTTCACTACAAAGAAATGTGATTTTAGTTCAATGAATAGAGGGATCTGCTCTAATAGTGTTTGTAAACAGAATGTCATGTCTGCACCTTGTACAATGAATAACCAATAAGAAAACAATATGCAATGTATTAGTTATTCAATCTGTCCTACTAATTTGATTTGAAAGTGTCTCATTGCTATTTGTTCTTCAATAAAATTATGGGAAAAAAAAACAAAGAAATGTGATTTAAAAAAAATTAAACCTAGCTTTATTCCTGTCTGTGTGACCTGCATTGCAGCTCAGAATTCTCTAGAAAATGATTTCACTTTCCTGGTCTTTTAAGGTGCTGGTCTATGGTTGGTGATCAACACGTGGGACAGAACCTCTCCATTGGCCAGGGGTGTGACTACAAAGCCATCATAGAGCATGAGATCCTGCATGCGTTGGGGTTCTACCACGAGCAGTCGAGGACCGACCGGGATGACTATGTGACCATCTGGTGGGATGAAATTATCCCAGGTGCGTGGGAGCTCAGCGCCGCAGGGTGGGGATGCCTGTCATCAGGGTGACTCGCTGAGAAGGCCTTGAGGGCTACGCTGCTGGAATCCAAAGGGACTGTGAAAAGGGTCCCCACGAGTGGGAGGAGTGGGTCTGCACAACCTGGAGGTTCCCTGAAAGGCAGTCTGTGATTTTGCTAAGATTCCTGCCTGTTGGTCTTCCCTTTCAACAGTTTCTTTCCTTTCCACAGTATCTATCGTACCTTTGAGATTTTATTCACTCTTTCAGGTTCTTGAGAGCTTCGATCATTGTACTACTGATTTCTGCTGATCTATTGAAAGAAGCAGTTAATGCTTAACTTTCTCTCTCTCTCTCGTTTTTTTTTTTATAGTTTTTGACCATTTTTGCATGCTTCGATCTGGTAATCTGAGCAACCAATTTGAAGACAATAGGCAATATAATACTCATTGTCGAATTCCTATCATTTTCTTTAGTGAAATTCTGTGTCCTTTCCACTGTGCTTTTTATTCTCTCTTTTTTTTTTTTTAAAAAAAAAAAAAAAAAAAAAAGATTCTTGCCTAATGAACCTAGGAGGGATATGAAGGCAGCTTTTTATGCATGAAACCTTCCCTGGCTCCAGAAGGCTGAAGGAGAGCATGCTGATGATACCACAGCCTGCCTAGCACACACTGCGGCACTGTCTGTGCTTTTCGAAATCATCCTGTGATAATCACTGTGCCAGAGGCCAGGTAGTAATCTTTGGCTCTTAGGGCAACATGTGCAAGTGTTTGTGCCTGCTCATCCAAAGATGGGATTTCTGATGAGAGCCAAGGTATCTCTCCTGGTGGGGATGGTACCGTACCTCGTGTGCCAGGGTGCAGAGGGGAAAAGGGCCTGGAGTCACGGCATGGGTCAAAGGACAGGGCCCTGGGGCTGAGGCACAGGGTGCCACTTGCTCAGTCTTATCTTCCTGCCCATATACTTGGCACTCCTGAAAATCTCATGTGCAATCAGAAAACGATGGTTCATCCCTTCATGATGGCTTCAGAGTCTTAGATCCCTTTCCCAAGGGCCAGCCCACTTGCTAGGGTGATTGGCAGACTTGCTGAGGTCTGCCTGGGCCTGGCTTGCTCAACATGAGTTTTCCATCAGATACGCTTCCATGTATAGAAATTGCATGCAATCACCTGCTGTCCCACGGGACAACAAACCCAAGATGAGCATAAAAAAGGACAGCATTATTTCTCAGGGTCATTTGTGATTTTTATTGCTCCTCACTCCGAGTGACCCAGTCCAGTTGTTTCACCTAGGAGGACACTGTAGAGCAACGCAGCCTCTCTTCCCCAGCCCATTCCCTTGTTGAGTCATAACTGAGGTTTTTCCTTTCCACTAAAGAAACAATATTTGAGGTCTTGCTGGGATTGGCAAACTCTAGCCCATGAAGACAATTTAGGTAAACACACCCATGCCCTTCAGCATAGGTGTCACCTATAGCCACAGCAATGGCAGCACTCAGTAGCAGTGACAGAGAAAATGCAGGTAGCAAAGCCCAGAACATGTCCTATCTGACCCATGAGATAGGAAGTTTGCAGTCCCCATGAGTGGGAGAAGAAAGCATCGTCTCTTCTGATAGCACACACACACACACACACACACACACACTTTGCAATACATCCTTAAATCTATTCATATATTTAATAATTTATAATATATAAATATATACTTTATATACTACAACAGGCATTTTATGATCATCTCATTCCAATAATTTTATACATATTATAATGATAGGCTATTGATGAATAATTACTATCTATTAATTTATACAGATAGTAAATATAAATTAGGTGTACATGGTTAAATCAAAGGCATATTCTATCCCTTCTGTGGGTCTCTGAGCGTCTGGCCACGGAGGAAAGGCTGGAGGTGCCCCCTGACTGCCACAGCTGTGGGCCTTGTCCCCAACAGGCTACGAGCACAACTTCAACATCTACAGCGACACGCTCATCACGGACCTCAACACGCCCTACGACTACGAGTCCGTGATGCACTACGCGCCCCTCTCGTTCAACCAAAATGGCGATGTCCCCACCATCACGACCAAGATTCCCGAGTTCAATTCCATCATTGGGCAACGCCTGGACTTCAGCGCCATTGACTTGGAGAGGCTGAACCAGATGTACAACTGCAGTGAGCGCCAGGCTGGGGCGGGCGCGCCGGGTGGGCTGGAGCTTCCGGTTGATGTCCTTTCACTCTTCTTGAATGTTCTGGTAACCGGGCCATGAGTCCAGCCCTGTAACTAAGGCATGCTACTTCCAGACCTGAAAAAATTTATAGCATCTGCCCAACAGATGGCCAAGAAATCAGTTACAGACTCACATTTCATAAAGTAACAATATTAGGCCAATGCAAGGAGCAGTTATTGTCTAACTTCTTTAGTTTTTAAAATATTTTATAGTTTTTAAAGAGAATAAGGGCCAGCCAGATAGCTCAGAGGACTAAAGCACCTGCTTAGGCAAGCTCAGAGACAGGGTTCAATCCGCAGTGTTCCTTGCCGACCCCACCCCTGGGATGTGCTGAGATGGAGACTGAGACTGGGCATGGTGGCCTGCACCTGTAATTCCAGCGCTTAGGAGGCTGAAAACAAGAGGATCACTATCAGTCCAATCTGTGTAGTGAGACCTTGTAGACGCTGTACTAAATACATGAAAATAAAAATAATACAGAATTTCACTAAACAAGATAAGAATTCAGCAATGACTACTTATTCATTTATTCATTTTATATAGGGTCTCACTACACAGTTCAGACTCACAGTGATCCTCCTATCTCAGCTTCCCCCACTCTGAGATCATAGGCATGCGCCACCACGCTCAGTTATGGGACTGGCATGCAATGCTGTACCAGAGATGGAACCTGTGTCCTTGCACTTGCCAGGAAGGTGCTTAGACCCCCGAGCTATTGCCCCAGTCCTTAAAATGATTATTATACTGTATATCATAGTCTTCAAATTAGTTGTTCAGATTACCAGATACAAGCATGCAAAGTGCATCATTATGTAAAAGTCAGGATAGGCAAAGAACTTGAAAGTTTTTGTGCCCTGGAAGATTCCTTACCCAGTTTATTCCTGGAACGTCCTAAGCCCTTGGGTAGTTTATTTTCTACAATAACCCCACTGATCTTGAGAGAGACAATCTTTATTTCTGTTCAAGAGAGCATGCACTGAGTCCACTAAGTACAGTGCTATGTGTGCCTTGGCCCTGACCCGCAGGGCCCCTGTTGGCTTCTCCATAGCGCAGATGCTTGGACGTCTTTTTATCTTGGTTCTGTAAGGCGGGTAGGCCTGTGTCTATGCTGATGAGTTCTGAGGTCTACCTCGATGCTGTCAATGTACATTTGAGAAAAAAAAAATCCAGAAAATGAGAAGTTCATGCACCTGATGCACTGGCCAGTGAGAGTTTAGTGGCTAAAGATGCTCCCCGTTTGGCTGAGCTATGCTAAGTCTTTTTAACTACCTGACAAAAATGTCCTTTGCAGCTACCACGCACACCCTTTTGGATCACTGTACTTTTGAGAAGACAAACATATGCGGGATGATCCAGGGCACCAGAGACGATGTAGACTGGGACCACAAGGACAGCTCACAAGCCGGACAAGAGGACCACACCATGGGCGGCCAGTGTACAGGTGAGTGGTGGTGAGGGGACTGGGTGATGGGGTTGCATAGGTAACAGAGGTCAGCATGGGTCACCCCAATCAGAACATCAGTAATACACCCTGAAAATCTGAATCAGGACAAAGAGCACTTCCCTTATCTTAGTTATTACCTCAATAAACACATCAGAGCAGTGCACGTGCAAAAGTAAGGTGTATATTGGCCTCAAGGAAAGTCATGTGGGCATGTGGTTGGTGAGATGTGGCTTTGTAAGGAACGCGAAGGTCCCCAGAGCTAAGTACCCTCCACTAGAAATACAGTGCTAGCCCACATGTCATGCAAAACTTTCTGATAGTTCCATTGGGCACTATATACCACATCAGCCCTGCCCCGGGAGCTCAGAGCTGGCCATAGAAGCTGGGTGTAGTGGTGCACACCAGTAACCCCAGCCCCGGGGAGGCAGAAAGCAGGAGGATCACTATGACTCTGACCTGCATAGCGAGATCCTGTACCAAATACAAAAAAAAAAAAAAAAAAAAAAAAAAAAAAATGAAGATAAAATTCTATGCAGGTGAAATTGGTTTCAACAAAGTACTTTATTTAACCCAATATGTACAAAGTATCAGCATTTCCACACGTAATCACTGTCCGTGAGACTCTCCTTTTGGCGTCAGTCACTTACCGGGTTGTCTCTTGCCCTTATGCCCACCTCAGTTGGGAGGGCTCAGACCCGGACCTCGGTGACAGCCGGTGCTTGGTGGCCCCTGCATCCAACAGCACAACCTTAGGAGGCTCCAGGATGTGGTCTGGGTAGTCAGCAGATTGGGAGTTAGTCAGAAGACTGGGGCGTGAAACCTGACTTCACCACTTAGAAGGTGGGGTTACAGGAAGTTGGGGCTGCCTGTGTGCTTCTTTAAACAAAAACATCTTTGCATGGGTAAAAGACCCTGAACCCTGGGCACTGATCCATACTTCACAGGGGTAGATGAAGGCCACGCACCAAGTCCCCACCAGCTCATTCCCTGTTAGTTTATCTTTTCTTTCTCTTCTCTTCCTATCTTGTTCTCTTTCCTCCTTTCTTTTTCTTTTTGTTTTTCTGTGATATGGGGATGGAACCCAGAGGCTCTCGTAAGCTGGGCAAACATTCTACCCCTGCGGCTACACTCCCCGCCCCTTCATTTATGTTTGTTTCCATTTTAGCATCCTTTGGGTACATGTCTCCTGTGAAACCATCTCTCAACTCTTTTGAAGTGGGCAGGGTCAGAGCTGTAACAGCTTTTGAGGGGCTGGGTTATAGCACAGTTGCTCAGTCCCTGTCTGAGAGTGGGCTCGGTTTCTTTCCAGCAGGGGACCTGGGTTTGTCAAGGATGCCAGGCCCCTAGTGAGTGACCCAGAGGTTATGATCCATGGGCACTGTGCCTCTGGCCTTGGCAAGGGCAGCAGTCTCTGCTCCTGATTTGAACATTGGAACTGATAAGGAAACAGACAACCGCATTCCAGAAACTTGGGCTGGGACCTGAGTTCTTTAACTCACTGGCAGATGCTTCACCTCCTAGAGAACTCAGGCAAAGGGAAGGCAGCACCGAGTTTGCAGCTTTGGCCTTAGCCTCGGCTGTGTCCCCCGAGGCAGAACACGCACTGCTGATGATCTTCTGATGTTTCTCAGAAGAGCTTTAGCTGGTGCTCCCTGGAGGGCTGCTTCTCCCATGTCACCTTTTCCCCAGGGGGAAAGTGGTAAGGGAGGGTGGTGGGGTGTGCCAAGGCAGGCACAGATGCCAGCTCCTGTCCCCCACAGATGCTGGCTACTCCATGCACCTCGACACGGGCACAGGAGTCTTGGAAGAGGCAGCCCTGCTGGAGTCTCGGATTCTCTACCCAAAGAGGAAGCAGCAGTGTCTACAGTTTTTTTACAGAATGACAGGGAGCCCCTCCGATCGACTGGTCGTTTGGGTCAGGAGAGATGATGGCACTGGCAATGTCCGCAAGCTGGTCAAGATGCAGACCTTCCAAGGTATGCAGAGGCAACACACGGGGCTGCTCGGGCTTAGAACCAGGGCTGGCTCCTCCCTTGCTCCACTCTCCGTTCTTCACCTCTCCTCCTCCCACTCTGCTTCCTCACTCCTCCTCCTCCAGATCTGGTGATGTCTCGCAGACATGACCTCTAGGCATGTCTGAGGCCCTCAACAATCAGAAGCACGCATAAGTAAACAATCCATGATTTATAAGTCCGATGTTCGCGCATGCTTTGCACAATGCCAGGGCCAAGAGAGAGAGCTTGGAAGGGTGAGCGAGGGAAAGGAAAGGGAGAAAGAAGCAGAACTGAAGCTTCTGGAGACACAGCAGCTAAATCCAGGCCACTAAGTATCTTCCCAGCTGGTTGAGAACCGCATGGTGTCACTGCTTAATCTGCTGATGTAACTCACGTCCGCTTGTCCAGGTGGAAGGAACCTGACCAGTTGTCTCTCCCCACTTCTTGACCATTGTTCTCTTTCCTGGGTGCTGCTTCATGTGTTTCCATAAGGAGCTTCTCATGAGGCTTTGAACCACTCAGACAGCAGGGGGTGTGAGGAGCAGCTAGCTCTAAACTTGAGTTAAAGAAACGTTTTTATTCCTCGGTACTAGGAATTGAACCCCGGGCCTTGCACCTGTCAGGCAAAACCCCTGTACCTCTGAGCTACACCCTTCACATTTAGAAGGCCCTGTGGAATGGTCATTATTTGACTTTTGACTCATAAAATGTCTATTTTATGAGATGGTTCGGCCAGATACATGGACATTTAAGTGTTAGCAGGGCGGGTAGCTACAGTCTCAAAAAGAAACCCAGAACCTGGGAAGTTAAACAGCAGTGGCAAACACATTCAGGACCAGGATTGGCTTGAAGATGGAATGTCTGTTTTTAGAGCTCTTTTCCCTTTCTAGACAGGGCTCTCCAGAGAGGTCACCTCGGCCGTCTCACAGCGCCTGTCGGACAGGGCTGCTGTGAGGTTGTGCCCCACGGCTTGGTACACAGAGACACTTGGAGCTAGGGCTCCTTAAGTGTCAGCCGCCATTGTCAGCCGTCTTTCTCTGTCCTCAGGAGACTCTGACCATAACTGGAAAATTGCCCACGTGACACTCAGAGAGGAAAAGAAGTTCCGCTACCTTTTCCAGGGCACAAAAGGTGACCCTCAGAACTCAGCAGGGGGCATTTCCCTGGACGACATCACCCTGACGGAGACGCCCTGCCCGGCTGGAGTGTGGACAGTGCGGAACATCTCTGGGGTCCTCCAGAGCACAGTAAAAGGGGACAAGCTCCTGAGCCCGCGGTTCTACAACTCTGAGGGCTATGGTTTTGGGGTGACCTTATACCCCCATGACAGAGCAACCTCCACTGCCTCCGGCTACATGGGCATAGCTTTCCACCTGTGCAGTGGGGAGAACGATGCTATCTTAGAGTGGCCAGTGCAGAACAGGCAGGCGTCCATGACCATACTCGACCAGGAGACTGACGTCAAGAGCAGGATGTCCTTGAACAGGATGCTCACGACTTCCCTGTCACACACATCTGCAGGTCAGTGTTTCAGACATAAATAAAAACCCAGCCTGGAAGGGCTCACAGATGTGGCTAACACCTGTGCAAGAAGCGTGTTATTCCTGTCACACTTTTTTCACTGTGTGATTAATAAGATGTGATTAAAAGATACTATGAACACCTACATTTCAAACACAATTAGAGGCCAGTGAGATAGCTCAGTGGACTAAAGCGCCTGCTTAGGCAAGCTTAGGCAAGCGCAGGGACCACGGTTTGATCCCCAGCATCAAATGCCATGCCAGCCCTGCCTCCAGGGTGCGCTGAACCCACCACAGAATCCAAGTACTATGACCCGTGCCTGCAATCCCAGCGCTGGGGAGGCTGAAAACAGGATCACTATGAGTCCTAGCTGTGTAGTGAGAACCTGCAACAACCAAATACATTAAAAAAACAAAGGAATGGAAAAACATGATTACAATAGAGGATACAGTGCCAGGAGTCCCCCTCTCCGTGCTCCCTCCTTGCTTTGAACAGACTCATCTTGTCACTCTCAACACTTTCTGATGCAGCGCTGAAGTCCTCTTTTCTTTTTTTGTCTCTTTGAGACAGGGTCTCACTATGCAGGTCAGGCAGGCCTTGGCAGCTCAGGTTGGTCTCGAATTTACAACAATCCTCCTGACTCGGCCTCCCAAGTGCTGGGATTACAGGCCTCTGCCACCACGCCCGGCTTCTCTGCATGTCTTCAGCTTCAATGTCATGGCTGCCTCCATGTCCCAAAGTGATTCACAACACTTACCTTTCATAGTCATTGTGACTTTGACACAAGAGCCATGGGCCACATGGTGCTGAAACTGAGTGTAAAACATGCAGGAGGACGCACTGCAGTAGTTTTTTTTAAGCCTGCTTTTCTGTTGGCTGTCGCTCAATGCTCACCACACTTTTTATTATTATTTTTTAACCTTTTAAAAATAATTTTATTTAGAAACAAATAGCAATGAGGCAGCTTCAAAACCGATTAGTAGCAGTTTCAATAATTAATGCATTGCATGTTGTTGTCTTAGTGGTTATTCATTGTACAAGATGCAGACATGATATCCTACCCACAAACACTATTAGAACTAATCTTTCTATTCACTGAATTAAGAGAAAGTAGCTATATATCTGTCCTATTTTGAATATATAGATAAAAAATGGTCGTTCATTTGTGTTCCCCTTTTTGCTTAGTTTTGTCATTTAAATATTATAGGTGTGTGAATTCAGCAAAATATTACAAAACAGTCCAGTAGTCCATAATAGTAGTGGATTTGCCATAGGACTGGCAATGTTTGAAGTTGTTGACTTGAGCCATTTACAGCTCAGCATATTAATATGGCTTTACCCTTTCTACATCCTGTTTATACTTTTCTGCTAGACTGTGCAGACCAAGATAAAGCAAGACCTATGTAATAAGAAATGTAAGTTTTGTATCTGATAAGGTCAGTCAAGTCAGTCCCCTCAGGATTTATCCTGAAACCCTGTACCACACTTTGTAGATCCTTTGTCAGTGTCAGCCATGTGGATGAGTCACAGCCATTGTTTGACCAATTTGCTCTGTGTGAAAGCCTGAGAGAATGTTTTCTCTCCATGTGACTCTCCTTAGGCACACTCTACATCATTGATCACTTTCCTCTGTGGCCCCATAATCTCCTTGATCAGAAAATTTGGTACACAGCTGAGTTACATGATGTTACAGTACAGGTTCTCCTATGTCCTGAGTCTTCACTGACCTTGAAAGGCTCTGGCCAAAATGTTGGCTGTCCTCTCAGCCCTTATTTTTCTCTAATTTTTGGTTTGCAAACTTAGGTTGTTAACCCTCCAAAAGAGAAGCTTATTATTATTGCCCTGCAACATAGGCAGTTTGGTTTAACCTAACTGTCTGAATATCAAACATCTTAGGCATAACATGGAACAGGTATTTTCCATCAAGTATGGATATGTTAAACTTTATGTCCCTACAGAATATGAATAAAGAAATAAACAAAAATATTTTAAAATATAGGAATAAACATTTACATATTTTTACACAGAAATTTAGAAATCTAACCATATTTGTAGTGGGACAGTCGTGTGACATTATTTTTTCTTGTCTCTTGTTTTCATTTACTACCCTTTTCTTTAAAAAAAAATTATTTGAGAGACAGTATGGCAGTAATTGGTATGTCATGATAAGCAGTACGTATTTAGAAGACCAGAATGACAGGCATTCCAAGCATGACCCTACTATTACACATTGCTATCTTCAGTGCAGTTGCTTAGTTCACAGGTATCAGCATGTATAGTTAGGGGAGAATCCTATCAATTAACTGCTAGTTTCAAAAACCTGCTATTTCTCAGGATCACTGCCCTAACCATCTCTTGTGTATAAATGTATGGCTTTGCCCCTGTCATGTTTCCTAGTTTTTCTCCTTGCCTCTCTTTGTTGTCTAATCCTTAAGTTTCCCTTTCCTTTTAATTGTGTTATACTTTTCTATTTTTATTTCTTTTTTTGAGTTCTTATACTAGGGAGACTATATGATATTTACACATGTGGGTCTGGTTTATTTCACTTATGAGTACATCTTCAACTGGCATCCACTTAAATCTAAAGGCTTTGAGTTTATCACTCTTTACAGCTGAGTAATACTCCATTTATAAAAATTCTTCATCTTTTTCATCCATTCCTCAGGTGACGGGCATCTTGGTTGTTTCCAAGATTGTGCTGCTATAAACATAGGTATACATCTATCATTATGATATGATGTTTTCAGTTCCTCTGGGAAAATTCTCAGTAGAGGGATAGTGGGTTTGAATGGGATTTCCAGTCTTAGTTTTTTAAGGAGTCTGCACACTGATTTCCATAATGGTTGCACCAGTCTACATTCCCACCAGCAGTGGAGAAGGGTTCCTTTTTTGCCACAGCCTCTCCAACATTTGTTGTTGGTTGATTTCTTTGTGACAGACATTCTTTCTGGGGTGAGATGGTATCTCAGTGTTGTTTTAATCTACATTTCACAGATGGCTAGTGATATGGAACATTTTTTTCATATTATCTATTTGCTTCTATA
This sequence comes from Ctenomys sociabilis, assembly GCA_004027165.1. Classification (NCBI taxonomy): domain Eukaryota; kingdom Metazoa; phylum Chordata; class Mammalia; order Rodentia; family Ctenomyidae; genus Ctenomys; species Ctenomys sociabilis. The sequence continues at coordinate 39,436 of PVKA01000416.1, forward strand.
ATTTTGTCCTCTGAGAAGTGTGTGTTCATCTCAGATGCCCATTTCTGGACTGGGTCTTTAAATTTTGGGGCCCTAATGTTTTTTAGTTCTTTATAAATTCTAGAGAGCAGACCTTTGTCTGAGTGCTCATTAGTCAAGATTTTTTCCAAATTTGTGGGTTGTCTTTTCACTTTGTTGGTAATTTCTTTTGATGTGCAAAAACTGCTCAATAAGAGGTGGTCCCACCTGTTAATTCTTTCAAATATTACCCATGCAGTTTGATTTTTGTTCATGAACTCTTTGCCTACCCCTATGTCTTCAAGAGCACACTTTTAACCAGACCTCATAAACACTAAAGAAAGAGGTTGTCCAGAGCTGCTTCAGAAAGCGGCCCGAGGTGTGGGTGAAGTGTACCTGAAGCGAGAGGGGATTGCTTTGGGGAGATTCATGATAACAGTGTCACCTTTGCTGTAATACTATTATAGATCTTCAACATTAGCTATACATTTTGATCGCCCCTGTAGCAATAATACCCTCACACCAGAGTACTAGGTTGAAATTTTCATTGCCATGCTTTCCCGCTTCTCTCTCCTCACTCACTCCTCAGGTAGGTGTCTCAGGCCCATGAGGTGCTGGCTTCTGTGCCAGGTACAAGGAGTTAGGTGGCCCTGCCTCCCCAGCTCAGGCTGACCGTAGGGGTGCTGCTGGTCACCGTCACATCCTTAGACCCCCTTCCGGGTTGTGTGAAGTGATCCTACAACTATTTCCCAATGTCTCTGTGTGCACGACATAAATTCACCTCTGTTACAAATGGGTAAGCCACTTTGTCAAAAGGAGAGGCATGGGTCTTCAAAGGACCAGGCTGTGGCCCCTCCCCTTGAAAGAAGTCACCAGTCACGGGCACATGTGCATCCAGAGCTGTTATCTGCCCCTCGCCTCCCAATTCTAAATTTTAATTCTCCCAAAGAGAGCAAATGACCCAAAATTTCCCAACATAGGTATTTTTTTCTGATTCTTAAAGCCATGTGCAAGGTGCACAGTATCACTCAAGGTGCAAGGTGAATCCTAGCTCTTGGGAGGCTGTAACAGGCGGATTGCTACAAGTCCAATCTAGTAGTGAGACCCTGAACACCGTGTAGACCCTTCCCTTAAAAAAATTATATATATATATATATATATATATATATATATATATATATATATATTTGTATGTATATTACCTGAATGATTACTTTGGATGACATCATAATGGTTAACATTTTAAACTTGGGGAACCATCAGATAAAACTCTATGTGGTTGAAAGAGCAGGTGCCTAGACCAAAATTTGTCCAGTTCCTCCACTGGTTATAAGTAAAAGGTTAAGATCTCTGTGCCTAAACAAGGTTTACTGATTCAGATGTTCTTGATTAAATTTACATCTATTAGCTTTGATTAAACAAATGTTTTGTTATTGTATAAATTAGATATACTTCTATTGGATAGTAAGTCTATATGTGGTGATTAACACTGCTCCCTAAATTTATATGGGTTCTAAAGATTTGCTATTCAGAATTGACAATAATTCAGTGAAAAAAATCTTTAATTTGCCTTAAGAGTAAAAACTAAATAAATTTATGTAAGTATTTTACATAGATCTGATACTAATGATTGCTAACCTCATGGTATATTAAGTAACTTCATGCTTTCAAAAAAAAAAAGGTGCAAGGTGATGTGACCCCACGCTGTTGTCACTCTGCAGCTATCAACGGCTCTGTCATCTGGGACAGGCCGTCCACGGTGGGCTCCTATGACAAGGACTGCAACTGCTTTCGGAGCATTGACTTAGGCTGGAGCAGAGCCATCTCCCACCAGATGCTGAGAAGGAGGAGCTTCCTTAAAAACAATGACCTCATTGTGTTTGTGGACTTTGAAGGTACTTTTGCTCATCTCCCTTGGTCAAGAAATAATGCTAGACTTCACCTACCTTACTGATTTTCAAAGCAACCCATGGAAGGTGGGGATCTTTTGTGAAAAAATGAGGTTTAAAAACAAGTAGGAAAAGAAAGAAGAAAAGAGTCACATCTTACTCAATTGGTCAGGCACTCCCTTCTTCATTTTATTATATTTTTGAATATTAATCGACACACACAAATTATTCATGTTCCCAGAGCACCATGAGACATTTCTTGCATATATTCTTATTTCATTCAAGCACCTCTAGAGCATTTATCATTCCTCTGAGATGAAAACCATATTTTTAATTATTCTTGGGAGAAAGCACGATTTCATTTAAGGCATCATTGTTTTTGGAAAATTTCTCAGGCATAACAGTGTGGCGTTCAGAGTAGTTTTAGTCTAATGTCATGCTCTGTTTTGCAAGTTCAATATATAAACGTGATGGGACTACTTTAAAATAAAGAAGCTGATATCACAAGGGTCAGCTGGATTTAGGACCGCTTTTCTAAAAATCGGTAGTATCTTTAAGGAACAGCAGTGGCCCGGAAGCCTTGCCCGGAAGTCACCATAGCCAATTATTTGTCCTGATTGTCCTCACCACTTCTCTTTTCCACAGACCTCACCCACCTGAGCAAAACAGAGGTGCCAGTGCGCTCTACAGCCCAGCGGCTGGTCCCCACCGGCCTTGTGCTCCAAGGACAGGAGCAGCAGGCCCTAGGAGAAGATTCTAGAAAGGCTGAGTTGGATGAAATCCCACCCGGCAGCCTGGGCCGACAGAAGCGGTCCATGGAGAACACGGGCCCGCTGGAGGACCACAACTGGCCGCAGTATTTCAGAGACCCATGTGACCCGAACCCATGCCAGAACGAGGGCACCTGTGTGAATGTGAAGGGCACAGCAAGCTGCAGGTAGGTACGGGCCTGGCCAGGCTGACAGGGTGCTGGTCATGTTTGACCGAGGCCTCCATCACATGACTTGGGAAGGTCGCTTTCTCAGTGAGACCCAAGTGCATGCTGAAGCCGGCTGACACTGCCCAGACCAGTTCCACCTCCCCTGTGCCCCAATGTTTACCCCTTCCTCACTTCTGGGCACAGCATAGCACCCTGGATGTTTCTGGAATTTCTAATCCTGTTATAGCCCTACTACACGTTGGCCACCTTGACTGGGCCTGAACATCCAGGGAAAGTTTGAGAGACACTAAGCAGGACCCCAACATTACGGGGACGTTTGGCTTGATATTGTCTGAAGTTCTAACCAGTGTGGTAAATCAAGCTCTACCTGGAAAATTTCCCCAGATCTTGCAGAAGGTCCACGTTAGGAGACGATGTCTGCTCAAATCCTCTCTTACCCTTCCTCCTGCTTACTTGATGGCCAAGAGGCCTGGTCTAAAGATGCCCCTCTCAGGATTCAGTTTCACGGAGAAGCACTAGCCATGTGACCAGGAGCAAACTGTCACCATTCCTGTGGCTCTCCCAGGAGGATGGGCACAGCCTGACCATGAGTTCCACTGCAAAGGGTTATCATGGGATTAAATGAATTGAATCTCATGAATGTGTGGCATGGGCCAGGCCCAGCATGCTCCATAATGCTCTCTGCCATCCTTGCCACATGATGCTTGCTGGCAGGCAGAACCTGCAGCCAAATAGCCCCACAGGCCCCATGTCTCTTCCCCAGGTGCATCTCTGGACAAACCTTCTTCTACACGGGTGAGCGCTGTCAGGCCATGCAGGTGAACGGCAGCATCCTGGGCCTGGTGATCGGAGGCACGGTTGGTGTCATCTTCCTCACCTTCGCCATCACCTCCATAATGCTCCAAAGGCCAAGGCCATGACCCACCCTGGACGTGGCCGGGCTACAGAGTTGCTTCCTCCGCTCCAACCTTCCCTCCTCATGGGCAGCAATCTGAGCAGCTTCCAGTTTGCTTTGAATTGCCCTCCAGAGACGGTGCCTTGGCTTCCTGTGTGACTCTCTTCATGCCCCCGCCTCCATGTGGGCCTGTTGCCAGGTGCGGTGTCCCAAGACAAGGCACATCTCCCAGGATCAGCTTTGCTGTGGCTGCGAGCTCCAGCAGGCAGGGACCCATCACGCCGCCCCGTGCCTAGAGTGTGCCCAGTGGCACATGGTGGGCCCTCAGCAGATGGTGAATGGATGAACCAATAAATGAATAAATAACCAAAGCAAAGAAGCTCTTCTGTTTCTGTCTTAGATCAGGAATGCACAAGGAAATCCACTTGTGTGTGTGTTAACCAGATATTAATTTTCATCAGACACATTGGTGTTAGGATCCTTTTAACATTTTTTAAAGGATTTCAAGTGAATGATTCACCCAAGAAACTGAGATTCACAGCCTTTTTCTCTTTTATTGATTCTAAGAAAAAGATTTAAAATACACACACACACATAATAGCTAGGTGTAGTGAGTCATCTTAGCACTTAGAAGGCTGAGGCAAGAAGATCACAAGTTCTAGCCCAGCCTGGGCAAATTAGCAATTTAGTGAGATCCTTCTTAAAGTAAAAGATTTTAATAAAAAGGCTGGGGGTATATCTTAGTGTTGGATCATCTTATCCATGCACAATCTTTCCGCTATCCACTCATTCCAAGAGTCATTAGTAAGTAGTCCAAATAATCATAGTCAAAAGTCTGAGAAATATCTCTAGCCAAACTGTAAATATTACCATCTCTAATCATACCAGAGTTTGTTATTAGTACAAAGAATGCTGGGAGTAGCCTTGGCATTGATAGATTAATCAAAATGGGCATGAGGAGACCACTATAGCCAACCTCAGGAGCTGAGTTGGGGTGGACAGTTAGCCTAGGGCTAAGTTTGGGCCTGAGTTTCCCACTTGTCAGCTGATCCTATTGGCCCATCCACCCAGACCAGAGCCTCCCACCCAGGGATGATGGAATTTTATGACTCTGGTGGCCAGGGTCCACCAGGTGGCGACCAAGCCTTGGGAGGGGCAGGTGTGTGGCTGGAGGTCAGAGCTGGCAGCCGCCTGGACCCAGCTGGAGGTCCTGTGGGGAGCTTTGCCGAGGAAAGCTGTGCGAGCATGCCTGGAGCCTGGGGAAATGCCCACAGTCCAGAGAAAAACAGCAAATACATGTAGGATTGTAATCCAAATCCGATGCCTCTTCCCATGGCTCCTGGAGTGGGGCTGGCTCACAGGATGCAGGTCAGAGGACATTACCAATCACCCTTGGGGCCAGAGAGCACAGTGCCAAAGGTAGTGTGTGTGTGTGTGTGTGTGTGTGTGTGTGTGTGTGTGCAGGTCTACATAGATGCATCTATAAATCTGTGTGCATGCATGTGTGCCCATATGCACGTGCTCCTGAGTTTGCACATATGTGCATGTATGTAATGTGAGCCTCTGTGAGGCTGTGTGCATGCACATGTGCGCCAAGGGAAGGGGAACATATCTGTGCTAAAGGCTGGTCAGACAACCCAGCCTGCTTCCTGGGAGATTCCCCCAAAGCTCTGGTGTGTTTATGTTCCTGCCCCAGGACAAGCACAGCTCCTGTGGGGGGGAGGGTCTCTGCTGATGTAGACCATGATGCAGTGCTTCTGGTCCTCTTGCACTTTTGACAGGACAGCTACAGTCACCTGCCGGGTGCTGTGCATCCCTGGACATCAAGGTAGCCCGTGAGCAGGATGCAGTAGCCCTGGCTCAGTGAGCCTCGCTGGAACAGAGGAACCAGGTCAGTCCATGTTGGGCTTTCCCTGCGGTCCAATTCTAATGTGAGCAGCCCCAACCTCACCTCATTCCTCTTTCTTCTGCACGAAGGTCCTCGTGGGGCTGACCATTCCCCAGAGAGGTCACCTGCATTTACAATCCATGGATCACAGCCCCCAGGGACTTTACATCCAGGCCATTCCACTGGGACAGCTCTGGGACAACCCTCAGGGAACAGGGGAGTAGATATCTATGGCATTTGTGAGTCTGTGGAAATAGAGCACTTCATGATTCATTGGGTTGTCTGCCTGTCCTTCCTCTGCAGCTTCCTGTCCTCCACACAGAGCAGGAGTAGAGTTCAAAATTTAGCAAAGAGGTTGGAAAGAGTTGAGATATTAAGGTACAGGCCTCCTGAACCCAGGCTCAGAGGAGATGGTTGGATCTCAGTCTCTCTCATCCTGAGTCCTGTCTCCAGGGCCCATGCCTATTCCCCTACTCCAGGAGCCCACACAGATTACTATCCAGGGTGACTCTGCACATGCATTTATTTATTTGTGTGTGTGTGTGTGTGTGTGTGTGTGTGTGTGTGCGTGCGTGCGTGTGCAGGGTCTCACTGCGCAGCTTGCACTCCTAGTGATCCTCTGTTTTCCACCTCCCTAGTGCTGGGATTATAGGCATGGGCCACCACACCTGGACTCCACCGCTGGCTCAGCACACCAAGATGGGGGGCTGGCACGGCATGCAGTGCCAGGAATCAAATCCTGGCCCCTGTGCTTGCCTAAGCTGAGCTATCTCGCCGGCCCTTCTGTGCCTTCATTGCTACCACCCCTTTGGGGGCACATTGGGGTCTGGAATGTAGGGCTGCGGCATTCACAGCACACACTTAACTCTGGGTATGGTCTCCATGGATATTTATAATTTTTAATGAAATACAGCCATCCAAACAGCACGAACAAACACAAATCACAATCTAGCACTCGGGGAAAGTTCTGCCATTTGCTCATCAGAGTAAAGCGCCATCGGGAGCACTCGGCCACTGTACCCTTCCTCCCTGGAAGCTTTCCCCGCGGCTGTAACAGACACGAGGGAGACACCACGGAACGCTCAGTGTGTAATTGCCTGGGTGCATGAAGACGGAGGGAAACGATCCGTGGCATGCTACATGACACACCCAGGGCCGTCACATGCCCAGTAATGTAACAGCCATGGCTGAGGATGACCCGCCAGGAGATGCAGCCACCAAGCTGTGCCATGCGAGACGGGTGGGGTCTGTTTCCAGGGCTGTATGTCAACTGTGTCAATGACAGGGCATAAAAATACATAACTTTTGTCTTCAAAAATAGGACAGAATAAAACACAAGTCTTTTTGGATGCTCTACAATGACATCAGCCACCGTAGGATCCTTGGGGACCTGACCCAGAAGCACCGGCACGCCCTGCGCATGCTCAGTCCCCTCACTCAGGCTTTGGGGAGCAAGGACCCGGATGTGTGACTGGCCCCAGGGAACTGCATCTCTTGGGGCATCGATGGTAAATATTATTATCCACTCGAGGATGTGGTTTCCTCTACTTTTTCCAGTCTCTTCCCCCACCCTCTTTCTGAGCTAGGAAAATATCAGGAAGACACCAAACTCATTCCCGTGGCTTACTTTCAGTTTCCACTTGGCATTTTTTTCTACTCTCAAGGTTGTAGTTTCTGAGCGATTTCATTACATCATCAGCATGGAGACCATAAAACGTGGTCCTTGGTGGGATTTTTTTTATTCTTTTTCCTTTTCATTCCTTCCTTTCTTTTTTCCTTCTGTTTCTTCCTTCCCTCCTTTCCCACCCTGCCATTCTCTCTCCCTCCCTTCCCTACTGCCCACCCTTCCTCCCTCCATTCCTTTCTTCACTGAGGCACTTCCTAGGCACTAGCTTTTTACTCAGTATTTTGATCAAAGCTTATCTTTGTGGCCAGTGGCATGTAATGAACATGTCTCTTTAGAACTCTTTCTTACAGTATGGACAGAGGCTGGGCCTTGGAGATGCACAGTTCACTTAAATACTGACACACTGGGTGTCACAGGAGGGGGGAGCAGAAACAGACACAATTCTTTTCCCTCTGTCTTTACAGAAGAAAGCATCATGGTGAGAGAGTCTCTTCAGCATCTGCCCCCAGGCGCCTGTGGAAAGCGTCCCCAGCTCTGCACAGGGCTCTTCTCCACCGTCTCCAGCAGGCCATGCGGCCGCTGCTCTCAGTGCTTAGCGGAGCAGTGAATAAGCGCTGGAGGAGTTTTCCACTGATGAGCTGGTCGTTTCTGGAGTGGACACGTTGTATGTTCCTGAAAGACAGAGCAGCCTCTAAGGCCCACAGAAGAGCCTGTGCAGACTACAGAGTGAATGCCCCTGGGGCCAAGGGAGCTGGGTCCAGGGCTCTGTGAGCTCGCCATGCCTGGGACCAAAGCCGCATCTCTCTCCTCCCTACCCAGAAGCCGGAGAACAGCCAGCACAGGCGCCCTGCCCTGAGCGAGCCAGAGGCTGACAAGCACTCATCCTCTTTCCACAGCCATAAGGCCTCCAGCTGGCCAGCACCTGTCCCCATGCTACCGCATGCAGCACCTGGACCCTGGTCAGGAGACACAGGGATGCCCTCGGCCAAGAGCTGGAGGCAAAGGCTTACAAAGGCAGGAACGGGACGACACAGAAAATCACAGGCAAAGGAAAGGCACACCAGGCAAACGCAGACCAGGACAGCGACAGACAGGGCAGAGTCAGGCTGTCAGGCTGGGTGCTGCAAAATCTGTGGGCAGCAGTGGTGGGACAGTACAGGCAGGGGGAGTGTGTGGGGACGTGGGGAGGGCGAGGGCCCACCCTACCATCACACTGCTGAGCTGCCACTGCTAACAAGGTCTCTGTCACTGTCTGAGGGTACTTTGGTGGCTGCTGCCAACATAAACCAAAATCACAGTGATTATGGGCTTCTACAGGTCAACATGGGGTGCAGTGATGACCCCCAAGAGCCTATCCAGAGGCAGTGACTAGGCATCTCAGACTCATAGACTCGTACCCTGGGGACAAAGCTTGCACCCCAAATTTTATTGGACTGATTCACAAATGAGGAGCACATGCCCGGGGCCCTCCATGTTGCCTGATTTCGAGCCCACAGTATCATCCTATAGTTTTCACTGTTCTTCCTTCCACCCAAGTGTAAAGCATTCCATGGACAGGGCTGGCAGCAGGCAGTGGTTCTAATATGCCCTGGAGATGCAACCCTGTCCCAGCAGGTTGAATCAGTGACTCTCAAGGAAGAAAGTCCACTGGTTGGATGCATAACTCAGAAAACCCAAAGTCTCTGGAGGTCTTGCAGTGCCAAGTTCAGTAATCTCAACATTTGCCTCACTGTGAAAAGCTTTGGTCTAGAATAGGGAGATCTGAGATCCATTCTGTCTCAAAAAGCTGTATAGAGTTTCAAGGATTACTTTTTGGTGGGGGGTGGGGAGCAGTGGCATGGTAAAGGGGGTTCGATTTACCGGAATGGCTGAGACTTATTGCCCAAAGTCATTAAATCTACCCACTTCCTGTCTCTATATTTATAATAGAGTAGCTAATTGAGTGATCTCTTGTATAGAAATTTAAAAAATTAATGTCAATATATAAACAAGCAGACTCCACAAAATGGAGAAGAGGGAAGGAGCCCCTCAGCAGAGTGCTGCGGTTGGATTTTCTAGGCATTCAGAAGTCACTACATACCTGTTTTACCAAAAAGGTTGTTGAATCTTCTCGATATTGGAGAACTCATGGAGAACACAGGTGTAGTGGAAGCCAGGGAAGTGGACTAAAATAGAGAAAAAAGATGGAGCTGTGGGAGGAGTCATCTACTGCCCTCTAGTGGTCGTTCTCCTGCCTGTCTAATCCTACCCCTGCAGCCACGTGGAAATGCTGGGATTAATTGTATTAGACAAACAGCTTTCAAATATAGGAGTTTCCTTCCTTCCCTCCCTTCTCCTCCCCTCCCTTCCCCTATTTTTTAAAAAAATCTTTTATTGGCACATGAGATTGGACCAGCACCTTGTGCATGCTGAGCATGTGTTCTACCACTGAGCTAAGTCCCTAGTTTAAATATATATTTTATCATTTGGCAAATTTACCTAGATTTTCCTGATGTGCGAAAGGTAGGTCAGGATATTCAAGGACAGCAGTTATGGTTTACATGTAGCTGCTCTCTACAGCCTTCTATGCCCAGTAAGCTGGGTGTTTAGAAGATGATTGGTTTGGTTATAGAGTGTCACCGCTGAGATGGAGATCTGATCCCAAGAGGGGTCCCTGGGGTCATGGTCTGAGGGGATCTACAGTTTTTCCTTCCCCTCTATGCTTCCTGAGGATCAAGCTGTGAGCAAGTTTTCTCCCCAACCCCCTGTGCTGTGCTGCCTGCTCACAGGCGGAAATGTGAGCCAAAAGAACCTCATCACCCTTAAGCTGCAGGTCTTGCGTATTTTTGTTCAGTAACCAAGAAGCTGCCTGAGACAATAGCTGTGCTTCCAAATGGACATCAGAACATTCTATCCATTGCTCTTGCTCAAGTTGGCTTCTCTGATATCCCAGATGCCCCCAAAGACCCTCTTGCCTCTAGAGTTCCATGACAGCCTCCAGTTTAGCTTCTCTGTCATTGAACCACCTACTTAAAGGAATAGGAGTGGCATCTTAAGGACAGGTCCATAACTGTGTTCAGAACAACATGAGAAGTAAACACTATTCAATCGTCTATGGCAAAACCAGGCATGGAAGTCAAGGGGTTTGTGCTTAACCCCACTGGCCAGAGTCCCAAGGCGAAGAGCAGAAGCCCCGAGGCAGTGAGAAGACAGGCAGTTGCTACCTTGGAGTGCTGGGAAGACCGTCTGGACTGCAAAACTTTGTTCAGCAATGCTTCCTGCACCTGTGTTTTTCAAAAGGAGCCGTGTAAATTCACCACACCATGGGCACCATGGGGACTTTCGACTTTTCTGGACACAGAACCATCAGCGTGCTTACCTTCTGATCCCAGAGGCAACCAAAAAGTAGAATGAATAATCCCTGGGGAAAGGATTAAGAAGAAACCAGTTTTAATTATATTTCACTGCCCAGTGAAGTAGGCCATATTATTACCTCAAAACCATACAGTTTGGAGCTCCTGACCCAGAAGGAAGATTTAGGACTTGGGGAGTTGTGTCAGAAGCATCCAGGAAGCAATGCCTTGACTTCCCCTCTGGACCTGCTACCTCCTCACTGCTTCCAGAAGTCTGAAATCTGGGGGTAAATCTTTCCTACCCTGGAACCCTCTTGTTGTGCACACCTGTGTGACAGTTCTGTTAGCAGAGTGACGTGCACTCTGATAATATGCACTGCTGACCTCCTATGTGAGAGCAGAGACATGTCTGCATGTTATATAATCATCAAGCATCCTTTGCTTCAGATGGTGTTGGGAACCCTGCTGTAGGCAGAGGCCTTCATTCCTCTCTAGGGACACTGCTAAAGCCAGAGAACACCTGGAAGTAGCCAGTCATGGGTGCCCTTATCAAGACACAGGTCACTGAGCCCTTCTGAAGATACTGGAGACAGCCTCTGGCTTTGTAGTGGTTTTTCCCTTTGGAGATAACAAGCTGCACTTGGGGTAGGTAGCATGTAGCTGAGGGAAGTAGCTCCCCTTCTGCTTGTATTATCAAGGCATCTGGAAGAGCCTGGAACATTGCTGCTAAGTTATGATGCACGTAGCAAGGAGTTGCAGGTCCCTGGGAACAGAGGAATATGCCCTGCCTTGTGCTCTCCTTGAGTTCTGCAGCACTGCTTTTTGGGGCTGAGGCCTCTTCCCCACAGAATGCTCTCCGTTCCTACTCCCATTTGCTTCCATCATTCATCTCCCACTGGACTGAAGTTGCCCCAGGGCCATGGCTGCAGAACTCACCTGGAAGGCATTGAGCAAAGTGAATATGATATGGAACACAGCATTGCTCCCCTGGAACACGGTGGCCAGGCCGAAACCCCACGTGAGCCCCAGGAGCGGAGTGAGGACCCCGATGCTCTTGCTGATCTGAAATAGGCTGTTCCTCTCCTGTTTATTGGGCTTGTCCCCAATGGATGGCCTCAGGATCTTGGTGATGACCACAACAGTGATGGTCATGTTCACCACAACAATAATCAGGGCAGGGATGACAAAAGCCAGCAGGGCCTTGGTGTCCTCCCAGTTGAGCCAGCAGGCATTCTTCCTCATGTAGACCTCGTGCGGCTGGGTGGCCGCCACTGTGATGACTGAGATGACCAGAGGGCAGCCATAGCCGAGGCAGAAGGCCACAGCCTTTTGCGTGGACTTGCTTGCATCATGCAAGATGAACACCAGGCGGTAGAAGAGCATGAGGCCTAGTGTCAGCATCCAGAAGAACACACTGAGGTAGAAGAAGTGGATGAAGAAGGTGGCGGCCACGCAGGCCGTGTTGTTGAGTAGGTAGCGGTGCTCCTGGATGGCGGCCGCCACAATGAACCAGGCATCTGCGGAGAGCAGGGAGGCGGCGATGTTCACGATACAGACGTGGCGCATGTATGACGTCCGGTTCTTGGTCACCCATTTCCACACCACCGCTTCCACGACAAGGCAGGCTGCTAAGCTCAGGATGGAGAAGCCTAGACCGATGTAGGAGATGATATCCAGCAGGATTTCCAGAAGAGAACCCCGGTCCAAGGAATCCGGAGACATGAGGATGGAGAAGGACGTCAGGTGGTCACAGGTGCAGGAGACACTGTCCCTGTCCACGCGGTTCACGCGGCACCCTCGGCTGTCCCAGCCCCCAGTGTGGTTGCTGAGGCTGAAGTTCCAAAAGACACACATGAGCTGCCCTTCTGCTCTGTGGTTGTGTTTGAAACTCATGGAGATCTCGAAGGGTGCAGAGATGTTGTGGCTGATGGTGGTGGTCAACACTAAACTGTTTGCAAAAGGCTTTTTCTGAACATCCGGGGTAAGGATGGCTTTGAGTGTGGGGAAGGCCACGCTGACCACCAAGGTCTCTGGGTGCAGGTTTCCCAGCTGATGCCTTTCAATGGTCACATTGCCCCAGAGGTCAGCATTTGGGAAGTGAAAATCCTGTTGGTAGGTGTGAGGATTTCCAGGTTTGATGGCCATGCTCCCCATCTGCACGTTGGGGTGATGGAGGAAAGTGAAGGTGCTGTCTCCTGGCCGCAAGGCTTTGGAAAACCTCTCCACCGAATTCAGCAGCTGTGAACTCTGGCTGGTCTGGTCCTGCTGCAGGGCCTCCCAAGTGCCCAGGACAGACTTGCCCAGGACAATGTTCACTGTGGCCAGCACATCCTATAAGTGACAAAGCCACAAAATCCTTTCAGCCCCAAAGAAGACAAAATAACCTCTTCTGGGAAGCTGGGGGGTGAGGTGTGAGCAGGAGGCAGAGTCTCAGACCTGACTATTGCACTGCTCCGAGAACCTCGTGACTATGAGAACCCCCTCCCACCCTGGCTCAGGGCTGGCAGGGTGAGTTACTGTTCTGTTCAGCTTTCTCTGAACTCCTTTCTGTAGTGGCTTTTTGTGGGTGGCAAAAGAAAAGAAAGTTCAGAACAAGGTCATGACCTGAAGCCTGTTTTGTACCCATTCTGAAAACCTTTCATTCCTAGCTTTTCCAGAAAACTTACAGGAATTCATTCTATTTGAATAAAGAGACTAAAGCTGAGATTTACTGCAGAAATCTTCTTAAGGCCCCAAAATGGATTCTGGAAACACCCCGAGGCACCCTCAAAACTGTAGCTGGTGGGCTCTAATAACCCGATACGCCCTTTATGAAAAATGGAAGGGCTGAAGCTATGGGAAGGGATTGAACACAGGCATAAGGGGTGGGCAGGGTGCCCCAAGTCCAGCCTTACCTTCATCATCTCTGGATTCACTTGAGTCGGAATGGTTGAGAGCAGGTCAAGGATGTTGATGATTGCACCCAGGCTCCCAGGAGACGACTGGATCTCTTGCTCCTCCCTGCCAGTGCTGACAGAAAGATTCTTCAGGTACATGGGGAGGTTCTGGTCCTGAGCGGGGCTCTTGATCATAGCCTAGTGAAGTAAAAGCCCAAAGAGAATATGCCTGAATTTTCTCAGCCCTTGGGTCTCACTGACCCCTTCACACAATATCTCTTTTGTCTTCCTTGCTTGGGATACGTTGCATCTCTCATTTTCAGCCATTAAAGTCTACACAAATGCCAAGGGTTCAAGCAATGCCTAAGTAAGGAGCTTCTATTATTTATCAATCAGAAGCCAACGTCATCTCTTGACTTTGTGAGCATCTGTAATTATACTTTGCACTCAATGGGTATTTTAATGTGTTGGCTATGAGGCAAGCAGAGATAAAGAAGATAATTTGCTAAGACACAAATTGGTTACTCGTATTTCCCAGCTCTTCCTTTCTCTGGTAGAAACATAATCAGCCCTGGCTGTCTGACACTCCACCATTCTTTATAACCCCACTAGTTGTAAATCAGCTATACATCAATGGTAGTTCAGAAGCACCATTTATTTATTTTGATCAGAAGAAAGGAATTTCCCGTGCTACACAGCAGCGACCTGGGTGGTAGCTAAGGCAAAGTAGCCTTTCAGAAAGACAGGTGGCCCACGGGGACTGAGGAAATCCCAGCCATGTAAAAGCATGGAGCTCAACTACTTGTTAACTGAATCATATTTTTCTATTATTCCTCTTTTCAGAAATAATCATAGCTGTTTGATATTAAAATCATTTGAAGGACATAGATGAGAAAGACGGCAACACTGCTCCGGCAGTTATGGGCTTGGGGATGAAGAACTCGAGCTTAAGGTCCTGGCTGGTCCTGGTACTGAGCACTTGCTTTGTCTGATTTACTGGGTTTTAAACATCTCTATGTTCACATCTCCTTTGGAAATATGCACACAGAAGTAACTTTCTGAGTAACACCAAGCAGACCTGGCCCATCTTCCCGGGCCTGTGAGAAGTTGGCCCAGCCAGCTTGCTGGGCAGAGCTCACCTTTGCCAGCTGGAGCAGCTCATTGATGGGGGCTGAGATGCAAGCCCTCCTCTCCACCTGCCACTGGGAGCCCACACATCTGTAAGTGACAGTCCCACCAGTGATCCTGTCAGTGCTCCTGGCATCTGTGAACTGGCACAGTTTCTGGATGACCTTTCCAGGCTCTCCGACGCCGATGGCAGGGTCATTGCACGTGATGTTCTTCTCTGTGTTGGAAAATAGAAAGATAAGGTTCCACTGAAAGGAGGAGGCAGGGCCAGGCTGAGGAGGACTGAGATTGAATTCCTGCTTCTCTTTAGTATTGGTGACCTTGTAAGAGTCACTCAATTTTGAGGTTATTGCTGTTCCTTACCTTTTTTTTTTTTTTTTAAATACATGGTCTACAGAGTCTTACTATCCAGATCGGACTCATAGTGATCCTCCTGTTTTCAGCCTCCAAATTGCTGGAATTACAGGCATGCAGCACCACGCCCAGTCTCAATCACTGTCTCAATGCACCCCAGGGGCAGGGCAGGCACTGCATGCTAGGGATCGAACCCTGGTTCCTGCGCCTGCCTACACAGGCTCCTTGCTTTCTAATGCCATCAAAGCTGCTTCCATAGTCAATGCCTGATTCCCCACAGGACTTATTTCTTCTATGCCTCACTCCTGCCTCCAATCTCCAGAAAATGCACAGATGAGTGAGGCATGACTTAAAATGCACTTACCGGGAACCAGAGTCAGCTTCATGGAAGTGCTGCGGACGGAACTGTTAGCGGAGTTTGTAAAGTGGCAGAACACATCGATGTTTTGGGGACACTGGGACACTGGGTTGGGAGTTGAGCTGTATTTGTAGCACACTTGCTTTCCCTGCACTTCTTTGGCTGGAGATAGAGATAAGAATAGGAAGTCACGACGCGAGTGTCCCAAGCACAGACTGTACTGAGACGACCCAAGAACACGCTTCACATCTGGCAGCAATGAGATGCCTTCGCCTACCCATCATGGCCTGCGTGCACTCACTCCGTCCCACGCTGCCTTCACCGCGCTGGTTTGTAATCACCACTTCTGGGCCCTTCCTCACCACCAAACCAAGGCTCCTATAGAGGACACCCTGGCTCCCCTCCATCCTTGCATCTCCCAGGGCACAGACAGCTGAGAAGCTCCATATGCCTGTGCCTTGTCCAAGGCCGACGCTTGCATGCCTCGACCCCAGGCTCGCCCCAGCATCCCCTTCTGTGCAGTCTTCTCTAAACATTCCAGGCTTTCCTGGAGTCCTGCTTTCCTGCACGAGCACGATGCTCTCAATCCAGAGTGCTCATTTCCAATATTTACTGCTGCATACGTGGGCATCTGTGACATGAGCTTTTCCACATACTGAAATAAGAGCCTGTGTCCTTTTCTTTTCTATTCCTTGATTTATATGATGTCTTACCTTGAACAAATCCTCAATTTTTTATTTTTAATAATGGGTTTGGGAAGATACCTGTGCTGTGACATTTGAGATTATGAGCTCATCTTTGGCTGATTTTTCATCCAGGAATCCTGAGGGACCTGGATTGAGGATTTATTTTACCACAGAGGATGTGAATATTTTTTTGGAGTGGGTACCGGGGGAGACGACAGGGGGTGCTAATAAATGAACAGCTTTAAACTGTGTGCTCTTTAGTTTGGTGCTCCTGACCTTCATACAGAGCCTGAGGCTGTGAAGAGCAGAACAGTCAGATTTCCCACTGACAGAGAAATGAAGCCAACCCTTCACTCAAGCCAATGAATTCTGTCTCCTGGCCTCTTCTTTAGTTGGCATATTGGTCTTGGAAGGTCCTGACACTGTGCCCTGGGGTGAGGTTCCTCACAGAGGGAGAAAAAGCTTTTCCTTATTATGTCCCTCCCCCAAAGGCTCTGGGTCTCTTATATTAGCAACTGCCTATGGGGATGCCCCAGCACTTTTTTTTTTTTTTTTTTTTTTTTTGTATGTGGTGCTGAGAATCAGACCCAGGGCCTTGTGCATGCAAGGCAAGGCCTCTACCACTAAGCCACATTCCCAGCTCACTGGCCCAGCATTATTATGAAGAATCATTTCTGTTTGGTTTCCCTCTACAGTTTGGGTGCTCAGTTATTCCTCTACTTTCTTACATGTTCCATGATACAATGAAGAGGATTCTTGTTTGCTTTTCCTTTCATGGTCCTGGAGATAGAACCCAGGGCACCATGTGCACTGAGCAGAGTTTTCCCTGAGCTCCAGCTCCAGTCGTGGTGTCTCGCCTGCAGCTCAGAAGGAGTCCATCAGACTGCCCAACTGGCAACTCCCAGACAGAGCCTCAGTACTGTCCTCCACAGTTCCCCCTACATGGGAAGGACCCACTGTCCCAGCCTCAGCAGGTGTGACCTCACACCACACAGCAAAATCACAAATGTTTGTGGGGCTCTATTCTGCTACATCCTGACTCTGGCAGTCTCTCTACACTAGGGGTCTGTGACTCTCCTCTTACCAGCAGGAAAGAAGGAAGACTCCATTTCGAACATCACCGTGTATTCCTCATCCTCCTCCACGCAGCACCTGAAGTCATGGGAGTCTGAGCACAGAACGCTGGCTTCCAAAGGATCGACCATGATGTTTGATTCCAGAGGCAGTGGGTGAACAGTGACATCTTTGCTGGCCTTGTGGAATGTGTTCTTGTATTGGAATACGCAGTGGTATGTTCCTGAGTGGGGGAAGACAAATGAAGTGGAGAGAAACACTCACTGGAAAGGCTGAACAGAGGCTAAGCTTTTTCTGCCCAGTGTGGGAAAGGACTCATGAAACCTTCCTAGACATGGACTAGAGCATGCCTTCCTGGCCTCCTGGTTCTCCATCTACCTGATGGACTAAGCAATCACCCTATAAGTACGCACTTAGGCTCAAATAAAACCAAGTGGCTGATACCAAGTCAGGAGTAGAAGAGAACTGACATTGCTCTCCCAATTTCTACTCCCAGGCTCTTCTATGAACCTGGGAAATGAATGAGCATTCTACATGCAGGGATGAGGAGGCTTTGAAGAGAGCTGTCAACTTGAAGAGTGCTATGATGTCCTATGAGTCCTCCTTCTCCATCTCTAAGTGAGGTTCACAAGTGTAAGAGGAGCAGTACTGCCCGTGGCATGGCAAGCACTCGGGCTTTGGTGGTAGGAAGCCTGGTTCTTAGGATCCAATCCTGGCTCTCTATTTTGGGGTAAGTGGTATCTCTGCAAGACCTCATCTCCCATATATGTAGGATGGCACAGTGTCATTGTCCCCAGAGGCTGCTACCTCTACTGTGAGTGACCAGCATAAGCCTCCAGGATGGACCCAGGATGGCATCTGTCCCTTCCAGCTTCCCATGACCCGTGTGGCCGTCCACTCACCGTTCCACTCCCTGGTCGACGTCTGCACTGTCAGCACCGACTCAGTTCCACCAGGATGCTGCCTTGTGGCATAAAACCTTTTGTGTATCTTAATCCCAGCAGAAGTGTTCCAGTACACCTCATCATAGTTACGTACATTGCTGCTGCAGTTTATAGAAAAGCTTTGTCCCTCAGAAACAGAAATTGGGTCCGGGGTTATTGTTAGTTTGGCTGAAAGAATGCAAACAAGACAAATAAAATGAAGGTGACCACGAGTCCATGGTTTCATCTTTCTAGTGACATCGAAACGAGCAGAACTTAGGAGAGAGACAGCACACGGGGCGTGACAACTGCACTACGTCAGCGCGCGGTTGGTACCTGGCTGCTCCCGGGCTTTCTGGGTGGCTAGGCTGCTGCTGGTGGCGCTCTGAACTGTACTCACTTCCGTCGTGTGCCTACTCCCTTCCGTCGTGTGCCTACTCCCTTCCGTCGTGTGCCTCGTGAGTTCGTGAACTTCCCCTTTGTGGGTGGAATTATCTCCTGATGGTCAGCAGGGTGAAAGGTGAACATTAGGGGCGCCGACTTCACTCCAGCTCCCCTCAGACCGCCTGCGGATGCCTCCGGGAGGATTGGGCTTGGTTCTTGAAACCGCTTCCGGTCTACTCTGGTGACCTACCTTTCCGCGCTGTGGTGCTCCTCCATCTCATCATCTCTCTGGAATGCTGGGAGCCCTCTAGGGGGAGCCTTTCCCTCTTGTGTCTCCATGTCCCCTGCCTTTAGTGTTAGACCCACTAAGTGGTCAGGGCCTAACAAGCCAGAGTGAATACTGGAACTGCGTTTCCAGTTGGGGAAGCATGAAGTTCGGTGCCTGAGTTACCAAATTTGCATTCGCTTGGGTAAACTAGGACTTTAGGCACCTTAACATTAAGGCTATAGACTTACATAATGAAAATCATACACTTATAATCCACTTAAAATTATATACTTATATCATGAATATAGTTCATTATATAAATCACTGTATTTCCTATGCTTTCTAGAAAGTTCCTCAGATTTGTGAGAAATTGCCATCAAAACTGTTCACAAGGCGATTACAAACATAAAAGTTACAGGACTGTCCCACTGTTTTGGCCTCGGCTCTACTTTGTTTTGTCTTTTTAAATCTGTTTCACAGATTAATGGGTTTTATTCAGGCAGAGCTGGACCCGGAGCATGCTTTGATCATTTTCCCTGCCTCTTCCCCCCAGCCCCTCCTTCGCCCCAGTTCCACATTTGTGGGGTCACTGTGTATAATATAGCTTGCTGCCTTTCCTGGTCTCTTGGAGCTCATCTTCCATATGGGTGACTTTCAGGAAAGTCACCCCCTTTACTGTTTGGGAGCAGGAGAACTTCATGCCCTAGCCCACTGCATTGGGCTGCCTTTCCCATGTAAAATATTATTTTCAACAATAATCAAAAGAAATCAGGGCTTTCCTACACAGCCTTCAGTGGCTGAAGTTCATGCGCTGAGATCCAGCTCAAAGTCACTCCTGCGTGGTGTAACATGGCCCTCACTGCCTGTGGGGATCCAGAGACGGCTCCTTCAGACTGGGCTGCTCCTGACAGGGGGATGCAAAGGGTCGTGGAATCCTAGTCTGCCCCTCTGGTGTCCCCGCTGCCAGACCAGAGCTTTTTTTTAGCAAAGTAGAAACATGTCCCTAAGACCCGCAGCAGGTTTGCACATAGGCGTACAGAGGCAGAGAGGAGCTGGGACAAGGATGAAGTCACGCTGAGCTCCTCCGAGCCCTGGATGAGGGTGTCTGCCAATCACGTGGCCCCACGGAAACGTGATGTGATTGTCACATAAACGCCAAGTCAAGAATTGCAGAAAACAAAAATAAGAGTAGTGAGGGCTGCTTTTGGCAGTCCTTTCGCTAAGTTTTGAAGAAGAGGGTTGATGGGGTAGCCCAATGGTACTTCTTTGTAAGACAGGTGGGCAAACATTTGCAGCTATGGGTGACATGACAACGCTTTGTGAGAGAAAGGACGTATGGAAGACTGAACTGATACTGTCTAAACTGAATTGATATTCCCTAGACTGAATTGGTGCTACCTAGACTGAATTGATATTCACTAGGCTGAATTGATACTGCCTCAACTGAATTGAAACTGCCCAGACTGAATTGATACTGCGTAGACTGAATTGAGGCATTAAAAGGCACTGCTTCTATTTTAAAAGCAGAATCAAATATCCAGTTATCAAAGCTTTGTGCAGCATTATGTATGGAACTGAGGAAATGGGAGAGGAGGAAGCAGGGAAATGAGTAGTTGGCTGTCAGGAGAGAAGAAGGAGCCAAGGGGAAAGGAGGTGAAAGCCCTGGGGCTTTCTCATGGTGATCAGAAAGCACAGATTGGAGCCCATAACTATGCCCTGTCTCCTCTTCTGCCTTACAGGAGGGTGCAGCCCATCCTCCCTGCAGCTGGGTTCCTCAGTCCTGCCCTTCCTAATTTAAAAGCTTCCACCTGAATTTAAATGGCAGAGAGGGAAACCTCTCCTGTCTCCCAGCATGTGGCCGGCTCCAACCATAGGCCACTGTCAGGGATACCCGGATTTCTTGCCCATATATTCCCGGTGGCTCACAAGGAGTGTTTCATCTCCATGGCCAACACTTTAGGGACAGAGCTCTTACCCACAGGGATGAATGTCACTTCTATGGTCTTGCTGCCACTGGCTCCGTAGCCACTGAAGAACTCGCATGTATAGGTGACTGTTGCCGGGCACTGGGTCCTGTTGGCCTGCAGGGTGTACCTGCTGCAGCTGAAGTCCGGGTCCTGGACCTTATGTCCTGCAAGCACAGAAGTGACTCCCTTGCTGCTGCTGCTGCTGGCTGACTCTGACCTACACTGAGTATCGCGCATCATTTGGTTGAAACGCTCATGCTTTCCCAGCCCCCAGGAGCTGAGCTCCTCCCTTCCTCATCATTCCCAGAGACCTCATGCCTGCTGAGCATCCTGCCCCTTGCCTAGGGCTCTGGGTGGCCTGTGAGCTTTTCCTGCTCCTGAACCTCTGCTCTCCCCTCCCACCCTGCCTGCCACCATCCCTTCCTAAGACATTCTTCTAACACTGCCTTGAAAAACAGAAAGAAAGAAAAAAACAATAAGCCTATTGATTCATGCCAAAGTAAGTGGGCCTTTTAGCTCTATGAAATGTTTGATAGATGTAGAGCTGGCTTTCCTTCCTAGCTCCCAAGTCTCTGATCAAATCATCCAATTTCCATTCACTGGCTCACAGATACAAGTATCCCTCACGCTCTGGGAGGTTGACCCCTCCACTTACCTGCAAAGCCCTCTCCTCTAAGTCCCCTGGGATCTCCCATTGCCTTTCCCTTCCCATGCTTTTTATGCCCTCTTTGTTCTTCCATCTGGCCGCAGGTGCCACCAAGCCGTCCCTTCCCACAATGATCTGTCCCCAGTGCCAAGGCTCTCCGGGCCCCTCTTGTCCTTCCACCATGTTTCTGTGTCCTCCACCACACCTCTGAATTCCTCATTCCCATTTCTCATCAAATCTCTGCAATTGGCCTTCTTTTGTTACCACCCACAAATGTTTAATATACAGAATGGTGATGTTCATTTGGGGAAAGAGGTCCACGCCTATATTACCTTGGTCGTTTCCAGTTCCTCCCTCTCTTAGACCCCTTCGTCCTGAATCCTTGCCTGCCTCATGTGTACCCACCAGCTTCCTATCATTGCTTCTTTATTTTATTCATTTAGGCTTCTTATGTCAGAGAAAACACATTTAACTCTCCAAGTCTGGTTCACCATGGGCCTTCCTCAGCCTCTACCAAAAGTGTCTGCAAGGCCCACAGTGGCCTCCTCTCCCCACTTCTGGGGCCTCTCCTGGCTCCCTTGCTGGGGACGCCCTGCCAGACTTCTGCTTCTCTCTGTTGTCACCCTCCCTCGAGGCCTCCTTTCAGCTCCTTTCCTACTGCACTCTCACTGGTGTCACCTGGGATACTGAGCTCCCGACATCGGCCCTCTTTTTCACATGTCTCTACTCCTTCACCAACCATCTCCCCCACAGCCATTCTGTGTCTACACCTCCCCAACTTTGCAAGACACATCGGAAACCATTTGGGGCATGAGGTGAACCATGTTTTATAGGAGAAATGATACCTTAAAGACTAAACTGACCCTCACTGTGTTGAATGAGGCATTAAATAACACTGTTTCAACATTAAAATAGTAACAGAGGATCAAGTTATTAAAGCTTTCTGTGACATGATTTCCTGGACAGGGTGAAATGGGAGAGGAGTGAAAATACTTTAAGACTGAATTAAAATTAACTGAACTGAATTGAGGTGTGGAAAACCCTGTTTCCAAGAAAAATGCTGTTGCTGAAAACTTCAGAAGCAAATGCCCAAGCTCTGGTGCCATCTCCAGCACCTCCAACTCAACACGTGGGATTTATTCATCCCCAGACAAAACCCACACATCTTCCTGCGTTTCCTCTCCTCTCCGTGGCAGCTCCCCAGACTAGAAACCTTACCGTCACCTCTAATGACTTTCCTTTCCTTGCATTGTCCTTGAATGATGTGCTAAGGGATCTCTTTGATGCATTTCTGCGGCACTGCTGTCCTAGCCCAAGGTCACTACCCAAAACCCTCTGTCGGTTCTCTGAGCACTGGAAGCTATTACAGCTGAGCTTGCATATCCAGTCATTTGCCTTTCAGTCTACTGTTTGTGCTCCCCAAACTTTACTTTTCTAAAGTGCAGCACTGAGCACTTGCTTTCCTTTTACGTTTAAAATTTCACCATGAGGTACAGAAGAAAGTAAAAACCTTCTTAGAACAGAGTATGACATTCATTCACCGCAGGGTTATAATCCACCCTCTCCCCTCAGTCTCATTCTATATCATTCTCTCAAAATCCACGTTCCCTCTTGGGCCTTCCACACATCTGCAGCAACAGTTCTCCAAGCCTGGTCACCCCTGCTGTGGCTCCCTTTCCCCCTCCTTCTGACTCTCACTCAGCCTTACTGAGCCAGCTTTTCTACCACCTGACTTCCTACCAGCTCAGCAGCTTTTCTACCAACTGTCTAAGGCTTCACACACAACAGGCCATGCAGGAGGGAATGCATGCAGAAAGGCACTGAAATAGCGAGGAGGTATAATAGGAAGTTCCCACCGGAACAGGCTCAAGACCAACATGTTGTATGCAGATTAAAGGGGAGAATGTTTCAGCTGGCAGACAGAGTGATTTCAGATGAAGGGAAGCTTGATTGTGGACCTGAAAGACACCTACAGGTTTAGTGGAAAGTTCTGCCATGTGGCTGTGGTGCTGTGTGCCTATAAACTAGTGCTCCTTGTAGAAATTCTCATCACACCAAACTGGTATTGTGGTCCTCTTTGCATACCAGAACCTGGAGCCTTTGGCCTCCCAAGAGGACATCCGGCAATGGTTAGGGACAGTTTTTACTCTCCCATCTCTAGCGCTAGCGCATTAGAGCGTAGAGTCCAGCATGGCTATTGAGCATCCTACAGTGCTCAGGACAACTCACAGAGAAGGCTCAAAGCATGTGCGCCCAATCTCTATGAGAGAACCACATACGAGTCTGTTGAAGAACTGATTCTACGGTTAAGTGAAAACTTCAGTCGTCAAGGGCACCAAGCAACAGCCTGCAGGCCCTCGGTGACCGCACGCGTGCAGGCAGGCTGGCTCTCATCCCCAGAGAGGGGACCCGGCCCAACGGAGACAGCAGACTTGTCATGGAGCAGAGCTGGGCTGGCACGGGCACACTGTGCTCCCACAGGGCTGCAGGATGAGCAGCGCCAGGCACTGCACGGCGGGTGCTGAGTGGCCCCCCGGGTGGTGCTGTGCTTGCTGTGGAGTGGACGAGCACAAGCCTGCAGCTGTGCACACTCAGCATGCCAGACCTCCCTCCACAAATGCAGGAGGACTATGGCAGCCACTGCCCAAAGCCTTTCTGTAGGGGTGAGCCGAACCAAGATGCTCCATGGAAGCAATGAAAATTGCTTTAGTCCACTGAGCTATCTGGCCTGCCCTTCAAAGTAGTTTTTAAAACATCCCCTGCATGGGACTGGTGAGATAGCTCAGTGGACTAAAGCACCTGCTTAAGCAAGCACAGGGACTGCTGTTGGATCCCCAGCACCACCTGCCATGCCAGCCCTTCCTCCAGGGTGGGCTGAACTGGCCAAAGTCTAGGCACAGTGGCACACACCTGTAATCCCAGCACCAGGGAAGCCAAAAGCAGGAGGACCACCATGAGTCTGAGCTACATAGCAAGACCTTGCAACAACCAAATACAATAAAAAAGACCCCTTCACTTTGAGCACACTTATCTCATTCTTGACAATGTATTATTATTAAGAATATGCATTCCCTGTATATCTTGACTATGCCTTGCAATTGAATGCTTCGAATCAGCCACAATAACTTTCATGGTAATGATGAGATCCTTAAAGAAGGTCTCTACTTTTCCTCAGTGCAGTGGGAGATCTTTACTCATTATTCCTCATAAAATCAGAAATTCTCAGTGGGCATGGTGGTGCACAGCTGTAATCCAAGGCAGAAGCATCTTGAGTTCAAGCCTAGTTTTAGCAACATAGAGAGACTGTGTCTCCAAAACCAGAAAACAAACAAAACAAACCACATCCAGAAAATCTCCTCTTGCTCATCACTTCCAGTCTTCTCCCATTCCAGAACAACTTCGAAATGAGAGTCTCTCACATATTGAGCTTCGGGACACTGCGCGCTGCCGCACTTCCTGCCTGCAAAACTGGGTGCTGAAAGCAAGTGTGATAGTTGGAGAAAGAGCTGCAGAGAGAGCTTGCCAAGGGGTGGAGGAAGAAGGGCCCTGAGCCAGCGCAAAGTCTGAATTCATCAGACCACTGACAGCCACATCCCAGGTCAGTGGCCCTATGGCAGGAAACCCATTGTTCTGCTGCAATGGACTTAGCCTGCTGTGGGCCCTGGGCTTTTAGAATGTCACAGAGCAGGTCTGGAGCACCACAGCACAGATTTCCTGGTTCCTCTCAGAGAGTCCCCATCCAGGCATGGAAAGCTTCCCTGGCAGGACCACAGGAACCATGTGAGCTCTCTGCCACCTGGCAGTGCCTGCAGGGTGCCTATACTTCTTCTTTAAAATCACAGAAGTGACTCAATGTGCCAGGTGTGGTATTTTCAAGTTATTCCATGTCTTTTTGGGGTTTTTTTGGCACAGTCTCACTACACAGATTGGACCCATAGTCATCCTCCTGTTTTCAGTCTCCCAAGTGCTGGGACTGTAGACATGAGCCACCACACCCAGGCTCAATCATCAGCTCAGTGCGCACAGCATGTGGTACGGGGGATGAACCCCAGTCCTTGAGCTATCTGGCCAGCCCTCAGTTATCCATGTCTTTTCTAATCTTCTTGCATCTTTAAGACATCCTGTAGGTCATCCTACTTTGCTTTGTTACCACCCATACAGAGTAGATGTGCTCAGGAAAATCTGCGTGTAAATTCATCTTTTGATATATTTATAGTAATATAGTCCAAGAGGCTTTGTAAAATAAAGGCACATTGCATGGATGAATTGCATGAGTAAAGCCGCATTCTAGTTTGAAAATTTCTTTTTCTTCAAAGAGGAAGAGAACTGGCTGCTCTTACATGGTTTCCAGGTAGAAAACAAGCTTCTTCCATCCAGTATGCCAGGCCGGCCTGCACTAGTGCTGGCCACAGGATGGGTAACACCTTGTGAGACAAGATCTAAGGTGACTCCTAATTATTTTCTTTTTTATATCATGACCACCTTGGATAAGTCACTGAACGTGGACTCCATTTTCTTCACTTTCATATTGAAGATAAAAGGCCAGCTTCAAATGGTGGTCAAGTTTAAATGTCAATAAAAAGCAATCATAAACAGCTACAGAAAACATTCATGATTGCTGCTTCCCCTTAGTATTGTCATAGTGTAGTAGTGTAAACTGGAGGTTAGGTCCCTTCTTAAGGAATGGAAACCGAGAGAGAGGGAGAGGGAGAGACGGAGAGGGCCAGGGAGAGGGAGAGGGCCAGGGAGAGGGAGAGAGAGACAGACCTAGGGCTCTTTCACTGTCTGCCCATCAGAAAGAAGCAGTTGTCTGAGTCCCCCGGCCCACCCTGCGTTTCCACTCCACCTTGGGGCCACAGGGCATGGGGGGTGCGCGCACCTGGGATGCTCGCATTGCCTTCTTGCTTCCACTCTATTGCACTCCAGTTCACCTTCCTCATGCTGCAGCAGCTCAGCAACACAGGACTGCTGTCACACTTCACTTCTGCTGTTTCATTTGCCAGGATTTGGAAGGGTGTCGTGCTGAGGCGTCTTTCATTCTCGAATTCAAAGATATCTATTACCAGCTTGCAAGAGTAGATACCTGCATAGGATACAAGGAATTATTATGGGGACTACTCCTATATGCATTCCCTGGGAGGATTCTAGCCCACTTAGCTCCGAGAACACAGCTGCTCTCCATAGAGCTCCCTGTTTGCAGCCCTGAGATGCTTCTCCAGGATCACCCAGGACATGCTTGAGCAATGCACAGAGTCCCAGAGCCTGGAAGGGAAATTGAGAGGGGCTCTCACAGCTGTACACTCAGGGATTTTGCTAGTGAAACGAGAGTAGGATTGGAAGAGGTAGCATTGGAAAGCCCTGGAGAATAGAAGAGCATGGACCGTTTGGGGATCCTACTTAGCCCTGTGACAAAATTGGGTTTAACCAAGAGACCCATAGGTCTGTAGTAGTCCTCCTTGGTAGGTGAAAGACAAGGAACGTTGACTTTTAATTTACAATGGGCTCATTAAATTGTAGGATGTGTCGGGCCCATCCCAAGTCTCTGAATTAAGCTTTAGGCTTCTGGAGCTACTTGGGGTAGGCAGGAAAGCAGAGAGGCAAAGCACAACACTACAACAGAGCAAAGAAAGATCCAGTGGCAGAGCGAAGGCTGTGCGCACTCTTGGCTTGGGGACGGTCCAGGAACACACCCAACTCCATACATGAGATATGCATGGCTTGTCATATTATTTTCGTTCAACAAATCTACTTTAAATGTTTTAAATTTAATGGGAAAAAATGCACAATAAAATAATGCTATACTCTGTATAAAATAAAAATTAATTCATCTTAAAGACATGTCAAGGCAAAAGCTACAAGAGGAGGTTTTTATGGTGAAGCTCTATGTCAAGACACCTCTTTCTTGGAAGGCTTAGGACCCTGCCAGGGCCACTCGGGCCTCCTCACCCGCATCTTCCTGGGTGAAGTTGAGGATGGTGAGCTGGGACAGGGAGTACAGTGGCACAGTGGTGTAGATGGAATGCCTGCTGGTGTTCTGGATCATGGAGAGGCCCGAGTGCTTTTTGCCGTAGAACCACGACACGTTGTAGGATGACACTTCGGTTTCACACTGCAGGACCACCGTGTCTCCCTCGAAGATGACTGCTGGGGTGACGGTCATCTTGGTGTCATCTGGAAATTCAAAGAAAGGGTGTTAGGGCCCTGGAGCAGACAAGCACAAAGGATGCTGATCGGCGAGAGCCACCACGGCCAGGACTCACGGTGCCCTGGGCATCTGCAGCATCTCCCGCTCAGGGCCCTGTGGCTGCCACCAGGGACCACAGGAGGTGCAGCCTGCCAGCTAGGAGGGGTGTGGCTTCATGTCCAGCTCTTTGTGCCACGTGTCCTGAGGTCACTTAGGTGTTCCTAATGGAAGGAACAGGAAAGCTGAAAAGACTTTTAGTATTTCAAACAGTCTGAGAGGTCAGTTACCCCACTATTTTTGAGAAAGGGACATAGGCTGACAAATCAGAGAGACTGCTAGTTGCCAGCTGGAATCAGGTCAATGGCTTCTTATCAATAATTCTGAGCCTGTGGGGCCAGGGAGATGGCTCAGTGGAATAAGTGTTTCCCTGGCAAGCACAAGGGCCTGAGTTCAATCCCTGGTCCCCCTGCCAAAATAATAATAATAATAATAATAATAATAATAATAATAATTCTGATCCTGGATTCCCTCAGAGCTTTGACCTGAGCCTTCCTTGAGTAGGGATGGAAAAACAAATTAATCATCAGAAACAAATAAAGCATGCTTGGGAAGTAAGAATTCTTAAAGACCCAGTCTCCCTTCAGAGCATTAGAGACTGATGGGTGTGGATGTGCATCCTGACTCAGTCCCATGGGTGGCTATGGGCCCCAGGAGACCTGCTCAGCTCACTCCTCTGGACAACAGCACCCCAATAGCAACCTCAGGAGCGGACTTGAGAAGCCATGGCTATTATTACTGCTCAGGTAGTAAAATCCCCCTGCCCCACCAAATCCCTGCATTGAATCATGTCCCTGATAACAAACAAAACACAATGTTTTTTGTATGCATGTTTTGAGTGTCCTCTGGTTTTGCAGTGTGTGTCTCCCTAGGGGGACTAGGGCACCCCATGAGCCGTGTGTGCAGGGAGCTGGAGGAGAGAGGGTGCTCAGCGAGGTTCCCCCAACCCAAGGCTGGATGCCCAGCCAGACCCAGACACCTTAGAAGTGCAGTGACAAAGAATGCGCACCACTGTGGAGTGAGCAGGCTGGTGTTCCAGGCCCAAGAGCGGTGCTTGAATACATTTCTTAACATTTTTTCAAGGCCCCTGGGTGAAGTAAAAATTTTAAAAATCACATTCAACCCTGAGGCAATGGATCTACCATGCCTGTGTAAGGCCTGGCTCGGGCCTTGTGTTGCTCATGCTGAGCCTCCGCTGTGTCACCTGCGTAGTGGAGAAAGTGACATCCGGAAGGCAAAGGTGAGATTCAGTGCAAACCCTGGGTTTGCGCAGTGCCAGTGAGAAAGCTTGGCCGCCCAGCCAGTGTGGGGGCAGGAGGGCTAGGTCTTGAGGCTGTGCTGTGTGGGCCCATATTTTTGGCCTTTTATTCCATTTTCTGTTATTTTCCTGGGTTGATGTGTCCTGCTCCCTGTATCTCCTGAATATACACTCTGCTCCCTCAGCCCGTTAGAGGGCCCCATCCCGCTGCAGAGATCCCTGATGCTTCCTGGGCCGGTTGTACCCTCTGAACAGCTTAGGCTAGAGATGTGAGCTGGGATGGTAGGCAGTGGCTCAAGAGGAAGAAGGGTTGACATCCAAGCCACCCGTTGCTGTGTAACTTCCTAGGGTTAGCTGCGGCCACTACCAACCTGCATGGAATCTACACCAGGAAAGCACAGGTGGTGTCACTTACTGTTCACCCCTTGAATGGAGATTTCATCTGCTTTGTAGGTCTGGTTGAGATTGTCCAGCACCAGGGTGTTGGCCTTTTGCATCTCTGTAGGTTTGAGTGTTGTAGTCTTGAGTTCATAGTTCACAACCACACTGCCATTGCTGCAGAGAAACCATGCCATTCAGCAAAGCAGTAACTGGTCTTGGGGAGTCCAGCTTCTTGGAATTTATTTACTTGGGAAAACAAACATAGCAGCAACCGGTAGTAGGCTCAGCAATTGCCAACATGAACAAACCTATCTTCAAATTCAGCTGGAGGCAGGGCTTGCAGGCACAGGCAGGGAGTGCAAACGAAACTTGCTGCCAGGCAACCAGTGGATGGAGTCCTACAGTCCAGTCATGGGGAGCCAGCCCCAGGCCAGAACCTGCTGCCTGTGGCCACAGCCTGGTGGGCCCCACCATTAGCATCCAATCTGTTTTTCTTTTTTGCAGAACCGGGGATTGAACTCAGGCCCTTGCACTTGCCAGGGAAGTGCTTACTCTGCTGAGCCATCTCTCCAGCCCCACCATCAGCATCCAGACTGATGTTAAATTAAGGCAATGCTCTGCTGCTCTGTGACAGACCCCTGACTTCCAAGATGGGCAGCTACACCTTTGAAAGCATTCACACCCTCTCAAGGGTGGGGGCAAGCCTGGAGCCCGCTGACCTAACTGCTGGCAGCATCTTCCAGAATAAAGGCAGTGTCCCATGGGGATTATTTCATATTTATGACTCTAAACTCACCAGACTATAAACTCATATGTTGGTTTGCGACACTCTTGCACGTATCAAATGAACGCACCTCTCTACTCTGCTGATTTCTAAGCAGGGACATCTAGCCAGGGAAGGTGAGAGAGCCCTCTCAGAACTTCCTCTGCCTGTTTTTATCCCCTACTTCTGCTGTTAGTCTTTTCCCGTAGCCAGACTCTGCTTGTTAATGTTTTTCTTTTCTTTCACTGATGTATTGGTTTTGCATCAAATAGAAAGAAGTAGGTTACAGCATTCTTACATGAACTTTGTCACAGCCACTGATTTGAAGCCTGATAAATTCCTGTATCCCTCCTGGAACTGGAAAAATAAAAAAAAGGCAAATGGGTGTCATGTATTAGAGGCTGGCCAGAGCTGCACAGATCGGAGACAAAGCTGGAAGCACATGGACCTCACCACCCTGCGGCGAACTTCTCACATATATCCTGCCACTCAGACATCTGCAGACCTCTGAAGCAGTCTGACTACCTATATTCATCCGAGCTCTTGGGGAAGCAGATGCTAGAGCAAGCATACAGAAGTGTCACCCCCAGGGAAGTGGCGAGGAGAGGAGGTAGCGTGCAAGTGGGGAAGGCAGGGACAACCATCAGACCCCAGTGGAAGAGGAAAGAGGGGTTGGGAAAAGCAGTGAGGACAAGCCTGTGAAAGTTCCAGTTTTCCAGTCTCCACATCCGTGGAACAGGGGTCACAGACACCTCACGTCTGCTTTGGAGGAGCAGCACATGTGGTATTGGATTGGGGTGCAACCCCCAGGACCCCACCCAAAGACACCCTTCCCCGGGAATTTGGGCACAGCCTGTGGTTCTACAGTGTCTGATCCTCCCTCGACAGCACTATAGCACTGGCTGAGTTCTTGTGGGTTTTGATAAACTGAGTTCCTTTCAAGGCCAAAGTCAAAGGAGATGCTATTTGATTAAGTCACTGCTATAGGGCAGTTACGTTATACAAAGCTTTAGGCCCAGATACCCAAAGATTAATGGGTAACTTTCTTTCTCTTTCCTTAAAGCTAAGTCACCTGGTGGTATATGAGGTGGGGGTGGTGTGTGGGTGTGTGTGAGTGTGTGCATGCATGTGTATACATGCACATACACACACAAGTGTGTGTATATATGTGTGTGGAGGGCTCCCCTACTAGGCAGAATGACCATACTGCCAGATGGCCACAGCAGAAGTCACAAGCTCTCCCAAGGGACCCAGTGCTTCACCATGGCACCCTGGGAAACAGCATCTCTGCATGGTCCCCTGAGGTAGGCAAGAGGCTGCTCCAGGCCTGAGGAGTTAGGAGAATCACAGCCTCAGCCCACCTGGGACACTCGGTTCTGTGTCGGCTAGGAAGCTCTGTTCCGGTTGAGTTAACCAAAGCTTCCAGGATCAAAGGAACTGATGAAGGCAGCGCCCTGCAGAACAGTACCTGGCAGCTGAGGTGCACGGCTAAGATCTAGAAGCCCAGTGGGCTGTGGGGCAGGTGTACCCCATGCCCTCGGTGTCAGGCTTGGGTCGCCCTGCCTGAAAGTTGTCAGGGTTTCCACCACGTGAAGCGTGGGGAAGAGCAGAGCTGCAGAGAGATCTCAGTAGATGTTAGCGGCTTGATGCTACCAGGTCTTGTGTGAACCCCGCCTCCAGGGACAGCTGTAGCTGGGGTGGAGAGGACTATCACCTGAGAGTGCCTGATTTAGAACTTCGAAAGTCTCCAGCCCAGATAGATGTGAATGACTGAACCTCCACACTCAGATCATGACTGAGCCAAGCAAGCCATCCACTAGGAATCAAAAAGACAGAGTTCAGCCCAGCATTTGTGGATGAGAGGCTGCTGGGGCCAAAACCTACTGCTCTTTCCAGGTCAGTCTTGTAGGATTGGTAGAGGGCAGAAGACGTGTTCAACAGGTCTTCTTGAAATTCCATGTTCAGTCTGAGTTTCATTTTCAGGGTAAGAACTGAAATGACAATCTTGCGTTAGTGCTTAAAGATGGTCAGAAGAAGGAAACACGCAATTGGGCTACAACTGAGCGCCTGGTGATCGAACACCTAAGCAGCAGTTAGTTACCTTTTGGGTGCTGGCAGAATGGTCCCTGCGGAGGGAGTCCTTTCAGGCAGCTACAGTGTCTCCCTGAGGAGACACTGCCATGCCCCTCACACACAGTGTTGTGGACGCACGTCTCCTGGGGCCACTCATAGCCTGGTTCGCAGGAGCACCGGAGCTCGTATCCAGAGGGAGTGCACACTGTCATGAGCCAGAGGCAAGAGAAAGGTAGGTGGCAACTCTGCACTGCAAATAGCAAGGCCTACACAGGTGGGGCATCGGGCTGCAGCTCCGCATGGCCCAACAGGAGTCCCTTGGAACGCACACCTACACATCACTGTGCCACAGGTGTGACCTCGGGAGCACGGTGGCTCTGGGCATGGGGTGACTGATGAATGACAGTGACGGTTGGGGCACCCTTGGGATGGTCATGCCTAACAGCACATGGTCACCCATGTTTGTGATCATAAACAGACCCTAGACATGGAGTATGTTGTGGTCAGTGTCTAGGTGTCCCCTGAAAGCCTCACGCAGTCACATGGGGCAGCTTCTGGAGTTTGTGACTGATTACTGTAGGTGTGGGTATTGCACCTGCCCTGGGCAGGTAATTTGCATCATAATGTGAGGAGAGGAGAGAGGCTAGCTAGGGCCTGAGCTGCGGCCACTCCCTTTGCTCTTATGCTTTTTGCCACCCCTTGAACAGTTGCCCTCTGCCCTGTGCCACTCTGCCTTGGGGCCAGCTTAGTATGGACTGAAACCACCACTAAGAGGAGCTATCTAAACCTTTCCTTCCTTCATTTTGGGTGTTGAGTATTTGTCCCAGCAACTAGAGAAGAGTAACTGAGACAGAGTATATGGCTGTCAGCCTCTGGGTCCTGGACACTCACGCCTTCTTAGTGTCCTGTCATCCTGGGCCAAGGTAGACCCAGACCTGGTGACCAATGGGATACAGCAGAAATAATGGAGCTTCTGAAATTGCGTTATAAGGGACAGCATAGCTTCCTTGCACTCCCCTGACCCGTCCCTCCCCCCCTTCTTCTTTCTTTGTCCTTTCCAGGGAGGCTGGCATCCCCAGCATGAGGACCTGTTGTGGAAGCCTGCCTCATAGGAAACTGAGGCCTCGGACTAGCAGCTGCTAAGGAACTGCAGTCTCAGGTAACACCCTTGGATTTGGGAACAGGTTCTCCAGTTCCACGGAGTCTTCAACTGACTTCACAACCTCATGGAATACCCCAAGGGAGGCACCCCAGCTTCCGCAGCTTCCCGACCCTCACACACTGCCAGACATTCATTACACAGCAACCTGAACATCCAATCCGCGATCTACAAGGTTCTGCCTAATGCCTCACTTCTGATTAATTCGCTCATCTATGATGCCACAAAGAAGGGAACTTACTGCTGTTCAATATCCTGGACCAGTCCTTGCTGTGATTACTGATGCCCAGAGAGAGGATCTAGCAGTTTGTCAGGAAGGACATGGTCATATCTCAGAGCCAGTTTACCACAACAGTCACAGAAACCAAGCAAACCTCCGGTCGCCATTTGTAAGAAGGAGGCCCTGGCTGCAGACTCCGCCCTGGAGTCTGTGAAGCCACGCAGCCCTCAGTCCTTGTCCTCGCCTCTCGAGCAGTGCACTGCCATGGGAAGGCTCTCGGACACTTTCTCTAGACACGCCCTGCCACTTGTCCTAAAGCCACAGGACTGTCACTCACCTGTAGTGACCTCCATGCTCAGAATGTCAGTTGTTGGGACAGTGCCTTCTGCTTGAATTGGAAAACTGAGGCTGCGCAGCTGAGCTTTGAGATACTCCAGGGAAGACACATTCTCGAAGCCGATCTCAATGTCCACAGTGTGCTCATCCAGCGCAGGACCGCTCAGAGCAGCTGAAATGGAAGCATTGAGGCCATGAGAACTGATGGGGGATGTGGGTGGGCCCGGAAGATAAAAGAAATGGCAGATGCAAGTGGATGCTGGGCACAACAGCCTGTGATCGCTCCTCAAGGATGCTTAGCGCTACTTAAGTGGAGAGCTGCATCACGTGCGCAGCGGGAAGGGGCGGGGCAAAGCCTTCTGCCAGCCCTCCTTGCTCCCACGGGCAGATGTACACCCACAGCGTGTACTCTGTTCTTCGGGGACCTAGCGCACCATGGGCATGCAACTCGAGCTTGGCAAATTGGAAAAGTGAAACAAGAGGGCCTTCAAGCTCTTCCTTGTTTTTTCCAGATGGTCTCCAAGTTGGGGATGGCTGGCTCTGTTCCTGTACACAGTCAGCTCCAGCCAAGCCAGGCTCACCTTGAATATAAATCTCTCCTGCTTATTACATCCTGTCTCGGCCTCTGATCCTAAGCATCCCAAGGACAGGACAAGCACTGTTCCTTTCCCTTCCCATGGCCCTGCTCATCCCACTGGTGCACAATGGTCCATGCAGGCAGCTCCTATGGAACCCACCAGCCCAAGCCACACCACAGGTGCATCTACCCGTCCCCGTGAGGAATCCTGACCCCACTGTGGCTGGAATATACAATTAGAGCAGAGCTCCAGGCTTGCGCACGAGTTAAACAGTTCAAGAATACCGACTTTCCACCTAGATGCATTGAAGATTTTTTAAATGGGAAAACATAAAGACAATATTTATAAAACTATTACTTCAGGAAACTATGATTACATAGGTTTTATCATAGAATCAAAAAACTCTATGGCTGTTTTTTTAAAAGAAAAGAATTTTTCCCCAAACATTATAAAATTTGTTCTGAATACTTCAAGCACCATGTGTGAAAAGTCTAGTAGAAGGTTGGTCAAGGGAAGCTCCACTTTTTGAGGGCTTAGTACAGAAATCTGCAATATTTGTTCACTTGTAGATCATGTTTGTTTTAAGAGGTTGGTTTCAGCCTGTCACCTGTTGAGAGTTATTTTGTCTTGGTAGCTTTCAGCTAGCTGTAGGGAACTCAGTGATAAAAAAGAAAAAAGGGGGCGGGGGGCACCACGCAGATTGCTCAGGAATGCCTTCATGGTGTATTTTACCCTTCACAAATGGACTGACAGGAAAAATAAGGTGACTATGAAAATCTCACACAGAATCACCCTGGCCACATCGCGTTGCTCACTGGGACCATTTGAAAGAGGGCGTTGGTTGGGCTGGCCAAGTAGCTCAGCAGATTAAAGCACCTGCAAGCAGGCCCAGGGGCCCAGGGTTCTATTCCTGGGCCTGCTGTGCTGGCCCTGACCCCGGTAGCGTGTGCCTGTAATCCCAGCTCTTAGGAGGCTATAAGCAGGCAGATCACAAGTCTGACCTAATAGGAAGACCCTGAACACTCTGTAGATCCTTCCCTAAAATACTAAATAAATAAATAAATAAATAAAAGAAGGCATTGGTGATATTTACAAGGTTGGCCTGGAGCACACATTTTCCTGAAAAGTAAGGTGATGGTGTTTGTCCCTGCAGAGGGCCTCCAAGTTCCAGGACCCTCTGTGACCAGACCAATGAACTCTCCTCTCAGGAGTGTAAACAGGATTTCCCGGACTTGGGCTGCATTTGAGATAGGAGAGTCAGTAACAATCTTGAATCATCTGCTTTGTCATCCGCCCTGTTGCATTCCAGGCTTGAAGCCCAGCTGGATGCCAATGTCTGTCTGGGTTTCCTCTGTCCATGAGCCCGTCCCTCTCTGACATATCCATAGATTATGTGAGGCCCTGAAGAGTAGGTGGCCATCCCCCATGTCACCACTGGCCATTTCCACAGAGCTGAAGCAAAGGCAAAGCCCTGGGAGGAAGGGACTTGGGACGCCAGCAGGTTTTAGCCCAGGGGACTCCCACAGCTGTCCACTCGGCATTGGCTCTAGGTCCCCTCAGCCTCGGCCCTTAAGTGTTCTCCAATGTCTTCTAAGAGAGTTTCAGTCACCCTCAGCCTGCGTGTGGGGGAACATCTCAGCCAAGGAAGCGCCCTCTCTAAAGAAACCTTAACAATGCCTCTGCAGTTTAACAGGCCAGGCTCATCCTGAGGTAAGTTGGCTCCAGCACTCCCCACATTCAGGTGCATACCGTGCACATCTTGGGATGCCTACATGGTGTATTTTACCCTTCACAGATGGATTGACAGGAAAAATGTCATATGTGGCTTTGCCCAACCATGCACACACACACACACACACACACACACATGAATCAGGGGCTCAGGGAGAGAACCAACTACTAAAGTTATTTAGGTCAAAATCCACCATATGCTGAGATTCCATTTATGCGTCACTTCTACCTTTAATGATGATTTCATTCCAAACTCTAGAGATTTGGTCCAGTAACTTAAAAAAAAAAAATTCTTCTGTGTCATTAAAACTTTAGAAGGGGAAACCTGTAGGACTCATGAAAGGGAATCCACTGTGGAAACCAGAACCTCCTCCAACATCTCACCTCACAAGTGGAGCGCGGATGCCTTCCCTGGGGTCCTGCTCAGTGTGGTCTTCCCATTGCTGTTCTTCCTCATTTTCCTGGAAAGCCCTGACCCGACTTCCATTCCTGCTACCCAGGATCCCCTGAGCTCCTCCTGGCCCCGCTAGGCCTCTCCTCCCCAAGGGCCATATCCTATATGAGGGTCAATCTGCCTTCTGCGGGTGATGGGCTGATTTGCCAGCACTTCCTAGATGATTCTAAAAGCCTGCAGAGACCATGTATACCAAACTGAAAGTGTGCTTTTGTGGTGCTTTATCACGGGCAGAATTGCTTCTAATGAAAGCATGCATAGAAGATTTTGGAATGTCGAGTGTTAGATGTGAAAGTGGCTTCTTCAAGGCACTGTGGCCTTCCACAGTGAGGTCTGGAAGTGGAGGAAAGAGCCCCCCTTCGGGGTCACCAACTTGTCTTAGGGAAGCTGGTAGCCCAAGCCATAGAGGATCTCAGTGGGAACTAGAATTGGAACTCTACCACAAGAAGTCTGATTTAAATACGGATGAATGTCTCCAGAATACCAAATGGGCATGTTGCTGGCCCTGTGCCTGCCGTGGTGTGATCAGGGTTATGGAGAGGGGCCAAGAGGCTGCACCTGAGCCCAGAGCCAGGTGGGCCTGGTGGCCGCAGTAGACAACTCTGTCCCAACCCTAGGCCAAGCGTGCTCTCTGTTACCCTCTAGACCCTCTCCCACCACAACACTGATGTTCTGGGAGCCTGAATTATGGATCACAGTGTTTGAAGGCTGTACAGGCACCAGTGGTCAGGCTCACAAGAGACAGCATGAGTGAGGCCTTTACGTACCTGCACGCCGAGACCTTAGCAGCTCCACACCCGCGAAGTCCCGCTCACGTAGCACCTGCAAGGACATTTGGGAAGGCATCGGAGAAGTCCTGGCCTTGGCTTCCTGCCTATGCACTCCTGAGTACCCCAGCCAGCTCAGGCCCCAGGTTTTGGGGGTACCATGACCCAGGGGACACACACAGAAATGCTGTGGAGTGATCCAGGAAGGATTTGGACAGCCTGCCTGAAGATCCAGAGGTGGAAGAGATCTCCTGGCCTGGTCCACAGGCTACTGGCTCAAGTCCGGTCAGGAACGGTCAGCTGGAATGCTTAAGTGGGTGCTTTCCACATGCACCCAAAAGCATGCATCCCCTGTGACCTCTGGGATCACTGTCATGGCCTGTGCTCACGAAATTCCCACCCCCACCTCTGCTCTCCTAGAGCCCAAGAGCCATGACACATGCTCAGAAATTGTTCTTTCTCCTTTGTTCCTCCTGGTGCTATTCTGCTGGTTTCTGTCAGGAGACCAAGGAGCTCTATGACCCAGCCTTTCGGGCTATGTTGCTCCCCAGTCAGGCAATGCTGGGGAACTGACTCACCCTCAGTGAGCCTCAATCTACCCATCTGTAAGATGGGCATCAACTAATGCCAACTTCCTGTGATCGTCACAGGAAGTTCCCACCAAGCAGTACATGGTAAGCTCTTAGTACGCTTGAGTTCTAGGACGCCGTGGTTAGAAGCCAAGGCTATAGGAGTTAAGTTCAAATCCAAGTTGTACCATAACATAGCTGTGACCTTGGGCATATTACTTGACCACTTCGGGCCTCTGTACAAACCACAAACTGGGATGAAATAGAGTCCACTTGATGGAAGGTTATGAAAGATCAAGTGGTCCCCAAGGAAAGCTTTGGTGATGCAGTCAGTGCCATTAGGGGCTGTAGGACCCACTGTTCCAGGAACCAAGAGATCTGTGCTTTGCGCCAGCTCCCTCTGTGGCCATCCGTTCCTCTGTGGTTTCCTGGTCTAAGAGAGGATGCTGTCCAGCAGGGTTTCCCAAGCTGGTCTGCCAGTAAGTATCTTGACTCTGGCTCAGAGAGCTCAAGGAAGATAATCCAGTGATTCCACAGGGACAGCAGGGCACTCATCACCCCCTCAGCTACACTTTCACTGGTTTCCCAAACACAAAGTCACCTGGACAATGTGTCAGCAAGGATCCTCGACACCGCCTGTGGCCCCCTGTTCTGTGCCCGCTGTAACTGCAGTATACACAGACCAATGCCCTGCAAACTGTGTGCCAGTCTGAGGCCGGAGCTGAAGTCAGTCCTGGGCGAACATCTCGTCCTCTGCCATCCTCCGGCTCTGCAGTGTTGTCAGTGCCATCTCACAGCCTCCCTGGAAGCTGCACTGATGTCCCCTTGATTCCCCACCGCCACCACTTTCCCACCAGAGGGCAGCAGGCTGTCGCCCAGCACGGCCCCATGGCTGTCCAGTCGCCACCCTTCTGCCTTGCTGGCTGCCTTTGTGCTAAGGCCCCTTTGTCGAAGTTTTTTTGAAAAAAACACTTCCTGCCTGTGACATTCCCAGGAACTCAGAGATGTGTGAAAGGATTTACTCACCAAAGGACGCGCCATGGACTCCAGGTCCCAGCTCCATGCCCTGGAGAGGCACATGACCATGAGCACCAGACACAGTGGGGACCTCTCTGGGGAACGCATGTTTCACTGCAGGGCTGTTGATCTGAAATGGGAGTCAGAGGACTTAGGGTAATTTATTTAATAAGCAAAGAAAAACAAATGGACTCTGTCCTGAATGCCACATCCCACAAGGACCTTCCCATTCAAGGCAGGGATGGAGAAGCCACTTCGATCCCTGCCCTGAATGCTTGGGTCTCTTGGGGAGCAGCAGGTGGAAGAGGAGGCTGCAGAGAGGCAGAGCTGAGATGGCAGGTGGCAGGGAGCACTTCTCCATCCACAGAGAAGGACTAGAAGGAATGAGAAGGGAAAAGCACACAGGGCCAGCGAGGCAGAGAAGCATGACTGTCACTTGTGATCCAGAGCAGAGCACAGTGTCAAAAGACTCAGGACACGCCACTCGCTAGCTACATGCAGCGCACTGTGAGGTTTTCAGTTCTACCACTTCCTATTGAACCGTTTTCTTTTTTAATTCTGGAGGAACCATGAAATTGACCTCATGACCTTAGGAATGAGCTGTCAGCCACTAGCAGAAAAACTGGCCTTTGTTATAAACCTGTAAATTCTATTTGACAGTATTGATTCATATTACAGGACACAATGTTAAATACTAGTATAGTAATATAACCCATCTGGTATACTGATCTTTAAAACTATCTCTTTATCATGTTGACAATGAAAAATAAGGTGTGGAGTAGCCAGATCAATTCTCACTGGGCTTAAAGAATGAAGTGTCATGTGAGTGACCCCAGCCTTCAGTACCCAGGGCCCAGGACAATCTGCTGTCCACAGTGACTTCCTTCCTGTCTTTCTATGTGCAATACTTGACAGACAACAGTGCATGAAGACACAGGGGACGCAGCCCAGCTAGGGCAGCAGGCAGTGCTGGCGACCGGGCAGGGTGGCTGCTGCCAGCTGTGAATGGGAGAGCCGAGTTTCCACCATACACTGCCTGGGGCTACCTTCTCCTCTTCCCTGGGGGGCTTTGGGCAACAGACCCAATTTGCAAGTCTGCAGTCGACTGTGTTTAGAAAATTCTGTGACTCAGCGGTTGGGAGAAACACTTCTCGATGTTCATTCTGGGGATGGATATTGAGGGCCCAGCGCAGCTGCCATAGAGGGATCAGTGATGCGTGACCTGGCACTCTACCTGGGAATTTCCCAGCCTGATGGACGGGAGGAAGCCATGGTGGCAGGGTGCATGCTGAGCTCTCCAGGTGCAACAGGTGTCCCTAGAGTGAACCTGGTGTTTGGGGGCAGCTTCATCGTCTCACTGGGACCGACTCAGTTGGCTCTATATAGAAGCCATATATCAGGGGTGACACTTGGTGGCTGTAATCACTGAGCCTCCCTTAGTGTGCTGCAATCAGAGAGAGGCATTGGTACCAGGTGCACGGGGACAGGCTCTGTCTTCCTCTCATCACCCCAGGTTGGCAATGGAGCCTTTTTTTTTTTTTTTTTTTTTTTTTTGCAGAATTAGCAAAAAATTTCAATGTCCCCAAATGATCATGCCTGCCCATCTGTGTAGGCGAACAATCAATAGTATCCCAGTCCCTCCAGGCCTTTGCCTCTCCAGGGACAATTCTTGATATTCTTTCTGCTGATTA
The DNA here is from genome assembly GCA_004027165.1 of Ctenomys sociabilis. NCBI lineage: Eukaryota > Metazoa > Chordata > Mammalia > Rodentia > Ctenomyidae > Ctenomys > Ctenomys sociabilis. Next base: position 79,906 of record PVKA01000416.1, read on the forward strand.
ATTTACTAACCAGCAAAAAAATCACAAGTCTAAATATGTGGATCTGTCCACAAGCCCCCCAGGGACAGCAGTGTCCTCATGCCCAGGAGAGATTGGTGGCAGTCAGCACATAACAACGGATAGTTTCTCCCCCTGGACAAGAAGAACAAAGTCACCACTCTACGGTTGTGATAGTCACAGTAATTGACATATGAGGTGGCATGGGCTTGGCCAATGGGCTGAGAACACCACCAGGGGTCAGCAGCTTGGAGGTTGCTATGACATCAGTGAGCTCTGTGAACCTGGGACTCGGGGTTTCTCCTGAGGTAGTGAGGGAACCTGACCCTGACCTGTGGGAAAATTCACCCTTGTGCCTGGTTCCCTGTGCAGGAGCCACCTTTCATAGCGACCCCCAGGCTCCGGTTCACTTCCAAGCCTGAGACCCTGAGCTGGGCAGAGGTGAGGGAAAAGGAATGTGAGCTGACCTCATATCCAGTTTCTCTCTTCTTCCAGATCTAAACTTGGGACCCTGCTGCGCTCTTCAGCCCCTATGAGCTGGCAGGGCCTTCCAGAGGTACTTCCCAGGCTGAGCCCAGGCCTGCAGCACTGACCAGCTTCCCGGCCTGCTCTGACTGGACTTTCCTGTCTGAAGCTGAATGGATGGCAATGAGGAGCAAGAGCCACTGAGCTCATAGTCCAGGAATGTGTCGTTGGAGCTTCTTGGAAGTGCTGAGCTGTGTATGGGAGTGACCAGGGGTCTGGGTCCTTCACAGGGGGACATGTTCTCCATGGTCACTGTGGACCAGACCAGTTTTCCCAGGCCTCAGAATAACCAGCACTGAACATGGAGTGCTTCCCTTGCACCTCTTGGCACCTAGCTGCCCCTTGCCCCTATCTTACTGGACTCTGTTCTGCAGGTGATTGAACTGCCCAGCCCACAAGGCAGTGCCCACCTTGCCCCCATCCCTTGACCTTCGCACCCATCCTTGCCCTGCTTTTTTGATGAGAACACGTAGGCCTAGTGTTTGCAAGTAGCTGGTCAGAACTCAAGACAACCAAGAAGGGTCCTTGAAACCCCATCTGATTATACCACCCTACAGTCAGGCAAGCCACGTGACAGACTGGGCTGCAGCAGTGGCCGCGACCATCAGAGGTTCCCTTGGCATTGTTCTGGGGGAAACTGCCATTTATACTTGAGACGACCCTAAGTCAAAGATGCTCACCCCACTTTCCAGACAGGGGAAGGAAACCCTACAAGAGCTTCCTACAAAGGCCTCATGGCGTGCAAATCGAGAATTACAAGCCACACCATCCATTCTGCCACAGGAAAGGTGCCTCTGAGGAGGGCCATCCTCCTGACTAGACATCAGCAAGAAGTGGAAATTTCCCTGCCTGTGGACATCTGCCCAGGGAATGGGGAACGTGAGCTCTGACCTCCCTGTCATGAACTGGCCCTGTGGTGTGCAGTGAGTCACGTCACCTCTCTGGGCCTGAGCGTTCTTGTCAGCGAAACCAGGATTAGACAGAATCCAAGGACTTCAGAACTGAGTACAAGCACGGGCCTGCGGGATCTGTTACTGCACCAAGTGCCAGTCACCAGCCATAGCAGCCAGGAGGTGACTGCACTTCTGAGCTCACCGTGCCCACCCGGGGCACTCAGCAAAGTCTAGGCCAGCCCACCGCTCCCCAGGTATCATGGTCCCGCTCATCTGTCCCCGCCCACACACAGGACCTGCTTTCTTAGCCCTCTTCCTGCGCGTCCCACCTCCCTAGGTCCTTGTTCCCCAGACGACCCAGTAGTCACTGCCTCTGGTGCCCACAGCCCACGCAGCCTGGGCTTCGTTTCAGAAATGCATATGTTTACCAGCATCTTTCACATTCTCACTACAGAAGCTGGCTGATTTTTCAGAACCTAAAATTGTGTAAGAGATTTCTCAGTCTCCCATCAAAAGTTAAAAAGCCAAAACAAAACAAAGAAGCCTGCCTTTCCTTCAGCTTAAGGAGGAAGCTCCCTCCATCCCAACAGCTCGGCAAACACTCCCAGCCTTCCAGGTCCCCAAAGTGCAGGTTGGTGTAGCCCTGAAGGGTCCCTGCTTCTCCTAAACACTCCTGCCCCTCATCCCCGGCCTCCGGGGCTGCTGGATTCAGCTGTGAATGGGCTTCCAGGTAAACACTTTCATCCCCACCCCCACGGCTTTATCCCTGTTACATCCATTCACTGCGCAAGATTCCAAGATCTTGCAAGTGCCAAGTGCTTCCGGAGATGCTGGGTGGGGTCGGTTGACAGTAGCCAGGACCAGGCCCCTTTTCCATGGAGCCCAGTGTGCCATGGAGAAGACCATATCAAGAAAGGGTCTGTCACCCAACCAATCCACTGTTTAAGCTTGGCTTGAAAGTGCTACCCAGGAGAAAAGACATAGTATTTCTTAAGCACCTACTACGTGCATCAACCACTGAAGCATGAGCACCATCACAGTTAAGAGGATGTAGCACAAGATCTAATTGGCTGCAATTAACCTGGGCTGCTTGTTGGCGCCAGGATTAGATCCAGGGGTCTGAGTCCAGGGTCCTGCCTTTCAGTCACTGCCCTGAACTAGGGCATGGGGTGTGGTTTCAAGGTAGAGCCCTTGCCTGACAAACACGTAGCCCTGGGTCTGAGTCCAGCACTTGCAATCAATCAATCAATCAGTCAGTCAATCAAGATAAAAACTGAATGAAAAGCCCATGTCAGAGGGCACAGCAGGTCTTTTTTTTTTTTTTTTTTTTTTTTTTTTAGTGGAACCGAGGATTGAACTCAGGCCCTTGCACTTGCCAGGGAAGCACTTATTCCACTGAGCTATCTCAGCTGGTCTTGGGGGTTTGCAGTGTCACACTGGGGAGGTGGTTAGTTAAGCAGAGACTGGGGTATGAAGTGCTGTTGGCTAAAAACAAAAAGGGAGGTTGGAAGCAAGGCAAAGAGGGTTCCCAGAGAAAGGCCCAGAGGCTGAGAGAAAGCCTGGTTACCTGGTGAGCTGCAATAGGTAGAGTGGGAGAAGGGTCTGCAGTGAAGTGGGCAGGGCTGGGGGACACCAGCCTGGGACTGCAGGTCTGCAGTTGGCCACAATGGGAAGGAGAGGCCACAACAACCAGTCCCATGGGATCCCAGCAGTAACTGGTCCAGAAAAGGGAGGGGACTGAGACAAGAGGCTGAGCTGGGACAAAAGAAGCCAAGATGGACAGAGGACTCAGGCAGCCAGGTGGCTGGAGGGTCCAAAAGGAGGGTGGGGTTGGCTGTGTCCCGAGGTGCAGAGAGAACTCCCTGATGTGGGCATCAGGGGCGGAGAGGTAAACATCACCAGGGAGGGACCAGGGAACCTAAGGAAGATGAGGGCTTGGCCAGGAGAGTGCACAAAACAAAAGACGTCACCTAGACATGGTGGCACATGCCTACAATCCCAGCACTCTGGGAAGCTGAGGAAGGAGGATCATAAGTTCCAACTTAGTCTGGGCAACTTATTGATTCAGGGAGACACTGTCTCCAAATGAAAAATAGCAGAGACCCTGGGTTCAATCCCTATTACTGGAGAAGGAAGGAAAAGAGGGAGGGAGGGAGGCTAGAAGGGAGGGAAGGAGACAGGGAGGCAGGAAGGGAGGCAGGGAGGCAGGGGGGCAGGGAGGCAGGCTGCACAGGGGCCGGCTGATGGTCCTTCCATAGGTGAGAGGCTTGGCTTTCTCATCACACACACACAGTGCGGCAGTCAAGGTGGCCTCAGGCGTGCTAGAACACTAGGAAGGAGGCCACACCTTCCAAGGTGCCTTGATCGGCCTCTGGCCAACAGTGAAAGCTTTGCACCAGCTTTGGGTCTGGCTCCTCACATCCCAAGCTTCATGGTCAAGGACACAAGCGGCCCTTTCTTAAAACATGCACTATCAGAATGACGGCAGGCGAGAGGCAGAGCAGAGCTGTGCTCGTAGACCCAAGTCCGGCTCCTCAGAGCAGCAGACCCCGGTCGTGGTGTGCATCTCAGGAGGCAATCATTACCCTGTTGTGCCTGCAATCCTAAGGCTGCAGGGAGAGAAGGATTCCGCAGATAACCTTCCACTGAGTCATAGAAGTGCAGATAGTGACTGGCTTAGCTACTTTCTTGTAGCTGGGATAAAATAACCGACACCCAGGAATTAGAGAAGGAAATGATTGGTTTAGCTCACAGTTTGTACAAGCTTCAGTCCACAGTCAGCTGGTCCCAGGGCAGAGTGGCATAGAGAGGGGTGTGGCAGAAGAGATGCTGTTCATGGCACGGAGGTAGGAAACAGGCTGGCGGCAAGAGAAGAGGAGGGATATATAGCCACCCTCCCAGGCCACACCCACAACGACCCGCCCCTTCTCACCAGGCTTCACCGCCCTGCGTCCCAGCCAGCTATGAAAAAGTTCATGGGCTGATCCACTGTCACACAATTACTATCCAGTGTATCAGACACCCAGGATCCAGTACCACACACTCATGACCTGGTCCCACACACACTCCCCACTCATCCAGTCACTCCCCGAAGCCCCACACATGAGCACAGGGGGCTTCAGGGGAACATCCAGCTATGAACCAAGCTAGTGACCTCACACATGACTGGCACCGCTTGCCTACTACAGGTCTTTGCCACTCACAGGTGATAAGACTTATCTCCACTGACCTTATTGAATACACAGATCATCCCGAGCACACGATGAAGCGTGAGCTAAATATTTATTTAACACAAACACAATACCAACTAAAGAACTGGACTGAAGCTTTCTGTTTTCTATTTAATTTTCCTTTGCTTTGAACAAGGATCCGTGGCCACATTGTGTCCAGGGCGGGGTCCTATCAGATTACCAATGAACATTTGTTTGTATACAATGAAATCAAGTTTTCCAAAACACACTGCCCATATGAGCCGCGCTGATAACCTTTACTCCTTCTCTTTCTGGTGTAAATCACTGGGGATTTGAACCTCTAAGCCAGAGATCAGCATCTTCACGGAAACAGAGTTCCTGGCTCTGCCCTTATCTCGTCTATCTTGGGGTCTGACTTATCATGCTGAGGGTTTCCCCGCAGCCAGGGCAGAGTCTGGCCTGCATTCCAGCTGTGGAGAGACAGATGGAGCAGGGCATTCCTGGTCTTGGCTGCAGGCCTGGACAGAGAGTCAGGGCTGAGAGTGGGCGGAGCTTTCTAAGGCTGTGGAACAGCCACTGACATCAGAGCAGCTTCCGGCCGGCTGAGGCTCCCGACAAGGGCTAGTGTCTCTTTGGAGAGTTCACTGCTGGGCCATGGGGAGCCCAGGGGAGACTGCTGGGGGTGGGGGTGCTGGGGCACTGAGCAGAGGCTGGGAGTGTCCTGGGGACATGTGGCCAGACTCATTTTCCATGTGGTGTAAAATATTCCAACACCTGCACCCTGGGAGGGGACAGCTCAGCTTCTATGCCCATCCTTCGGCGCTCTTTGTCCTCAAGACCTGGGCCATACCAGCTGTGGCCAGGACTGTGCTCCTCTTACAGTTTGATTTCTCCCTTAAAGGATTGTGTTCGACTTTTAACAATAAAGCCATGCTACTCGAGTTGATGAAATACATGGATTTCTTAAAAAATATACAGCACCCTCAGAAGTCTTGCTCTCTCAGGGCCTCCCGGATCCCAGTCACCGTGAAAGCACTTTCTGCAGGCTGGGACATGGAGCCCCTTCCCCACCACCAGGGCTGGTTCTCTGCCCTGTATCCCACTTACCCTCCCCCAGGACACCCCTCTCTCTTCCGAGTTCCCCTTTTTCTTTCCTCTCTGGGCCTCCTCCTGCTGCTCTTGCACCCCCACACCCTGCGCCCCCTGCCAGACTCCACCCCTGGGTCCTTGGCTTCTGTCTCAGATCCCTCTTTCTGCCCATCTTCCTCTTGCGGGTCCCTTTCCATAGCTTTAATTATCAACTTAGGTGTGATTCCCACACCTTTATTTCTACCCAGCCCCTGTGAAGCATCAAGTGCACGTCTCCAATCTTGCCGTTTCCCCAAGGCCTAAATGCAGCTTGTGTAGGACAAAGAACGTCTTCTCCCCATCGCTGGCTCCAGCTCATCTCCCCTCTGAGCCCTGGGCTCACAGCCCTGCCCTGTTCCCGGACACAAGTCCTGTTCCCAACCCCTGGCTGGCACCCCTGAGGCCTTGTCCCCTTCCTGGCCACCACACAGAGCAGCTGTGATCGCCCACACCCAGACAGTCATGTCATCCTGAGCTTGGCTCCCTGATTCCCTTCCTCGATCAGGGCCCCTCACCAAGTGCTGCTGCGCATGCCCAGAACACCACTCTCTCAGGTGACCACAGCATCTGATGCACGCACTTTAAACTGCCATCCCTGAGACGCACCAGGCCACTTCCCCTGCAGCCCCACGGCCACCACCCGAGGCACCACTAGCACTGCCACATGCTTCTCTGGTGGCACCGGGTGTGGAGCAGTCAGCCACTCACAGGCTTCTGGTTGTGTCTTCTTTTGCAAAAGACATCACAACTTATTTCAGCAGAGAGAGAAAAATAGAGAGAGAATTTCAAAACAAGATGACAGGAAATTAGCAATGGTTATTCTATTTCATGCTGTTATCTTCAAAGCATTTGCTCAGATGATCAGAGACAGGCATGCAAAATTGATCAATTATGAAATGAATAGAAATTAGTAGTACAATTATCTTAGCTATCTTGTGTGTGTGTGTGTGTGTGTGTGTGCTTTTTAATTTTCTCTTTTCTCCTCTCCCTCATCCCAGTTGTTCTTTTCATGTGAGCAGCTTCCTTCCCTTTCACAATAGCTACTGTACCTTTTTTTAAAAAAAGTAACTATGCCACTAATATTAACCATAAGCACAGTGGTCCCTCACTTACCTCAGAGGTTACATTTCAGACCCCCGTGATAAATGAAAATCAGCAAAGTAATGATGCTATATTTATTTTAGTATATAAATAGATAAATATATGTATATATACACGTATATGTGTATCATATATATATATATATATATATGTATATTTTAAGGTTTTATAAATCCTTCCCACACTCTTATAAACCTTTCCTACACTTTTAAAAACACTTCCGATGTTCTTAGCCATTTTCTAAACTTGTAAACCTATGTAATTTTAACAAAATAAATATACTGTACAGTACAGTATGTATTCATACACTATAGAAATACATACTGTAAACACTATTTTATTTTAATTTAATGTCTCTTAATATGTTAGAATTAACATTAATATACTTTTATATATTTTAAAAATTTTTAGGCAAAAGTTAAAACCATAAATACTATGCATACAATATATGCAGTACTGTACACTACCACAAAATCCCGTGACATAGCAAAAAATCCACAATAAATATTTTGATTAATATTTTTGAAAACCCATGAAACTGTGAGTCCAGGAACGTCGATCCTTGAAATGGCAAGGGACTGCTGCACTGCTTTGCTTCCGCTGCGGGTCACCTGTCAGCTTCCTCTCCGACCACTAGCACTGACCGGCTCCCTTCCTCCGGCCTGGGCCTCCCCCAGCATTTCTGGCTGTGTTCATCCTCTTCCCAACAGCGACTGCCGAGATGCACGAAGCGCTTTCTACCGCCAGGCTGAGTGAGCACGGCCTGTGTCCAAGCTCACTGCTAACAGCCCTGCCTTAAGAAAACCCATCATTTTCTCCATTTTACAGGCGAGGACTCCGAGACCAGAGCCCTCGAAGCTGCACTGACTGCCACACAGTGAGCAGCCTCCAGAGACTACACACCTGACCGCCACAGTACCTGGGCCCCTCTCATCCCTCCCAGAGTTCCACTTTTCTCTGGAATGCTCTGTGCTTCTCAGCCCATCCTCTTGGGCCCTGCTGCCTTGCCATGTGGTCTGAAGGTCTGCTCAGTAACTGCGCGCACGATGGCAGGCTTCTTGCTTGGGCCGCTAACTTCATCTTTGTGAATAAGGTGTTGCAGTGTTTGCGCCCCAGGTACAGAACAGGCATTTGATACATAGCATCTGTTCGCAGCGCCTGCACCATGCCTCCTACAAGGTCTTACGTCATTCAGCAGGAGGTTCCCTGCCTCTGGGATATCACACAGCCAGCAGCCTCTGGGACACTGGGGACCCCATGGACTACGGTTTCAAAGGTTTCGCTTTTATGATCTTTTGGCAAACAAGCAAATTCCAGCTCTCTTAGCCATTGTAAGCACAGTCAGGCGACAAGAACGGGCATGCAAGTGACAGAAAGCTCGGGACTCGTGGTGCTACTGGGCCGATGCTTATGTTTGACTTAGGAGCCTGCCTCCTTGGGGTCCCTGCCCTGTGCGGAACCATGCAGGTTCTGGGGAAACTGAGGCCAACATGGACTTGTTGTATTCTCCACAGGAGAAAAACTATGGGAAATTCTTCCACCACCTTTGGCAGTGCCACTAGGGACACACTCTAGGGTGGGAAAGCAGCCTGGATCTATTGTCCATGCAGGAAGCCGAAAGCGGCAGCCCATGCAGAGGCTGATGAGTTCTCCTTCCTTTCATTAGTCTGAGGGTTAGATGACAACGTGGGCCGAATAAGATGTACGCGTCCCAGGGAATCCCATCCTGTTTACCTAGGCCATTTTGTCAGCTTCTATAAAGTCTATGAGTGTAGGGAGATAACAGGACCATGAGGAGAGCTGCAGAGCCATTCCATTCACCTCAGAAAGGCTGTGCCTTCACGCGGAGCTGGGGTTACCTCTCCATCCCCACAAGGGCAGTGTCTGTTCCCCAGATAACCAGAGCAGCTAGGATGGCGGCAGCAGCGATCGCAGCCCAGCACTTCTGACCCCGTCCACCTCAGAAGCCTGAACGGGCACGACTTCTCCGTCTGGCCCCTCTTGTCTCTGTCTCCTACAGCAGGGCTCCCTGGTTGATGCGATCACTACTTTGCCCCGCCCTTTGCTCAGACATTTTGATTCAACTGCCCTTGCTTTGTGTACTCTGGGGCAAACAGGCATGCACAGGGGTCTGAGTCTGCAAACACCAGCGCCAGGCAAGAGCTCAGTGCACCATGGGGCCCCAAAGGTGCCCACCACCCCGAGAAGCTGGCAATCCTACCTTCACATCAGTTCTCTGGTCTGCATCACTCTCATTTTCACATTCTGGACCAAGAATGAGATCGAGAAGCAGTGGTCTGAATGTCACATCTTGTGTCCCAGATGGGGCAAGGACAGGACTGCTCTGCCTCTGCCTGTGGCACGTGAGCCTTTCCAGGACTAGAGAATTGTACATAAACACAAGACATTGAAATTACTTTGCAGGAGGTGGGGCCAACCTCACCAACCAGAGCGCAGGGGACCCTGGGTGGTACGTCTGGGTGCTCTGGAATTCCTGAGCACCACACGGCAAGGCACATGACATCGCTATGTCGTCAGTGCCCAGGAAAGGCAGTGAGTGCCAGACCCAGGGTCTCAGTAGAGCCATGTGTCATAGGGCCTCTGCACAAGGCAGTAGGGGAAGTGATTAATCCACTTGGCCACTTAGCCATGGACCTGGAGGGGAGACAAAGGCAGGCAGAGGGCAGCAAGGTGCTTGTCCTAAATCTCAGAGGATCTCAGAGGGACCAAGGAGCTGGCTTGTGTGGAAGAGAGAAGGCTTGGAGGGGGAAGAAAGCACACAGCACCAGCTAGAGGGGTTCTAGCAGCTGCGTTGTGCCTTCTCTCCAAAGCCTGTCTCCATGCCCCATAGAACTCCCATGGGAATTTTTCTTAGTCACTTGCTTCCCACCAATGTGTGACCCTAGCACTGGGCCTCTTTCTACAGAAGACTCGATCCAATGGAAAACAAACAAAAAAGGACTCTCCCTCCCCTTTACCTTCCCTTTCCAGGGCCAACCACTGTATCAACTGATTGATCCATGTGTCAGTCTGCTCATCTGCTAATTTCTTATTCTAAAATTCTGTGTAAAAATGTGTAATTGTTTATTTTTATTTATTTTATTATTTCTTTTTTTTCACATTCTATAGGGCTTTAAAATTTAGCATATCAATGATTATTGGAAAATATCTATTCCATGTTATGTCTAAGGCATTTGATATTCAGACAGACGATGATGTTAAGCTCAACTGCCTATGTTATAGGGCGATAATATCAGTAAGCTTCTCTTCTGGATGGTTAACAACTTGAGCTTGCAGACCAAAAAACTAAAGAGAAAGAAGGGCTACGAGGATAGCCAATATTTTGGCCCTAGCCCTTCAAGGTTTTTCCCCCCATATTTTTCTTTTCTCCCCTTTCATTGCTAACAGAAGGCTACCTTGGGTGACCTCCCAATGAAAAACCCAGAGGTCTAGAGTTTCACCCTTAGGATGTTGTTAGTATTATTAGTTGTCAAAGCCAAAACCAACATGAAAATAATAATAACAATAGGTAAACTTGCTTCAGGCTTCCCTAGGGGTATCATTCCAATCCTCCAGAGAAGCGGTTTTGTTAGAGCAATGTCACAGGAGTCATGTTGTGGCCTGAGCCCAGCTTGTCCTGACACTGAGAAAAGAAACTTAGCCCTTAGACAGGAATAGCAAGAAACTGGCCAGATCCTCTTAGGGGAGGGAATGAGGATATTTGGGACTGTATGGCATGAAAGTGGTGAGGACATAACCCAGGCAGTACCAATACATTCATGTAGACCTGCTGTAATTCAAAAAGGAGAATGCCATTGCATAGCGTTTAAGAAAAGAGAAAGGGCTACAGTGGACGGGATGTGGCCCAGGTTTCCACAAAGTCTAGAAAAACATGGTTTCCCCAAACTGCATGCCTGTAGTATCTTCTCCTTTCTAGAACATTCAAACAGAGCCTGCCAGGCCCTTAAGCCCTGACACTCCACTGCCAGGCTTCCCCTGCTGGCCACCCCTGCCCTCAGCGGGGTGGAAATCCCTCAGGTCCCACCACAGCCCCGACTTTGGCCCTGAAACCAGCCACAGCCACCTCCTGGAAAGTTCACCAGGGCTCTGATGCCTGAAGTGTTTTCCACTCAGAGGTGGGAGAATAATCTTTAAAAAGTCAACAAGTCTCTCCTGCAAAGGAAATCCTGAAGGATCACAGTGGGCTGTCTGATTTCGGTCCGTCTATACCTTGTCTTCTCCTCTGGCCAGACTGTGCCCACAACACCGAGCCCTAGAGCAGCACACGTAGTTCCCAGAACACACGCACAGCCAGTTGCAGGAAGATGTCCTGAGAGGATCACCCCAGTGACGCAGGTCCCCAGAGGTGCGGCCCTTACCTTTCCAGCACCGCTGCTGCCCCAGGTCAGCTTCTGCTATGACCAATGCCTTCGTTCTCCTACGGCGCCATTTGCCCAGCAGTTTGTGGGGATCTCACATCGAGGGAAGGGAGAACCACCAAGGGCTCATGGCCCCCTCTCAGGCAGAAGTTGCAGCTTGGCTGATCAGCCTCACTGGGCCGTTTTATTCCTGAGTCTCGTAGCTCCGTCCCCAGAGCCTCGCTTCTGTTCTAAAGGCAAGAAGTGATTCCCGGTGCAATTCTGGGCGGCAGTGTATGCAACTTCCCTCCCACCCACGGGAAGCCCTTCATATCCTCTTATCTAGAAAGCTCTCCATCAAGTGCACAGACCCGTTCGGCCAATGCCTTTCTTCTTGACTTTCTTTTTTCCAAAGAAAAACAGCAGAAAAACGAAACCAGCACAAATTAAAACTAGGTTAGAGCCACACAATGTCATAGGAGGCAGAGCTTAAGCCTAGGAGAGATGACCACCAGCTTCCACTGCATAAGTTCAAGTTCCAGAGGGATGAGTGCCTTATCCTTGCAGTGCCAGGAAGTCAAAGAATAAAAAAATCTGCAGAGGATGAGGCTGACCCTGGGCGTCCCTCGCTGTTCTAGTTCCTCAGGTTTTCCAGGAAAACTGAACTTTTGTGGACTGAGCTACACACTCAGTCATCTCCATGACGCCGATATTTGAAGCTAAATGGATGGGTGGAAGGGTCCAGTTGGTAAGCTGCAGAGGGCTTCTGGGTTCACAGGTGAGCTACACTCAGAGTTTGTGAGTTAGAAGTAGCCCCACCTACCCTCACTTTACAAGTAAGGAAACTGAGACCCAAGGAGAAATAGTGGCCCAGCCACCCTCTCATTGAGCTTGCTCTTTGCTGTGAGTTCCTAGAGCTCTGCCCACATCAGGTTGACCAAGAAGCCTGGCTCAGAGCTCTGGAATCTGCATGGGAATTGAGGGTCCCAGGAAATCTGATGCAGACAGCCCTAAGACCACACTAAGAAAAACCTTCACAGTGTCAGAGCAAGGACTCCAGGTCAGACTGCAAGTATTCAGCAGCAGCACCACTGCGCAGGTCTCCCGGCCTCACTGAGTGAGACTCAGCTCTCCTTGAGAGAAGGTGGGATCATAGCCAGGCAGGGGCCCCGCGCTGCCTCAGTCTCTCCTCCATCTTCGTTTCTTGCTCTTCCATTGCCTTGGGGCACAGTGCCAATAGCACACAGGGACAAAATGAAGAGCAGTCACCCCTTGGGGACTGGCACCAGGAGCTCCAGCACACACCCAAACAATAGAATCCCTTCTATAAAGAAGCACAAGAGCTGTATGTAATCCACCCATCACCCAGCCCACACTTCAAATTGCCTAGATTGTTTATGATAATTATGATGCAAATGTTATGCAAATCGCTGTTACACTGTAATGTCTAGGAAGGGCTGGTGGGGAAGGAAGTCTATATATGTTTAGTGTAGACCTAATTATTTCCCCCAAATATTTTCAATTCAAGGTCGGTCGAATTCATGGAGAAAAAAACCCTAGGATACTCAAGGGCAAATGGTATAGTATTTGAGTAAAAAGAAGATGAGCCTCCAAAATCTACTCTTTCCCTCTTGGGTCCGGACTCTCTAGTACGACCCCAGCTCAGATTGGTTTACTTTTCCTGCAGGAAGGGCCTGTATCACTTTGAGCTTCTGGACTAGCACTTCTTTCGCTGCACCCCGCTAGCATCTCGAGATGGAGTGCCATTGGCCTGTGACACGGAATGGGTGTTGGCGCAGTGGCTGTCCCCCCTGAGTCCCAGAGGAGCCATTCCTCTCACCCACAGCCCCGGATTGCTGTTAGGAACACCATGTGCTTGGGGCGCACACTTCACAATGAAAACAAAAGGCAAACAAAACATGCAGCCACCATATGGTCTGGGCTGCAGCCCAGGAAGAACCACTGGTGGGGAGACCGGGCATGGCCACAGCCACTGCTGGGACCGACTGTCCCTGAGGTCCTCTCCAGTGCTCCAAAGCTGGAGTTGGGGGCAGGCTGAGCTCTAACTGCTTCCAACCAACTGCCTGTGGAGACAGAGCAGCTCTTTGTCCAGGCACCCAGCAGCACAGGGGTGTCGGTGTCATCCTGACTTCAGGCACCAGGACCTCGCACCCACCCCCTGCCCTTGCATTCAGACACCAAATGCTGCCCAGAACAAAATGCACTTCTCATGGCTCTGTCTGTTCTTCCCCTTCCTTCTCCTGGGACACCTTACTCACACATCCACTGTAGGTATTACCCTCAAGTCCCTTCTGCACAGGAGTTACATATGATCAACCCACCACATCCATCCCATTCCTCACGATAACCAACACAGTACAACAATGTGTACTCTCCTCCCTGGGCCATGTGTCTCTTTGGTGTTCTCCTGCCAGAGGCGTGTCCTTCTGCAGCCACCTGCACCTGAATGCCTTGCCAGAAATTTTATGTCTGCTGCTAGCATTGAGTGGCAAGGAATAGAAGTTTAACTAAAGAAAGCAAAAATTCGACCGCCCCATCCACGTGGTTCCTCCCTTTTTAATATTTAACTTTAAGAGTGCATGTTAAAAGAGCACAATATTTATGCTCCTCAGATGGAGACCATGCTTGCACAGAATGCAGGTCAGGTGACAGGCGGATGGCAGAGATATCCATTCTGAAGTCACCGGCACAAGAATTTACACCAACATTAGGGGAGGCCATCTGTGCAATAAGTGTCAACTGGGAAGAATTCCAAGCTGAAGAAGCTGAGCACACTACAATGTTCAGAGGAGTCCTTGTATCGCCGTGTCCCCAGTCCCCTCTCCAGATGGGGCTGCTCCAGCCAGCAGCCCCCTCCTGGCCACCAGCTCCCTGGGGCAGAGGCTCAGTGTGATTCATAGAGAGAGCGAAGAAGAGCACACAGGCACGATTTCAGCAGTCTTGTCACCGCCCGGAGCACTATACGCAGAAACCTACACAGTGAGTCAGCACCGACGACCCTCCACACACGTGTCCAGCAGGGCAAGCCATGCTTTTCTTTTTAATCTCCACCTAGATGCTGGTAACCCTCTTGGCCCAGTATGGCCCAGGGTCAGATTCTTTTCAGAATTTCTATGTGGAGGCTGGGAAATTTCTTCTCTGGCCTGGACCTGTTCTTAGGCAAGAAAGGAACCAACAAGTAATTGGGCAGCTTTAGAGTACACGAGTGGGTTTATTCACATCTGCTGTGTGTGTGTTTCAGCAGCATCTCTCTCTGCGGATGAGATTAGCCAACAGTCCCAACTATGACCTGTCCTGGGTTGCGTCAGTCTCAGCGTCACCACGCTGAGCACCCACGGGAGTTGTCAGATCCCCTTCTCAGTATTTTCACCTCTTGGTTGCTTATGGTGCTTTCCGTGGACGGTTCTGAAATTCCCGTCCTTTGTGCCCTCTCCTCACAGTTGTTAACACCTTTACGTTCCAGTGGTGGCCCCGACTGTTAGAAACCCCAATCTCTCTCCAAGTAGAACCTGGTTTTGGGCTTTCTTGTCTACCCTGTGTTCCTGTAAACAGGGCAACTCAAGGTATCAGCAGCTTCCTCCTAACCTCCTGTACCTTTCCAGGGAAGGCTGATGCCAGCTTCCAAAGCCCACCCTCTACTCCCAAGCAGAAGGAAGCTCACACTGCCACTCATGCCTGGCAGTGATATGCGCGGCATCAGAGTTGCTCACTGACCACATCTGTCATGGACTCCTTCCTCCCCAGGCCTTGTCACAGAGCACAACTGTGTGGGAGGACCCTAGCCTGAGATGGAATCTCCACAGCAAGAAGTCACTCTTCTTCTCTGCTGTCCATGCCCCCAGGTAACAGTCCTGGGGCTGACTCTCTGCCTGAATCTGGGAGCAGGTGCTTGTTGGGGCAGGTACTGTGCCTGCAGGACACTGCAAGGCTGACCGGCACCATCTGGGCCGATACTGCCTGGGCCTCACAGAGGAATCTCTGCCCAGGCCGCACTTTCTGTGGAAGCTGCTTGGGGAGTAGCCGCTGCATCTCCTGTGACCCCAAAACACAGCCCTTTGTCACTTTCATCACAGAGATGATTTCTTCCACAAAATGATGATGTGACTAGGTGACTGAAACGCCATGTCACCAACACTGCCTGACCCATCCAAGAGTCCCTCACACCAGGAGGGATGTCGGAGCCAAGGATATTAGGGTAGTGGTGGGAGGTGGTCACTTGGCCTCACCTTGCACTTTGGGTGATAAAGGAGCTTCGCCGGTATCCTTATACCCATTTGCATTAGGGCTGAGATCCAAGTCTAGACCTCTGTTGCCGCATCCTTCCTGGTGACGTCACATCCTGGGGTTCCCTACCCTTGCACTCAGTTTCCCTCCCCAGTTTCCTGGAGGAGAAGTGGTTCTACAGTATTTGCCCTAAAATAAGACCTAGCTGGGAAATAAACAGCCTAGAAAATCAGAGATCAAAAATGTCAGACCCAAGGGCTGGGGAGATAACTTGGCAGTCTAAGCGCCTGCCTGGCAAGTGCAAGGACCTGGGTTCGATTCCCAGTACTGCATGCCCTATCAGCCGGGAATACCAGACACAATGTCCTGGCCACTAAAACTGAGCATGGTGGTGCACGCCTATAATCCAAGTGCCAGGGAGAGTGAGACAGAAGGATCACTATGAGTCTGAGTTGCTAATGAGACTCTACACCAAACAAGTTAAAAAATGTCAGACCCAGTCAGCCTCATCTTACCTTACCTGCCTTATAGAGTGGACACCGAGCAAGCGAATAGCAACGTGTACTGTTTGCTTTCACTAAGCACCGTCTCCGCCAGCCACCTGACCTCTCCTCCGGCCTGCATGTCTGGTTTATACACCCGAATATGAATCTTCCTGGATCCTGGCCTATGCTCTCTGAGGTTTTTAGAGCGGGAGAGACACAAAAAGAAAAGCTGCTCATGGAGCTGTTCTTGGAAACATCCCCGTGCTCTACGGACATCACCCAGCCGGGCACAGCTCCAGTAGCCACCCTCAGGGCAGCAAGGGCTCCAGGTTCCTTGTTAAGTCCAGCCCTAATTACACTGCGTTCCGGGTGCTCCTCAGGTCCCCTACACTATTCTTAGACCACAACCACACTACACAAGCACAGCTACAGATCAACAGTTATGCGATTATTACAGGCCATGCACCTCTGTCTTCCCTCATTAAGAGAAGGAAAGCCGCATACATCTTTAGTTTCTTCCCAAATCCCTCACATCGCTAAATCTTCCATTTATGTTAAGACTAGTAAGGTCTGGAGCTTGTGTTTCCCACAGCAGTATATGCTGTGCGTCTTGGTCCGGGATGCTTCACCTAAACTGCTGAGCTCTTGCTAAAAATCAGCAGAGCTGTGAATAAGCGATGGTTCTTAAATCACATCCTACTGTAAATCAGAAACATCCCCAGATGGTCTCAAGTGCCCCAGTCATCCTACACCTTGGGCTTCTGGCCTGGGATTGTGTATGTGTGCTCACAGGAGCAAAATGTAAGCAGAACTCTAGATTAAGGTCATACACTGCTCTGACAATGATGCGGCGATTTAGAGAAAAAAAAACATTCTGTGAATTTACAGAAACACACACACACTCACTCGTGCACGCACGCACACACACATGCACGCACGCACACATGCACCCTCACACTTCTCTCCAAGGTGCCTTTGAGGAAGAAGCAGTAGCTTGCACACAGGACTCTTGGCCATGAAATAGTGTTCCTATGGGACACCTAGGCTGGATCCTTTGCTAACTCTCTCCGCTCACCACACTCCTATCACTGCGCACAACACCCGACACTCACAACACGAAGGAGGAGAGCTTTAACTTGTTTGCGGTTCCAGCCCACAGCTGGCTGGCTCCAAAACAATGACGTGATGCGGGAAGGGTGTGGCAGGGCAAAGCTTCTCTGTTCCTGGTGGCTCAGAAGCAGAACTCAAGAAATGAGCCAGAGTACAAGGGGCCAGGAACCCACACAGTGCCTGAGAACACATCTCCTAACCCACCCAGACACACCCAGCAGTGTGCTGCACCAGTCCCTGCAGAGGGTCCCAAATCTAATCAATTTGAAACTCTACCCTAACAGCCACATCCCACCCCTTTCTAACTTGTAACCCAAGCACATCTCCTTAAATAATACCCTCCAAATACAGACAATTAGCAAGATGCAATTCCACTCATATACTACACAACACTTGCATACAATTGGAAACACAAACATTTCTTTCTCAATATCTCAATAGTTCTAGATTTGAGGGTGCCAAAGTATAAACCCTTCATTCTAGAACAGTCCTTAGGAACTCCCCAATCAAGGAGAACCATTTAGGAAGTTGGTGCCCCGGGATTCATTTCAGTGTGTTTAGTGATCAGAGGCTTCACTAGCCATTGTCCAAGGGGGCCCTGCAGCTGCTTTTGCTAAGAGCAGACATTGGATTCACCCGCCTGGTGCTGGTTTGTGGGAGGAGTGTTTATTATACCCTGCCAGATAAATGGCACCAATGACCTTACTTCTGGTACTGATTTTTTGCATTCCTAGTCCAAATTTCCATTGTTAGGATGCAGGTCTTGATGCCCACAACTTAAAAGAGGAGGGTTTCACTTTGCTTATGGTTCTCGTCCATAGGTGTCTGGCTTCAGGGCACAGCCATCATGGCAGAAAGGCGTGACTGAGAGGAAGGGTTGAGGGACCCACCATGGAGCCGAAGCCAGCCTCTGCACCCACCCAGACACACTAGAAGGCTGCTCCGCTAGCGCCCGAGCCCGTCCAACCGCCGCAGCGCCCCTCTTTCCTCTGAAAACGTTACCGGTAGCAAAAGCCTTTGCTTTTCTTACCTAAGTCTTTAGATTTAGAGCCATTAAACAAAAAGGGAAAACATTTTACTTTAAAAGTTATTGAGGATTAGGGACATAGCCCAGTGGCACAAGCACCTGCTTGGCAAGTGCAAGGTCCTGAGTTCGATCCCCAGTACTGAAAAAAAAAAAAAGAAGTTATTAAAATCCAGTAAAATATTTAAGTGTGAACAAGCAGTTGCAGTTGCCAATTTAAAAACCTACACCTTGAAGGGCTGGCCAAATAGCTCAGCAGACGAAAGTTCCTGCAAGTAGGCGCAAGGACAGGTATTCAGTCTCCAGGCCTGCTGTGCCAGCCCCGCCACCGAGTGCTCTGAGGGCAATTGAGAGTGGGCGTGGTGCTGCACGCCTGTGATCACAGCTCTCGGAAGGCTATAAACAGGCGGATCACTGTGAGTTTGATCTAGCAGTGAGATCCTGAACACCCGGTTGAGCCTTCCCTAAAACACAAAAAATTAAAATTTAAATTTAAAAAAAAGCTACACCTTGAAGTTCATGCTTTCAAAGTCTCAAAAGTTAAACTCAAATCCTCTATAAAGTGGCACCAATTGAAAAATTAAAGCCACTCTCTTTGTCTTCATGGCCCCTGTGCTAGCATTACTTATTTTTAATCTACTTTTGAAAATGCAGAGATGTGGTACCCCCCAGACCATAGTGACACTAGCCCAAC
Source organism: Ctenomys sociabilis (assembly GCA_004027165.1). Classification (NCBI taxonomy): domain Eukaryota; kingdom Metazoa; phylum Chordata; class Mammalia; order Rodentia; family Ctenomyidae; genus Ctenomys; species Ctenomys sociabilis. The sequence continues at coordinate 98,657 of PVKA01000416.1, forward strand.
TCAGAAGGCTCTGGCTGGGGGTATTCACCCTGCAACAGGTGTAGCAGAGTCCCCTGTGTATCAGGAGCCCTTCTATAACAGCTTCTGAAGTAATGTCTTACTAAAACACACGCTAGAAAGGAGTTATCAGGAGTTGCGTTATGGGCATTCACTTGGCTTCGGTAATGACAGTTCAGAATTTAGTCCAACAAAGAGATACTTTAGCACTGATATTGTCTAGAATTGCCACAGTTTGGTGATGACTTTTTTTTTTTTTTTTTTTTTTTTTTTTTTTTTTTTTTGTCTTTTTGAGACAGGGTCTCGCTATGCAGTTCAGGCTGGCTTTAAGCTCACTTTGTAGCTCAGGCTGGTCTCGAACTCACAACAATCCTCCTGCCTCAGCCTCCCAAGTGCTGGGATTACAGGCATGCGCCACCACGCCCGGCCGGTGATGACTTTTTAAAGTAGACTCTTAGTTTGCTTCATTATTGATTTTTAAGTAATTATTTATTTGTTTGGTACAGGGTCTCGCTATGCAGCTTGAACTCACAATGATCCTCCTGTCTCAGCCTCCCTAGCCCTGGGATTACAGACATGTACCACCAGACCCCATTAGAGTGGTCAGCACAGTGCTCCTGGGCTTCTAGGACTGGTAGCACATGCAGTATCAGGGATCGAATCTGGGTCCTTGCACTTGCCAGGCAGGCGCTTAGAACGCTGAGCTGCCTCCCCAACCCTCATTATTGATTCTTAAACCTCTGGAGACTTGTACCACCTCGTACCTGCACCTGGGACCTCTCTGCCTCCTTGCCCTTGTGAGTCCTGCGCTCTAACGGTCTTAGACGTGGCCCTCTCTCTAGAACCTCATCCACGTTAGCAGATGCACTAAATTGGAGCAGTCCTTTGAGCAGCAAACGATGGTGGAGAAAAGACTTATGAATGCCACATAGCAGTAGAGAGAGAAAAGCCAGCCTGTGGGAGCTCCTCCTCCTCCAGGGGCAGCCTCCCCTGCTCTGTGCCTCCCCCAATCCCCTACTTGCCTCATCTAGGAACACCTCAGGACCCAGGAGAAGGAAGACACACAGATCTCTGCCAGCACAGTTCCACCTCTCCCCCCAAAACGTAAGTGTGGTGTGCAGTGCTGACCTGGGGTCAAAGGAAGCCAGCTCTGGCTCTGCCTGCTCCTGAAGGAAGGAAGCAGGAAGCCTTGGTGGGGTACAAGGGTGAAGCAGCCTCCTCCCCCCCAATCAGGACAGGCTGTCCTGTTACCTCCTGACCCTCTCCCTAATCAGGAATGTGACGAACATGCCAGCTGGAGAGAAGACCCCCAGAGAGCAGTCCCTCCCTCCCTGCAACTGGGCAGCCCTGAGGGCCATCTGTGGGAGGAATCACTGCCGGCCATATCCACAGGCTGTAGCCTGGGATGGGGTCCTGAGCTGCCTCAGGTCTACAGCCTTCCTGCTGGCTACAGGTCCAAACTCCCATGGGTGCAAGCACGCTGCCCTGTAGAGGCCCACAGCCCGAGGTCCTGACTCCTGGTCCATCTGCTAGCAAAACCCACTGGCTCCTACATCATGCCTCAGAAATCTGTCCAGCAAGTGCTGTGGTGCAACACGTGTGTGGTCTCGTTGCTCGCTATCTCTCATCGTTTTCTTCCAGATGGGCTGACATCATGCATAGGGCTGAAACCTGACTCAATCTGATCGTGGGTATGACAGGCGAACTTACATCACACGTGCCAAGGAGTCCCTCTCTGCCAAGCCACGCGCGCTCACATTCCATCACCAAGTCTTTACTGCGGGTCTACATGGCACACCAGGCTGCAGTTTGTGTGGGGCTGTGCCGCCTCACCATCAGCCTTTTGTCCTAGAGACCTCCTTCACCACAGCCACAGATCTTGCTAGATTCCTCTGCCAGCTTCTCCCTTACCTCCACCTCTTCCCCCCTTGGGGTCCGCCTGTCATCTTCTCCCCAGCCTATCACCCACCTTCAGCAGCAGCACGCTGTTCCAGTAACTCGTGTAAAAAGCAAGTTCACAGTAACATCATTCTGCAAACCTAACATCATTCTACAGCATGCTCTTGGGGTACACAGCCTGCTCCCCAGAACGTGCCCAATGCTTCATTCTTCCCATCCTTCTGTCTGAAAGCCAAAGCTCCCATGATGCATTGCTTCTTTCTCCCATGATGCACTGCTTCCTCCTTGAGCCAGTGAGTCATGTACCTGCAGGGGTGAGAATCTTGCTCTACCAAGACCCACAGAGGGGACGTCTGGGGTCTTTTTGGGTGAGAACAGGCAGGGGCAAGACTGGATTGGAAACCAACGGTGTGGAAAGAAGTGGGGAGTTCTGGCTGGAGGACAGGGGTCTTGTGGAGAAACGTAGTAAACAAAAAGAACAACCAACTCCGTGCCCTTGGATGACTTCAACTACAATAAAATCCTTTTGTACCTACTAAAAAAAGGGGAAAGAGCAAATTAGGAAAAGTTTATTGTTTTGTGGACTCAACGAAAGTAGTTTTCATTTATTGCCTTTTTACATCTCTGTTAATTGGAACTATTTTTAGCAATTTCCCTTTTAAGCTCATTGTTTTACAACTCAAAAGTGACTTTCAGTAAGGGTTGCAGAATGGGAGGCTCAATTACTTTTACTGGTGTGGTCTCCGGAGAAAGGTTGTGTAGTCGCACAAAGCCTTCAAGCACACACCGGGCTCCTCTCTCCCATACCAGAGGATAGAATCGGATAGAAAAGTCCTGCTTTGCACAGGACTTCTGGGCGGAGTTTAGATTTTACTGGGGCTGGCAAGCAAGCCCACAGGAACCGGTTTTGCTTGGGATTTACCCCGTTCTCGGCTCCTGAGGGCCTCTCTCTGGTGCACCACTTGGGTGTGTTAAAAACAAAATATCAATTCTGCCCCTTGCTATCTTGCATTACTCTCCAGCTTCTACATCTTGAGTGTGAAAAATGTAGTTTGTGGCCATGCCACTGGAGAAGGCAGTCGCTTTGGGCGTGATGGGGGGAGGGAGGGCTTTCATTTTGCGGTGTTGTTGTTGTTATACAAAGATGAAAAGAAACCCACAAGACCACCCGCTGCCTACCCCCACCCCCACCAGTCCTCCCTGGGGAGATGCTTCGGGTTTCCCAAGTTCTTCCTGCCTTATCTATCAAGGAGGAAATAACAACCCTCAGGATATATTTTGGTCTTCGCTGGCTGAGCACCCTGGGAGACACAGATCTCCCCTAGCCTACAGACTCAGATTTGCTCTGCTCTAGCATGTGGGGAAACCGCACAGCCTCTTGGCCCCGCCCTCCAAGGGCAAGCTCTCCACTTGAGTGTTTGTTTTGGGTGAAAAGTGACTTCCTGCTTTGCAAATAGAAGTTGCAGAGGACTGATTTTTAAAATTCCAGAGAACCCCGCAACTCACCCTATTCTGACCCTCAAACACAGGAATGAGTAAGAACTAGCAAGGATGCTCAGCTTTCACAGAGAGAATTGGTCAAGCAATGCAGGGCACTCATCCACGTGGCTGACACTGACAAAGGATTTACAAACCGGGACAGGGTTTCATGGTAAATCCTGAGGCAATTTGACTGAACCTGTTGGATACAAAAGTTACACTTCTTGTTATACAGGGTCTTGCTTTATCTTGGTCTTAACCATCCAGCAGAAAAGTATAAAAAGGAAGTATAAAAAGCAAAGCCATATTAATATTCTGAGCTGTAAAAGGCTCAAGTCAACAACTTCTGACATTGCCAGTCTTATGGAAAACCCACAACTATTATGGACTACTGGTCGAAGAGAAGAGACGGAGAGATTCCCTTCCTGGGTGCTTCCTGCGCCAGTGTGGCCTCAGAGCACCCCAAGTTCTGCCTCCCAGAATGTAGTGTGTGGCTCCGAGTGTCACAGCACCACTAGGGAACTGGGGGACCCATGCCAGGCTCTAGAATCTAAACCTGTAGGACCCTGGCCCAGGAATTCAGACTCCAGGTGCCTCTCTTAGCACAGGAAATTCAGGAAGCGCTGAGATACCTGGAATCTTGTTTACCCTGGTAGTTCTCTGAATGCCTGGTCCAAACGCAGAGGGCAACTGATACCTGGAGTTAGCAGCGGAGGTTGGGAGGAGCGCCTGGGGGGGGCCAGGGCAGCCACTCCTTTTCTCCAAGGAAGACAGAACTTCGGTAAGGCCAGTAGCCCTTGTCATTCCAGCTTCTGCCTCCACACCCAGCCCTACAGCTCCGGCTCCTTTCTTTCTTTTCGCAGCTTTCTTGAGATGTAACTGACAGGGGCGCAAGCGGAGGCCTGCTGTGTGCTGAGCTGACACACGTGTGCTGCCCTGCCGGCTTCTGCCTGCCCCTCGCCACCTCAAGGTCATCCCTGCACGAAGCCGCCCTGGCTCCACCTGGCTGTACACAGCTCTCTTTCCCTAGTGAAGCTTGCTGAGGTGACTGAGGGGCACCTCCGCAGCTCCTCCGTCGCGCTGTGACTACGCACCCCCACCCTCGGGCCCTCCTTTTCACCTGCCGTGGGCTCAGCTCCTGCTAACCTGCTGCAGCAGGCAGGAGTGTTTCTTGATCAGTGATTGCGTGGATGACTCCCAGAGGTGGCACCTGTTAGAAGGGCTAGGAGAGCGAGAGCCTGTGCCACGGCCCTAAGGGCTAGAGTCGGAGTCCTGGTCCCCCTGTGAATTAGCTGTGGGAATCTGGGCAAGTTACTCAACCTTTCTCAACTGCAAAGTGGAGATAGGGATGCAACTATGTCATAAGAAATGAGAGCATCTCTATCAAGGGCCCTCCTGGTTCTCGCCACTGTATCGTCTGTGCTCAGTGATGTGAAGCTACAGGGGAAACATCGAGAAGGAGCACACTGAGGGGGGTGCAGGAGCACAGGGTTCTCTCCAGATGCCCAGTCCTGATGTGGGCAATCAGCTCAGTGGGAAGAATAGGCTCATGGAGATGGCCCTGGCCTTAGCCGTCCCAGAGGAGGCGGCTGTTGTCCTTTCTGCAACCTGGGTGAACACTGCTCTGGACAGATCTCTGGACAGATCTCTGATGTCCTTTCTGCAACCTGGGTGAACACTGCTCTGGACAGATCCTCCACTCTGGAGGATCACTACAAGTCCAAGCAGAGTGGTGAGACCCTGTACCAAATACATAATAAAATAAAATAAAATTTGCTCTCCCATGTAGCCATTAGGAAACAGGATAAGTCACTGGTGATGGTGGTTTCACATTCCTAACACTTTATCAACACTTGTTGAAACCCACAGTGCCTGGTTTTGTGCGCAGGGCTAGGAGCAGAGCAGGACTTGAGGTCTCCCTGTGGCTGAGGACATCAGCTCACGTGAACGCTGCCTGGAGCCTGGATCAGGCCCCAGCACTGCCCTGCAGGAGCTGAGGAAGCTGGCTGGTGAAAGGTGGAGTAGGCTCTGGAGAGGCAGCTGACTTGATGGGAGCAAGAAGGAAGGCTCAAGAGGCGACAAGCATCAGCAGCAGGCGGTGGAGGGCCAGCTGGAGGAGGTGTGCCCATCTCAGCCCTCTGGAGGCCGAGGCATTCGCCAGAGGAAAGAATCTGTGCGGTATAAGCTAAGGCCTCTAGGCCGGCACAGGCAGGCAGAGGAAAGCCTGAAGTCCGCTGTATCCCAGAGATGGGGATGAGCCCCAAGGTCACAGTGAGCGGCTTTGTCTACAGCTGTGAGCCTGCAGTGAGAGCCCCTGGGAAGCTCAGCCCGGAGCCACACAGGCATCTTGGAGGAGGGGTCAGGGGACAGGGTAGATGGCTTGGTGACAAGAAGACAGGCTCATCCATGGATGTCTCAAGAACTCTGGTGAGGGAAGGGGGCGGAGGAAAGCAGAAGGCATGGGAGGTGAGGGGCAGTGCTGCAGAGACACTGAAGCCCTGAAGCCCTGGTGTCACCGTGGGGACCATGGGGGGGGGCAGGCTGAGACTGGTGGGGAGCAGGGAGGGGGAGCTCTTTCTACCAGATAGCAAAGCTACCTCTGAGGACAGGCTGTGTGCACGTGTGTGTGTGTGTGTGTGTGTGTATGCGCGCACGTGTGTATGCACATTGTGTGTGCACATGTGAGTACACCCTGCGCTGGTGCCTGGAATCTGCAGAGAGTGAAGCCACCCTGAGCAGGTCTCTGAATTCAGAGACACATCCCACTCAGCAGTCTCATGCTGGGAGGACTCAGACCATCTTCTTGGTTTTCCTATCCTTAGCCTGTTCAATTACTTGCTCCTTTGTTCTCTCACAGAGCCAGAGAGAGAGACAGAGACAGAGACAGAGAAAGAGAGACACAGAGATGGAGACAGAGGCAGAGAATATGAATATGTCACATGCTCTGGAATTTGTCACAGGTAGAACTTATGTCTTCCACTGGTGCTCACCAGTTCTGCCATGTCGATTACACACAGCTATTAATTCTTAGTTCACTGAAAGAGATCTGTTGATTTTCCCCAGCCCTGCTTGAGCCAATAAGCGAACCCTACAGGGGAAAAGCAGCTGTGATCCTAGAAGGCTCTGCCTGCTGCTCAGGATCTTCCGTAGGAATGCACATGACAGTAGAGCCAGCAAAAGATTCATCTGGTTTGGCCAGTGGCAAGTGCATAGCTTCCCAAGGGAAATGGTTTAAGCTTCATGACCTCCGTCCCCTCCACCAGCACAAACACACACATGCGCACCAACACACAGCTCCCACTATCTTTGCTTTCGAAGTGGCCAAACAGTGATTTTCCTGCAGCATGGAGACACTGCAGACAGGAAGAAGGGTTAGGTAAGGATCTAGAGCAATGCTTCAGCTTGTTCTTTGAGGAATAACAAAGAAAGGAAGCACAGCCTCTGTGGAAGGAAATTCCCAGGTCTGGTGGTGGACATTCGCAACCTGGCCAGTGAACCCCTGAGGGGTGTCTGATAATAAACACTTGCAAACAAAACAATCCATAAAAGCATTTTTGTGGACATTCTCACATTCTCCCCAATGCGCTGGCCAGTGACTTCCTGCCTCTGGGGCCTGGAGGGGGCTGGCATTCACCTGCTGGCACAGCCAGGGAGTCCTGGCCCTGCCCCCTGAGCTAGGAGTGGTACCTACATGCAGGTCCTCTCTCTCTCCCGGGTGGGGCAGCATGCATTGCCATTCATACCTGAGACTCTTGACATAACCCTGAGCATGGTGACTCTTGAGTAATGACGCAGAGGGAAACACTTGCCACAAGCAAGTTCTAGCCAACCACAGGACAAAGCGCATTCCTGTTCTACAGTGGCTACAAGCAAACTGGAACTCAGCAGTAAATCTCCTAACAGTAATCTCTCTGTAGGAACTTAAAGACTATTAGAACCAAATGGCAGCATCTTAAACCAAAGTTAGGTCTAGGTCTGATGTTTTATAATATCGCATCTTATTTATTCACAAACTAGTAAGATAAGAGGTCTGTTGAATCCATGTTGTAGATCAATTAGCGAAAGGTCAGCAGCTGACCTGTGATACTAGCAAAACCGTGGATGCTCTGGGGTCCGATGCTTGCTCTCGTACTAGGTGTGCGCATGCGCTGTGTGTATTTGCTTCTGTGCTTTCTTTAAAAAGCTAAACTATGCTTAAAAGCTTTACCGTTCATCCATTGCAATCCAACCCAGACTCTTCAAATGGCTCCCCGTGTCCTGACTGTAGCAGAATCTGTGTCACAGCATAAGCAAGGGTCCAAGCCTCTGCTACAAACAGAAAGCGGGGTCTTTATTTCTGAATCGCACTGCAGGCTTCTCAGATCCTGGGGGTGAAGCAAGCTTTTCTTTTCTCTTCAACACTGTCACCTGCCCAGTGCGGTGGGGACTCTGCTCCCTGACCCTGGCCCTCAGGACCACTGCAGGGGGGCTGACAGGTTCCAGATTTCACCTGGGCGGGGCCCACAGCAGCCTTCCCCAGCCCTCCCTCTGCCCTTTGTGTGGCAACAATGGGAGGAAGCAGGGCCTTGTTAGAGGAAATTCCCAGGGCCACTTCGGACATTAGACAGCTGTTCTGCTATGCCGACTGGCCCAGGCGCATCTAAAAATAAACACACTGGGGCTGCAAGGGCTTCTCTAATTTTGCCCTGTGCAAAGCTGCATCTATTTCAAAAGGATTTTTTTTTTATTCATATTGTTGTTTTTGAGAAAGCAAACCTAGGTAAACCTGGAGAATAAAACGTTTCGTGATCTGTAGTCTCCGACGCCCCTGGCATTGCGGAAGCGTGCATCTGTTGGAAGGGTGTTGCTTCTTGTCCAGCCTCTCCAGGTGAGGTAAAGGAAGCAAGGCCATGCTGGACATGTGCCCACTGTCTGCAGAAGAGGTGAGCACTCCAAACGCCCAAGACCACTCAGGACCTCAGGACCCAGGCTAGCCGGGCCCCCCACGCTGAGCCCTCACTTCTGTGAAGCCACCTCCAGGTCCTCAGCAGCATCGAGCATAGGGTGATAGAGGAACCCTCAGTGGAGAAAGACAGGTTCTGAGGACCCAACTCACCATCACTCTCCATGTCTCATTTCCCACTCCAGGGAGGAGCACATGTCCACAGTCCCGCTACAGACAGGGCTATGAGGGACAGAGCTCTGAGACTGACTGATGTTTGCCTGCCTCTGGTTTGGCTGAAAAATGTACCCAGAGGTGGCAGTTTCCCACCCAATAGGAATGTGTGTGCAGCACCAGGACTACACCACAGTCCAGCTCAGGGTGACCTAAGAAGAGGGGTTTGGAGTAAGCTTTTCCCTCTTCATTGTTCCCATTTCTGGCTTTTTCCTGGAAGTCCAACCTATTGCATTGTTGAGAAATCCTATTTTAAAATCAGTGCAGCAGATAGTAGGGCTGGCTACAGCCACTCTAGCTTGGGGGTGGAAGGCTTGGCTGACGGCACTGACATCACGAGACGCAGGAGCAGGAAAGGACTTCTCAGGTCATCAACCCAGACCCCACCCAGTGCTGGCCTCCTTTGGGAACACTCAAGGCCCTGGAGCCTTGCCAAGGACAGGGTGTCCCCCATGCCAAAAGCTCACCCATTATAGACTATTCTGGTGGTGGGTCAATTCCTCCACACACGGAGCTGGACTCTGTGACCCTGTCACTTGTACCTGTGGGCCTAGGGGCTCTCTTTTGCCACTCTGAACAACCTTTAAATGTTTAGAAACACCCGCTGTGTGCTGCCAGCCAACTTCTTCCTGCAAATGTCCCCAGAACGTCCCTTCAAATATTCCACGAGTGATCATTTTCTCATTCACCATCATGACCAGCTTCTGTTTTCAAAGATCTCGGGTGTTTATGTT